>UESW01001457.1:0-383381 GCA_900491605.1 Calamus simplicifolius
ACAATAAACTATATACCACAATAATCAATTACATGCTGATTAAATCTGGCTCATTAAAAGCCAATCAAATAGTTAAGAAAAAATAGAGAAAAAAAGTAAAAAGTTTTTAGAGTACTGAAGTACATCTTTCCATGAAACTTTTTTTTAATTTGTAGAACAGAGTTTTTTAGAATTTTAATATATTTTTTACTAAATTTTTAATATTATTTATTACGAAAGATGGTCATGTGAAGTGTTTTGTAATCTATAATTAAAATTATTATGCGAATTAAACATGAAAATTCCTTGTGTTCATATTTTTAAAATTAAAAACCATATATTTGGTAACAAGCCTTTCAGTTCATAAACCTTTCTAAATGCAACCGAAAAGGTATGGAAAAAAATCAGCCAAGGAATGAAAGAGAAATGAAAATGATCGAATCAGGTTTAAAATGAAAACAAAGAGGATAAGACAAAGAAAAGGGAATTGAGCCCTTTCTTGGTGATTAATCTGTTGGAAACTAAACTTGATTGTTGAAAATTGCTGCATAGGAAGTTATGTTATTTAATTACTGCATAGGAGTTGATGTTATTTAATTACTGCATAGGAAGTTGCTGTTATTTAATTGCTACATAGGAAGTTGCTGTTATTGCTATTCTGAATTAAGTATTGTGGAAGACCAAGAGTCATTTTGTAATTATAAAAGGCCATGTATCCTTTCATATTTCAGTATGAAAAATAGAAAGAATCCAGAAATTTGCCCAAAAGAAAATATCTTCTCCTCTTCTAACAAAGTTGGTATCAGAGCCACAAAAGATCCATGGCCTCCATGAACTTTGTTCAATCCCAAATACCCAAACTCATCAAAGACAACTATGACAATTGGAGTATCCAAATGAAGGCTTTGCTTGGATCCCTTGATGTTTGGGATCTTGTAGAAGATGGCTACATGTGAAGCAATGCTCACACAAGAGCAAAGAAAGCAACATAAGGAGTCAAAAAAGAAAGACAAGAAGGCTCTCTACACACTATACCAAAGTGTAGATGAAGGCACATTCGAGATTATCGCTGGAGCTGCAACATCAAAGGAGGCATGGGACTTATTGCATAAGGCACATAAAGGAGCAGAAAAGGTGAAAAAGATTCGGCTACAATCTTTGAGGTCTGAATTTGAATCTTTCAAAATGATAACTGGGGAGTCAATTTCTAATTATTTTTCAAGATTGATATCTATAGTCAATCAATTGAAAGAAATGGTGAAGAAATTACTAATGTTCGAATCATGGAGAAAATTTTGTGCTCTTTAGATGCAAAATTTGACTTCATTATTGTAGCCATTGAAGAATCAAAGGAATTAGAAGAGATGACTATAGAGCAACTCATGGGCTCTTTACAAGCACATGAGCAAAAGCTGTCTAAAAGGATGGAGGAGAAACCCATCGAGCAAGTACTTCAAACAAATCTTACACTACAAAGAAATGTGATCTTAAAGGTCAAACAAGTTTCCATGGTCGAGGCCGTGAAGAAGAGGAAGAGGTGGAAGATTTCATCAAGATCAACCTCAAAAAAGTCAAGGAGACATAAGAGACCACCATACCCGAGGTCATGGTAGAGGAAGATTTTTTAATCCTAGAGGAAAAGGAAGGTATGGACAACAAGCACTACAATGTTTTATTTGCAAAAAATATGGGCACTATGCTAAAGATTGTTGGTACAAAGATAATGTTAATTATATTGATGAAAAAATTCATTTTATAAAAGAACAAGAAGAAGAAGTAACTCTACTTTTGGCCTACAATAACATTATTGGTGCTATCAAAAGAAGTACTTGGTATCTAGACACAGGTGCTAGCAATCATATGTGTGGGATAAAGGACATGTTTTTTAAGATGGATGAAAGCTTCAAGGCTCGGTGACTTTTAGAGACTTCTCTAAAAGGCCAGTTGAAGGGAAAGGTAAAATCCTTATCAAGCTTCAAAATGGCACTCAAAATTTTATTTCAGATGTCTATTATGTTCCAGACATTAAAATAACATTCTTAGTTTGGGCCAATTGCTTGAAAAAGGCTATGATATTCACATGAAAGAATTGGGTCTTTCTATAAGA
This sequence comes from Calamus simplicifolius, assembly GCA_900491605.1. Classification (NCBI taxonomy): domain Eukaryota; kingdom Viridiplantae; phylum Streptophyta; class Magnoliopsida; order Arecales; family Arecaceae; genus Calamus; species Calamus simplicifolius. Next base: position 2,087 of record UESW01001457.1, read on the forward strand.
GACAACAACAATACTCTTATTGCACATGTTCCTATGTCAAAAAATAGAATGTTTGAGCTAAGTTTGCATGTTGATGGCTCCTCTTGTATGTTAACACAAAGTCTTGATGACTCTACTCTATGACATCTTAGATATGGACATTTAAACTTTGATGGATTAAAACTTTTGTCTAGCAAGAATATGGTGACAGGAATGCCTTGGCTGAAAATGTCTAAGGAAAAATGTGAAACTTGCATAGTTGGAAAGCAACAAAGGAGAACCTTCATTTCAGGAAGATCAAGAAGAGCAACAAAACCATTGGAATTGATACATTCAGATGTTTGTGGCCCAATCAAACCAACAACTATGGGAGGTAATGAATATTATCTTTCCTTCACTGATGATTATTCTAGAAAGACATGGGTTTATTTATTAAAAAAAGAGTAAAGTGTTTCAGAAATTTAAGGAATTTAAGTTGCTTGTTGAAAAACAAAGTGGTTTTCAAATTAAAGCTTTGAGATCGGATCGTGGTGGTGAGTATTTATCCAAAGAGTTTTCAAATTTTTTTAAAGCACAAGGAATTTTTCATCAGGTTACTATGCCTTATTCACCTCAGCAAAATGGGGTTTCAGAAAGAAAAAATCAAACTATTTTAAATATGGTTTGATGTATGTTGAAAAATAAAAATATGCCTAAAGAATTTTGGAGAGAAGCAGTTGCTTGTGCAGTTTATTTGTTGAACAGATTTCCATCAAAAGGCTTCACAATATGACACCTGAGCAAGCATGGAGTTCATACAAGCCTAAGGTTGATCATCTTCGCATTTTTGGAAGTGTTGCTTATGTCAAAGTGCCTGATGAGAAAAGGATCAAACTTGATGACAAAGGAGAAAAGTGTATTCTTTTAGGATATGCTGAAAATTCAAGTGGCTATAAGTTGTATAATCCTACTACAAAGAGAGTGATTTTTTTTCAAGAGATGTTGAATTTGATGAAAAGCAAATGTGAAGCTGGCAAGATAACAATAAAATGCAAGAAAATAATGAAGAAGAAGAGTCACAACATCAAGAAGAAATTCCATCAACTCCACAACAAAGTCCAAGACATTCATCTCCACAAGAAAGTTCCAGTAGCTCATCCTCAATAGAGCACACAAAACTCGGAGTGTGCAAGAATTGCTTGACGTCACAAGGCGTCTTGATGCTAATGATTATACTATGTTTTGTCTTTTTGCAGGTATAATCCAATTGAGTTTTATGAAGCAAATAAAGAAGAAAAATGGAGAAATGCCATGCATGAAGAAATTTCATCAATAGAGAAAAATGACACTTGGGAACTCACAAATCTTCCCCAAGGTCATCAAGCCATTGGAGTCAAATGGTTGTATAAAACAAAAACAAATGCAAATGGAGAAATAGAAAAACACAAAGCCCGCTTGGTAGTAAAAGGCTACAAACAACAATATGGCATTGACTATGATGAAGTTTTCTCTCCTGTTGCTCGAATGAAAATGGTATGCCTTCTTATTTCCTTAGCAGCTCAAATGAAATGGAAAATTTTTCAAATGGATGTGAAATCAGCTTTTTTGAATGGATATTTGAATGAAGAAGTCTATGTAGAACAACCTTTGGGTTTCATTCAAAAAGGACAAGAAGACAGTCTACAAACTCAAACGAGCTCTTTATGGATTGAAACAGGCTCCACGAGCTTGGAATACAAGGATTGACAAGTATTTTGCTGAAAATGGTTTTCAAAAATGCCTTCTTGAACATTCTCTTTATATGAAGTCTAATCATGTTGGTGATGTTCTATTTGTTTGTCTATATGTGGATGATTTGATATTCACAGGAAGTAATCTTGCAATGATTGAAGTTTTCAAGACATCAATGATCAAAGAATTTGAAATGATAGATTTTGGCTTAATGTCTTATTTTCTGGGTATTGAAGTAAATCAATCAGATGAAGGCATATTTATTTCACAAAGCAAATATGCAAAGGAAATTTTAGAGAAATTCAAGATGAAGAATTGCAATTCAAGCACCACTCCAATTGAATACAATACTAAATTAAGTAAAGATGGAGAAGGAGATCTTATCAATCCAATATATTATAAAAGTTTGGTTGGAAGCTTAAGATATCTTACAAATACAAGGCCGAATATTGCTTATAGTGTTGGAGTTATAAGTCGTTACATGGAGAAGCCAAGAATGGATCATTTAATTGTTGCAAAAAGAATCCTTCGATATATCAAAGGTATGCAAGATTATGGTATTTTCTATTCATCTACTAATCCAATAAAATTAGTTGATTTTTGTGATAGCAATTGGGCAGGAGATATGATGATAGAAAAAGTACGAGTGGATTTGCCTTTTATATTGGAAGTGGAGCATTTACATGGTCTTCAAAGAAACACAAATTGTTACACTTTCATCATGTGAAGCAGAGTATGTTGCTGCAGCAAATTGTGTTTGTCATGCACTTTGGCTTCAAAGACTACAACAAGAAATGAAGATTTCACATGAAGAGCCAACCAACATTTTTATTGACAATAAATCTGCTATACAACTTGCAAAAAATCCAGTCTTTCATGATCGAAGTAAGCATATTGATACAAGATTTCACTTCATTCGAGATTATATCAAAAATCAAGAAGTACAACTTCTCCACATTTCAACAAAAGATCAGGTAGCTGATATCTTCACAAAAGCCCTCAAGGAAGAAGAGTTCAAGAAGTTGAGAAGCATGCTTGGAGTTATGAAGAATCAAGTTTAAAGGGAGGTGTTGGAAACTAAACTTGATTGTTGAAAATTGCTGCATAGGAAGTTGTTGTTATTTAATTACTGCATAGGAAGTTATTGTTATTTAATTGCTGCATAGGAAGTTGCTGTTATTTAATTGCTGCATAGGAAGTTGCTGTTATTGCATAGGAAGTTGCTATTCTGAATTAAGTATTGTGGAAGACCAAGAGTCATTTTGTAATTATAAAAGGCCATGTATATGAAAAATAGAAAGAATCCAGAAATTTGCCAAAAAGAAAATATCTTCTTCTCTTCTAACACAATCAACATCCCAAAAAATAAAAAAAAGAAAATAAGAGGCACCGACAGGTTAAAAAAAAAAACAAAGAGAAAGAAATCGATAGCTTTCTTTCCCACAATCCAAAACTAATAAAGAAAGAAAACAACAGATAAAGAGAGGCATCAATCAATCTAAAAAAAAAAAAGAATCTTCATGAGCGCTTTCTTTGTAGCAGATCAACCCTTCTACGCAAAGCAACCAGTGGCCATTTTTTCTTCATAAACCGACCATACTATTTTCTAAATTTCTTTTAGAAAAATATAGAGTAGCAACATCTAGGTTCAAGGTGAGTAGCAAATCAAAATGATAATTAATTGGAGGTATTAATTACTTATTAATATTTGGATCTAATAGATACAAAAGTAGAGTTGATTTCTTTAAATAAGAAATAGTTTTCAATTAAGGTGACAATTTTTGTGCATATAGAGTGCGTATCTCACTAAAATTATATATGTTTTAATAATAATAATATATATGTATAAACTCATAATATTATATTGATCATGTTGGAAAGATATTATGGTGAAAATTATATTAGTACGGTGGAACACGTCTTGATCATATATGTATTAATAGTATGACGTTGAAAACAAATTATATAGAAATATATTTAATTATTATAAATTATATGTGCTTATTTATTGCATTAAAATATAAAATATAATAGAAATAATATTGATATAGCCATAATGAAACCTGTGTTCATGTGCTTATGGCATTGAATTAAATTAATAATTTATAACTTTAAAATTGATATATATATATTATGAATAATTGTCATAATTTTGATGCCATTAAGGGTCAAAGTATGATTAGATTTTGATTGCTATCATGAATTAAAGTGTGACTAAATTTTGATATAGACTAACGCATAGTTAAATTATGATTACCACTATGGACAGAAGCATGACTAAATATGGTTACTTGCCATGGGTCAAGGTATGGTCATTATTAATCTATTGCTAAGTTAGCAAGATTTATCTTATGTGTTATAAACTTAAATAATGATATTACTATTAAACCTTTCCTAGAAAGATATGTTATGTTGAAATATATTGTTGGTTATACTATTGATTAAGCATGATACTTGTGTTTATAATGATTATTTGCATAATGCATATGCTTATGGCTTAAGCATGCATATGTTATATTTTATTGCTGAATGTCATACATGTTCTCATTTTTGCATGTACATATTATAATTTATTGGTAATTTATAATGAGTATACATGTATGCAAATATTATAATTAATTCTACTATGCTGTGACTCATTATGTTTTACTTTAACTATTTTTCCAAAGCTAGGAAATGCTTGAAATTAATGGTGGACTAGGCTGGAGTGAGAATGATAAAGATATTATTTTTGACACTAGACTCATCTAAATAATTAACTTTTGACGTAATGGTATCAAGTTTTAAATAATATTTAAATTTGATTATACCAAAACATTTAGATATAGTTTGTAATCCTAGAATATTAATCAATGTTACATATAATTTGATGTTTATTAAATGAATTAAGAAAAAATATCAGATATTTTGCAAAATTTTTAGGGTTACTCTTGAAAGTTACACAACCATGTCATGTTAAGAGGTTGAGGCATGACACTATTCTTCTCCGCAGTTAAAAGGATGCATCCATATGATAATATTTGTCTATCTATGAGTTCAAATCTGAAGCTTATTTTGAAGGTTATTTGTCAGCTTTATATATATATATATATATATATATATATATATATATATATATATCGACGGAAAAGAACTATCCATGCTTCTTATACCAACTTTAAACAAGTTAATATCATTTTATACTTTATGTCTGTGATTCTGACAATAAGAGCAAATGTTGATACAATATATCCTTCCTCCCATTTTTAGGCTAGTATAATAATTTTGTTATTAATGATGAGAGGTTGTATTATTAGGACTAGAATTTGATACATGCATGAGATCATAGGGTTTTTGTCCTTTATCCATTTTACTTGGAATTTTCTATCCCATTTATTCCAATTTTACAGTAGCTAACGAGGGATCATATTAGTAAATTAAAAGTAACAGTGTATACAACATTGATACTATTGATATACAATCTTATAATGAACATGGAAGATAAAAATAATTTGTCACATTTATCTGATAACACTATTGGATGCTCCATAAAACTTTGATAAATTAGCTGATCACTTTAGGGAAAGATCTGCACATGATCACTATAAGGATGAAGCAAATCTCATTGACCTATCTTGCAATTGCATTACTTGTGCACCTTGAGGCAAGCACATGGCTATAACGGCGATACCAAAATCAAATGCCACTTGTAGAGGGGAGCTTCTATTTACACCACAAAAATTACTCTCCACACCCCCTGATTTTTAAAAAAAATTAAATCCCTAAACTACCCTTAAATCCCTCCCCATCACAAAAATTTCTCTTCATACCCCCTACTAGAACAAACCCCCTTCCTCCCCTCCCCTTCCCATGTCCCTTCGTTTGGTCTATCAGGGCCGAACGGAAGCCCACTGGAACAAACCCCCCTTCCCCCCTCCCCCCTTCCCATGTCCCTCCATTCGGCCTATCAGTTTTTGTTCGGCACTGATAGGTCGAATAAAGGCCTTTTGTTCGGCCTATTAAGGCCGAAAAGAGGCCAGACCGAACAGAGGACCTTTGTTCGACCTTGTTTGGCCGAACAAAGGGCCTCTGTTCAGCCATGTTTGTCCAAATAGAGGGGCAAGGGGAAGCCGGAGGCTAGGGAAGGAGAGTCGGTGCTAGGGGGAGGCCGGAGCGGTTAGGGCTGAAAAAGGGAGCAGAGGGGAGCTAGGAGCCAAGGGGGTTCAGGGCGAGGCACTCGATCGATGAGGGCTGCCACACCCGCTCGTTGCCGCCGCCACCGCCGCCGCTACCACCGGTGCCGCGCTGTCACCACTCACCGCTACCAATCGGGGAAGGAGAAGAAAAGAGAAGAAGAGGGTGTCGGTCAGGAGGGGTGTGGAGAGAAAAAAATTGAGTGGGGGAGGGATTTAAGGGTAGTTTAGGGATTTAAAAAAATTTAAAAATTAAGGGGTGTGGAGAGTAATTTTTGCGGTGTAAATAGAAGCTCCCCTTGTAGAGATACTACTTCAGCATATATAGAAGAGTTTCCATCTTATTTAAGAACTATTTTAAGCCTATGCTTTCAATGGTTGTGCTTGGATGGTACCTGAATAGTAGGAAGTTTAAGGGCATAAGGATATTGGGTAAGGGCTTGGACACATTGAATGAGTAAGGGCTTGGGTAAGGTTTTGGCGACATTGAATGGTAGCTTTGAAGACTTTAAAGGTATGGAATTATAACTTAAGATTGAAGCTTGAATTTTAAGAAAAATATTTAAAAAGATATGGTAATTGAAGTTATGTATGATACTTACAATAGATCCAAGAAGATATGTAAGAATTGACTTTCTCTATCTTAATTTATATTTTAAATATACTTTAGAATTTTTAGGCTCCTTTCTTTAGCTAGAACGAAACTTTCCTTGAAGTAGGGCATCAAATCCCAAAAAATAAATAAATAAAAGGGAAAGAAATGAGGTTAGGGGGCACTAAAAAAAATCTAAACTTTCTCATAAAGCACTTTTTTTATGATCAATCAACATTCATAAAATAATAAAGAAAGAAAAAGAATCAAAGAATAAGACTAAGAAAAGAAATAAAGAAAATCAAAGAATATGGCAAACATCGTATCTTTTTGATCAATAAGAAGAAGAAAGAAAATGGTAGGCACCAAATTTAGGTATGGTAGAAAGAAAAGTTTTTATTAAAAAAACTTAAAATATAAAATTTAAGCACAGTGCAATGTGTATATCCATTAATTCCTTATCTATCCCTCTATTTTTTTCTTTTGTGCCATCAATTGTGTTTATATAAAAGCTAAAATAAAATTTTAAAAAAGATGAAAGATAAACAAAATTAATTAGTGTATATACAATATACCATACCTAAATTCCATTCAAAAAGAAATCGAACCCAAAATATAAACATATAATGGATAAGTCTTGCTATGTAAGGAACCATCGAACATTTTAGGGAGCTAAACGAAAATAGAATCATAATAAATTCAAATGAGCAAAGCAAACAACCTTTTAGGTTACCAATATGAAATATGAAAGAATAGCATTTTAAGATCTTTCACATGTAAAATCATTAATACTAGGAAATAAATAAATATATTAGTGAAAATTATGAGTGGTTGCAATGCAATAATTAAGTAAAGCTCTTGATTAGAGAAAAGGCTGGCACGACGTCCATTAACCTCTGGCATGCATTAGGGTGAAAAAAAAGGTGTTGCTTTGGTATAACTTTCATCTTTCTAGACTATTCATTCATTTTTATTTAATGCCTAATTTAGTGCTTCTCATATTATGTAAGAATATACTGATTAAAAGTGATTTTGTAGTTTAACTGCCAAAAAAAGATAAAAATGGTTTTGTAATAAAACTAAAAAAAATTAGGGTTTTTTTTGCATGAAATAGAAATAAATTTTGTATGCTTCATGAGGTAATGCTAATCCATAATTGAACGGAGGCATTTAAGTACTAATAATCTTTTCCTTTCTCTGAGTTTAAATCTCATCATGATTTCAATTTTTAGGCTATCTATAGCAGCCTTTTTTTTTAATGCTTGATTTTGGACGATGGTACCATCCTCCTAAACCCGTTTTCTTTTATTTTCACCATCGCTTAGCAATTTTTATAAAGTAATTGAAGGAATGGAACCTGTTAAGGCTCATGTACCAACTTTAAAGAAGTTGGCATTATTTTATATCATAAGATGGAGCAAATTTTGGTATAATAAAAAATAAATAAAAAAAAAGATCGCAAAGCAATTGAGACTTTTCCATTAGGCGCTCGCTTTATTTGCGGTCGATCCGCTTTCAGAGAAAATAATAAACAAAGAAAAGAGAGGAAAATGACTGGCTTTGAATCAGGTTAAAAGAGAGAGAGAGAGAAAGAACCGACCTGTTTCTTTGTATCAATCAACTTTACGGAAAAAAAATATTAAAGAAAGAAAAAAAATTGACAGGCACTGAACAGGTTTTAAATAAAACAAAGAGGAAGGAATCGAGCGCTTTCTTGATGATCAATCAACATTTCAAAAATAATAATAAAAACAATGGCAGGCATCGAATCGAATCGATAAAGCAAACTATGGTGGACCACCGTCCATTATTTAACATGTTTTGTTGGGTTGTGATTATTAGCTTTGACTGATAATCTGATTGGTTCATTGACTGCACAATGACTAATGCCGTTCACATGCCATACGTACAGCCAAAAATAAATATTTTACTCATTAATAAATAGACTTGTTGTGAAAGAATATAGCCCTGTTGGAATGCGACCGGCACGGTATCAGACGCTTCGGATGCATAGCCATTGTGATGTCTACATTAAGCAAATAGGTCGGCTGAGATCGACGCGAGAGACTCGATCTACTGCACCAAGGAGTAATGGCAGCGGTGCTTGTCTCTGCTCTGCTACCAATGGTGATGGAGAAGGTAACCAACCATGCTCTCCGACAGTTCAGATCGATGCGGGGCATCCATGAGAAGCTAGAAGAGCTTGAAAAAAAGCTGTCGGCAATTCAATCCATAATTGGCAACGCAGAGGAGCGGCAAGGCGAGGATCATGTGAAGCGCTGGTTGGAAATACTGAAGGAGACAGCCTACGAAGCAGACGACATTCTGGATGAGTTCAATGTCGAAGTAATGCGGCGGAAGGCAGGGAATCAGACTGATATGATGACGAAGGTTCGCAGCTTCTTTTCTTCTCGTAATCCAGTTTTGTTTCGTTTTCAGATGGGGCGAAAGCTAAATGAAATTATTGAGAAAATAAATAGAATAATAACGGAGGGACACCAATTTCATTTCACTGCCACAATACAACCAAAACAGATATAGGCCACAAACCCACTCCTTCGTTGATGAGTCAACTGTCATTGGTAGAGAGGAAGATAAAGAAAAAATAGTGAAATGGTTACTTGATCATGATAATAACCAGGATGTTGCAGTCCTTCCGATAGTTGGCTTCGGTGGTGTGGGCAAGACCACACTGGCCCAATTGATTTATAAAGACAGAGGGTGGAGAAACATTTCGAGCCGCTCATATGGGTCCGCGTGTCATGTCAGTTTGAGGTTGTAAAACTGGCTAAAGCAATAATAACTTCAGCTACAGGAAAAAGTGCAAGTACATATCAACCATGGAGTTGTTACAGCACCGCCTTCGACAAGTTTTAAGTGGAAAAAGTATTTTCTTGGATTAGATGATGTTTGGAGCCTTGCTTCGGAAGAGTGGAATGGATTGAAAACCTTGCTAGAAACAGGTAAAGGAGGGAGTAAGATTATTGTGACTACAAGATGTCTGCATGTAGCATCCATAATGGGCACACTCCGCCCTCATTACCTACAGGTTTTGAATGAGAATGAATCTTGGACACTGTTTAAGAAAAGAGCATTTAAAGATAGAGTAGAAGAGCCTCAAAATCTAGTAAGCATCGGTAAGGATATTGTCGAGAAATGTAATGGGTTGCCTTTAGCTGTGAAAATACTGGGGGCCTTGATGCATTCTAAGAGTCAAGAAGAAGAATGGTTGTCAGTGAAAAATAGTGAGATCTGGAATTTACCGGCTGATGATAAGATTTTATCAGTTTTAATGTTGAGCTATCGTGATTTGCCTTCCCATTTAAAACAATGTTTTGCTTTTTGTGCCACATTTCCAATGGATCATGTGATGGAAAAAGAAAAGTTGATTCAGCTATGGATGGCTAATGGATTTATTCCGTCTGATGAAGGAAAGGAGTTGCAGGAGAAAGGTAATGAGATTTTTAATGAGTTGGCTTGGAGATATTTTTTTCAGGATATTAAGAAAGTCCAGGAGTATGATGGGTACATAAGAAGGGATGGAATTTATTGCAAAACAACATGCAAGATGCATGGCCTCATGTATAGCCTGGCACAATTCATCATGAGGAATGAATGCCTTAGCAGTCTGGAACATATCAGTCAGGAACGTAAAAATAAGAAAACCCGTCACTTGTATCTACCTCATTGTACTCCATCAAACATCTATACGAACCTGAATAATTTTCCAAATATTCGCACTCTCCTGGCATCAGGATTAATAAATAGAAATATAGTGTATGGGGATTTTTCAAAGCTTAAATTCTTGAGAGCATTGGATCTACATGATAATTATATTATCCAACTCCCTAATGCAATTAGATATATGAAACATCTGCGATATCTCGACCTCTCCGATACTTATATTAAAGCATTACCTGAATACACAAGCAACCTTTTCAGTCTGCAGACTCTAAAACTCTCCAATTGTTGGGATCTATGCAAGCTACCTGATGGCATGAGAAATATGAGGAGCCTAAGGCATCTCTGCATTGACAATTGTGATAGTTTGAATGAATTACCAGCAGGTATGGGGCAACTAAGAAGCTTGCGAACACTTACAAAATATATTGTAGGTAAGGATGCTGGATGGCATATAAGTGAGTTGAATGGCTTAAATCTTAGTGGTTCTCTAGTGTTATATAATTTAAAGAATGTAAGGGATGCAGCAGATGCTAAAGAAGCTGATCTCAGTTCCAAACATGATCTCTCTTCATTAATATTATGCTGGGATATGACTACGTGGGACAACATTAGTTATTCTGCAGCACATGAGGATGGTGATGGTTGTAAAGAGGCCATTGCATCAGTAGAAAATGCTGAAGAGGTGTTGGAGGCCCTTTCACCTCATGGTGGCTTGAAGCAGTTGGCAATTCGGGGTTACAGGGGCGGTAGCTTTCCCACGTGGATGATGAACTCTCCGTTGCTGCAAAACTTAACCAAAATCTATCTGTGCTTTTGCACGGGTTGCGAACATCTTCCACCCTTATGGCACTTAACTTCTCTTAAATTTCTCTACTTAATAAAGATGGATAAGGTGAAGCACATATGTAGCATCAACGGTGAGGAAGATAATAGTACAGTGCAAGCATTCCCCTCACTGGAGGCACTGGTGTTGAATAATATGCAGAGCTTGAACACATGGTTAGAGAATGAAAAAACTACAAAGGTAACACTGGTTTTCCCACTTCTTGCAAAGCTTAAGATCAATCATTGCCCAAAGTTGAAGACCATGCCAATGCTACAATCTCTTGAGAGTTTAGAAATGGAAGGAAGCTTGACGCAGTTGGGCTTGGCCAGCAGTCTAACCCACTATCTTCCCTTAGAATTGGCATCCATTTAAGCATCACTGGAACAAAGTCGCCTCTTGTCCCTCAGAAAGAAATGCTTTTCAGTTGGTCTAAATCTCTTGCAAGGTTAGATATTACGGCATTTGAGAATCCGGATCGTGAGAATCCGGCTCTGCTGCTGGAGAAGGAGATGAAAGGCCTAAGCACATCCCTGCAATTTTTGATGATTACAGGCTGCAATCGCTTGTTTTCATCACCACAGCAATCGTTGGGATTTTGGATGAACCTTACTTCTCTCCTACATTTGGATATTTATGATTGTGATGATCTGGTTACTTGGCCGGAGAAGGAGTTCCATGGCTTAAACTCATTAAGGAAGTTGCATATATGTCGTTGCGACAATTTGACTGGCCCCTCACCTTTGCCATCATCTTTCTCATCATCAGGGGATGGAGAACTCCTACCAAACCTGGAAGAACTGCATATTGAATATTGTGATGGTCTGCTGAAATTGCCCAAATTGCCAACATCTCTCAGGTCATTGAAAGTTGCCAGCTGCCCGCAACTGCATTCCTTGGCACTGCAACATGCCACTGCCCTTGACAAATTGGATATTTCCCGTTGCGAAAGCCTGACTTATTTGCCAATAGATCTGGGCCATCTCACTGCACTCACGAGTATGCGTATCAGTGAGCTTCCGGCTTGGTATCTTTTCCACAAGAGTTGGGACAGCTCGCTGCACTCCAGTCTCTAGAAATTATCCATTGCGGCAAATTTTCATATCTGCCAGAAGGTATGCAGGGCCTTACTGCACTTCAGCGTCTTCATATTCAGCATTGCCCTCTGTTGTCATCACTTCCGGAAGGCCTCAAACGACTCGCCAGCCTTCACGCACTGACCATTGAAGGATGCCCCAACCTGGAGAGACAGTGTAGGAGAGGACTGTACTGGCTTTCACGAATCCCAATTTAGAAACAATATCAGAAAGGAGCTAGCACATTCCTTCCTTCCTTTCCTTGCTTCGAAAAAAAAAAAAAAAATGTCATCCAAGTGCTTTCCAGGTACAATCCCATCTCCCTCTCTTTTCTTGATAATTTTGTACATTTAACGTATCTGGTCACAGTGACCATTAAATGAATACAAATAACGAGCATAACTATTTATGTTCAGTAATATACTTGTTTCTGTTGAAGGAATCTAGCAGCAAGGTTAAGGTCACCAAAGCAGACCTCGAGTTTAAACTGTAGCATCTTCCTGAGATGGTAGTTACACTGCACTATTCACTCAAATTATTATGGATGGATTCATTATTCTCACAAGTATTTTTTTCAGGGTTTGGAGGTGATGTGGGAGCTGGATGCGTAAACATCAGAATCTTGTATTCATTTTCTCCTTTTATTTTTTTTCCCCCTCAGCTATGTCAGATGAACAGCAAATTTTGCTTCGGGATCATGCTACCGGCAGCCTTCTTGTCATTCATATCCACATAGAAGTTCTTGCTGTTCTCAATCCTGTTCCTTCTCAATCATATCCGCATAGAAGTTCTTGCTGTTCTCAAGCCTGTGTCAGGAGGAACGACATGTAATGCCTTGGATAAGCTTTTCAAATATTTTCAGATTTACAGTAATCAGGTTGCTTCACCCGAATCTTCTTGATGGATTTGCTTTTGCTGTGTTGAAGCATTTAAAGGGAAGCTAAGAGGAGATAATCTTAATTCTCTTTTAGAAAATGTCATTTGGCATTCTATGTTGTGTTGATTATTTTCTTTGAACCTTGTGTATTTGATGTTTTTTGATATATAAATATTGTATTCAAAGTCTTGTGACAATACTTCTGCTTGATGTTCCTAAAACAATCGAAAGATTGAGATGTTTATTCATTTTTTGGACATCCTATTTGGTTGCTTTATATATTTTAAGGAGAATCATACAGAAACTGTTTTTTTTTAAGCATACCACTGACAATACTTTTGCTTGACGTGCCAAACACAATTGAAAGATGGAGATGTTTATTAATTATCTGAACATCATCTTTCGTTAGCTCCAACTATTTGCCAATGTGCATGAAATAGAAGCTGTTTTGTTGAAGCATTCAACTTTCAATTATATTTCTCAACAAGCTTTGCTACTTTTTTTGGCTAATCTGGATGGAGGAGAAGGAATAGAGCTTTTAGGAAGAGGGGATCTATCAAGGCCTTGGCATCTTCTTTTTCTTGTTCTTGTTGTTCTTGATTTGAAGGTTGTGGACACCCAGTTTTATTAATGCTAGAGTGCAATTTACAGGAAGAGAGAACGTACAATGACTCTGTTGGAGAATAAAGATAGATGAGTACCTCAACGGTATCAGTCCTGATGGGCATCTAGAACATAGAAAAATAGAAAGAAAAACAGAGTGCAAGTTGAGTTTGGTGGCCAAGAACTTTGCTCATCCTAATGCCTATTTATAGTGAGAGATCATCACACTAATATTAGATACCCAGCAACTGTAGGATCTTAAGAATAGGATAATGGCTAAAATAACAAAGCAACAAATTAACTCCACCTTAGCTTCCTTTGCAGAGAAGTTGATCAATCATTCGAAAATAAGAAATGTCTCGGGGTATCTTTTTATCTTTATTCAGGATTTCATTTTTGCAATTAAAGGACTTCAAACTTGCTTCAAAGTTTTAATTCTGATAGAGATTTTGCATTTCAAAAGGATCCTATCAAATTTATATAAAAACTTAGAAGAAGCTACCGTAATTGTTCTCTAACAATAAGCTTACATTTGCCATGAAAAAGATCCACTATTTCACAAAGAAGGTTATGTGAGCCTTTTTGTAGAAAGAGAGATACGTGCATGTAAATATATGTGCATGTAAAGGTCTTTCGCAAAGAATGTTATGTTCAAATAGCAATGCCACCCCCACCCAAAAAAAAAAAAAAAAAAGCAAGAAGGGAAAAAAGGAAGATACTATTAGGTAATCCAAGATCAGTACTGCCCTACAACGAGCTTGCATGTTTATATACTCAGGGACTCTGAAATATTGCACGTCTTTAGTAATATACCAAGTCCGAGTAAAATGTTTAGTCTATTGGGATCAACTGACACCAAACAAGGGTCGCAGGTCCTTTATATCACTAGCAATAGTTATATCATTTGATCCAATTTTACCTATCGGATAAAGAATGATAACAAGAGAGAGAGAAAAAAAAGAAGCAATGCAATAACGACAACATTCTTGGTTGAGATCAAATGTCCTCTAAGAATTGTCTTGCCATTTGCTTTAAGCTATTCGTAAACTAAAATCAAGGAATCAAATCTCGCATCTTCCTCTCACAATAAAATTTAAATCATGTAAATATATGGTTAGTCCATATACCTTTTCTCACATTAAGATATTGATTATGAAATTTGATTCATTGAACAACCTTCATAGTCTTCTTCCTATTCCTGAAATTAAAATCTAATTTTGAAAGGATTTATTTAGTTTAAAAATTCATCACCTCAACTACAAAATTAGGTCACTACAATAAATTAAATGGATGGCAACCCTTTCTTCCCGATGTAAGAGGGTAGCGTTGAGAATTTTTGAAACTTGCCAACACTTTATGGAGGCATCGAGAAGAAATGAGATTAACGATGCTTTTAAGCATTGCTGAATTTGGAAACTACGATGGCGATGCTTTTAAGCGTCGCCATCGTATTTGCAAACCATGCCTACCTCGATGAGCAATCCACTCCATCCTTTTTTTCTTTATTTAATTTTGTTGTGCATCTCTGGATATCATTATTTTCAATGGCTTCTTTGGATTGATGATGGATGCAGGGGAGTAGCATAAGGTTTTGATCAATGCAATGCGGATCAGCGACCCTAAGAGAAAGCTGACATGCAATGCTCCTGGATCGAGGAAGAGGTATCGAGACGATGACGAAGTCATGGTTCTCCCCCACCCCAGCCATCGGGACAACAAGATATCTCCTGGACTGTAGAGTAGGCTACAGGGCACGTCCACCAGTGGGCGGCCGCCGACCATCTCCCCCGTTGGCCAAGACCTCATCTCGTATCTCTACCATTAGAGCCTCAGGATCAACACCCTCATCCGAGTCCAAGTAAGTACCAAATCTATTCCTTTGTTGGTTCATTTCTTGCACACAAAATCGAGTTAGTATTGATCTCGAGCTAGGTATGGGTCCAAGAGTTGAGATTAAATCAAGTCACAGGTGTATACGGGAAGGTTTGAGGGCAATCACATTGCCACTGTGCCAATATGATTGTTGACAACAAAGAATGAAAGCCCAGGGTACTTCTCTAGCGAGGTTGATTCCACTGGTGTTCATCAAGCACTAAACCCCAATAATTGATATCAGAGCTTGGTTTAAGAAGAAGGAATTTGGAGATCTTCAAAGGGATAAAAAATTTCAGCAAGGCCTCATCAGGGTACTCTCTATTTTTTAAAATAGTTTGTACTATTTTGATTGAGATTTAGCCATGAATAGTAGCATAAAATTAGATTTTGAGAAGTTTGATGGGAAAGAAAGTTTTTTCATGTGGAAAGTCCTGGTAGAGGACCTTCTTGTGCAGCAGGGTTTAGATCTGGCTTTGGAGGAAAGTCTAGATGGGATGATAGATAAGCAGTGGATGTCATTGGAGAAGAAAGCATGTTCAACGATCAGAGGATGTTTGGTAGATTCAGTCCTTTGTTCAGTATTGAAGGAGAAGATCCTAAAGGGACACTGGTCGAAGATGCATACCCTCTACATGAAAAGGATATGTGCAATAAGTTGATGTTGAAGAAACGCCTCTATAGTCTTTGGATGTCAAAAGGTGAAGATGTACTGGGCCACATCCAGATATTCGATCAGATGAGCCATGAATTACTGAATATTAAGGTCAAGATGGAGGAGAAAGATAAGGCACTTTTACTATTATGTTCACTGCCCACATCATATGACTCATTGGTCACGACGCTGCTCTATGGGAAGGAGACATTGTTCTATGAAATATTGTCTCAGTGCTTCGAACGAATGAGCAGAGAAAGAAGATGACTAAGAAAGCTATTTCCCAGGAGGGTCTATCAGTTGGAGAAGGGTTAGGCAGAGGCAGGGATAGGAGCAAGCCTAGGGAATGGTTAAAGTCTGAAAAGGCTAAGTGCTACAAGTGTGGTAAGTTAGGACATTTTAAAAGGAATTATCCTAAGAGAAAAAAATCAAAAGGGATCTCTTGATGATATCAAATGGTTATGGCACAGCATGTCAGCACTCCGTTCTCTCTGTGGCCACCGACAGCACACATGCACACCTATGATAATCGGATAGAGTTCTACTAGTCTTTATGTAGCACTCCATAAAGAGCCAGAAAACTCCAATAAATTATCATAAGCGGCAGACACTCAAAAATACATCATGCTAAAAAAAACTTTTTATTATGAGTTCAAATATATATGCACATCACTCAAATCAACACTAAGCATCAACCTGCTCAGATAATATTTTCTATGACATTCTCAGACAGAAAATAAGATCATATTCACAATCGATAGCATAATCACTTATACTAACATTATACTCATAATTTCTTCAAAAGGCAAGTCTTTCCTTCATTTCAAAAGAGTCTAATATAATCACCAAATCTCACTATACACATACACATATACAAATATACAAATGTCACTCCACACTATCTCAATATACAACACTATCATCTATACACCCTTGCATCCAAGCAAGCTTCACCATCTAAGGGTCCGATCCTGCTTATCCTTTGATCCTGGCAGGAATACTCATTGATCTAAAAGTAAATATCAATCATAGAGGGGTGAGACCTAAGTCTCAGTGATTGGATAGCCATCTAATCATGGAGAAATAGAGAACCATAACATCACATTTTCAACCGTATGCTGATACAATATAGCTTGTATAAATCAAAGTATATTTTTAACATGATATAGATAAAGTAAAATGTAGCTTATTCTTCAAATAATATACTAGTACTGAAATACTCTATAATAACTTTTCATTGAAAGATAACTCATTAAGACAAAAAAAATCCATGCATTACAATATGAAGATATGCATTCTTTTCCTACAGCCCAAACTTTCTTTATTAAATTCCTAGATTCCCATTAGGATCTGCCTGTCCACTGGCATCTCATGTAAACTTTTTTCCTGGGATACTTACTTGGCCTACTGGCCCTTTTTAAATCATAATATATGCTTTTAAATCTCATGATATTGGGCTGTGTGTGCAATGCCTCTAAGGTACCACCCTACAGTTGCCCTCCTGCAGGTGTACTCCCATCGAGTGCATGACTAACAATAGGATCCTCGCAGAAATAGCACACCTTAACAGTGCGGTTCATCAGCAAAGTACTTTGTTCCTTAACCCTAAAACCTCGGGTTTTCTCTGTCCCCATGGGCTATATATAGTAACCAACTCCACTGAGCTATGATTCATGCCCCCACGGGCTGCTTACAACCTGCCCCACTGGCCTGGTCAAGCGTGCACTTATCCCTGATTTTGGGGTTCATCATACGATCAAATTGCAAAAAGATGCCGGCTCAATAGTAGTGTGCAATGCTCATGCTACAGCATAGTCTAAAGGGTGATCAGCCCCATAGCTACCTAATGCTCAGTATGATACATACATCAAAATATGCATATCTGCTAGAAGGTATGCAGGGCCTTACTGCACTTCAGCATCTTCATATTCAGCATTCCCCTCTGTTGTCATCACTTTCGAAAGGCCTCAAACGACTCGCCGCCTTCACGCACTGGCCATTGAAGGATGCCCCAACCTAGAGAGACAGTGCAGGAGAGGACTGTACTGGCTTTCAAATCCCAATTTAGAAACAATATCAGAAAGGAGCACATTCCTTCCTTCCTTTCCTTGCTTTGAAAAATTAAATAATGTCATCCATGTGTTTTCTAGGTACCATCCCATCTCCCTCTCTTTTCTTGATAATTTTCTACATTTAAATGTATCCGGTCATAGTGACCGACCGTTAAATGAATACAAATAACGAGCAAAACTATCTATATTCAGTCATATACTTGTTTCTGTTGAAGGAATCTAGCAGCATGGTTAACTTCACTAAAGCAGACCCTGAGTTTAAATTGTGCCGGCTTCTTGAGATGGTAGCTATACTACACCATTCACACAAATTATTATGAATGATTCATTATTCTCACAAGTTTTTTTTCAGGGTCCGGAGGTGATGTGCGAGCTGGATGCATAAACATCAGAATCTTCTATTCATTTTCTCCTTTTATTTTTTTTTCCCTCAGCTATGTCAGATGAACAACAAATTTAGCTTCGGGATCATGCTACCAGCAGCATTCTTGTCAATCATATCCGCATAGATGTTCTTGCTGTTATCAATCATGTTCCTCCTCAATCATATCCGCATAGAAGTTCTTGCTATTCTCAATCCTGTGTCAGGAGGAACGACATGTAATGCCTTGGATAAGCTTTTCAAAGATTTTCAGATTTACAGTAATCAGGCTGCTTCACCTGAATCTTCTTGATGGATTTGCCTTTGCTGTGTTGAAGCATTTGAGGGAAGGTAAGAGGAGATGATCTTAATTCTCTTTTAGAAAATGTCATTTGGCACTCTATGTTGTGTTGATTATTTTCTCTGAACCTTGTGTATTTGATGTTTTTTAAAATATAAATATTGTATTCAAAGTCTTGTGACAATACTTCTGCTTGATGTACCAAAAACAATTGAAAGATTGAGATGTTTATTCATTTTTTGGACATCCTCTTTGGTTGCTTTAAATATTTTTAAGGAGAATCATATAGAAGCTGTTTTTTTAATCATACCACTACCAATAATTTTGTTTTCCCACAAGCTTGGCACTTTTCCTAGCCAATCCAGGAAATAGTGAAATTGTTACTTGATCACGAAAATAGCCAGAATGCTGTAGTCCTTCCCATGGTTGGCATAGGCGGTCTGTGTTGGGGTTTAGAACTTGATGAATAGCAACGGGATCAACATCACTGGAGAAGTACAATGGGCTTTTACCCTTTGTTGCCAATGATCATATTGGTGTAGCGATAAATTTCCTCAAGATGGAGAAGATGATGAGAGAAATTTTTTGAAAAAAAAAAAGAATATGTGTTATTCCATCCAAACTTAGAAACCAGGGTTTAAATACATCCACCAAGTGGGCCAGGCCCAGACTCAACAAAAACTCCCATGGACTAACCCAATGAGATTAAACTAATCCCGAAGCCCATGTACAACAATAACTTGATTTAATCTCAACCCTTGGACCCACACCCAGTCCAATACAAATTAGCCCAACCTGGGCCTTGATAGCACCACACCAGGCCCAACAATCTTCACCTTGGTGTTTTCAAGGCCTCAGCACGTCCGCTGTGTCCATCAGCTGCAATACCAACAAAAGTTATCCTATGAAAAAACCTTGGTCAGTACCTCTGCTAGATTCTTCTTGATGTATACCTTCATCAGCTTCACTCTACCTTATTTCATCAGCTCTATGTAATCGATGCCTTCCTTCTGAGAGTATCCCTTGGCCACTAGTCCTACCTTGTTTCTGATACCCCTTGCTTCAAAGGCCCTTTCTTGCGCTGATAAATCCATTTGCAACCAATGAGTTTCTTTCTTTGTGGCAACTGGACCAACTGCCATGTGATAGTCCTGTGGAGAGACTGCATCTCCTCTGCCATAGCCTATATCTTCTGTCATAGCTTGAACCCATCTATCTCTGTCCTGGCTGTCCTTGCTCTTTACAGCCGTTTCATAGGTGTAAAGGTCTCCATTCAATGTCACCAGGGCATATGACATCAAATTCTCAAAGCCGTATTGAACTATGGTCGTACGTTCCTCCTAGGCCTATGCGATTCGATCCCAGTATTAGTCCCCTGCCTAGCTACTTCTTGTTGAGTCCTCTATACAGCTGCATCCTACTAAACTTTCTGACTTTTGACTGTTGGGAATTGTATCCTAAAGCCAATCATTTGATGATTGTGCTAATTTAAATTATATAAATTAATATATTAATAAAAGTTATTTGGCAGTTTATTCATTACAAGAACATCTTCTTAAAACTCCTAATGGTAATGAAGTCCTCAGGATCTTCCTTCACGATAAAGAAGGATTTATCTTTGAAGGTCCTTAAAAGAGTTCGCGACCAAATGATATACTATGACAGGGCCATAGTACTATCAATTATAGGACATTGTATATCAGATTTGTTGGTTGTCCTCTTAACCAAGGAGTGTAGAGACACTGGTATGACATACAGGAGAAAGTGTAGGAGTATATTTTACCGAACGTGACTCATTTCCGGATACTCTACTGTCAAGAGTTAATCCGAGAAGATATATATATAAGTATCCTTCAGACCTGAAGATCACAACCAGTGGCTTACAAGCAACTCATTGTACTTAGGTGCCGGACCACCTGGATTTCTAATCCAGCTACGAAAGGTTACTGAGTGCAGTCAAGTACTTGTGGTAGTCAGTTATGGATCAAGATGGAATTTGACCTATCCCGTTAAAAGAAGAAATGCTTGTGTTTCAATTTAGCAAGACCTTGGCCAAGGCACTTCATGTGAAAGTCACATGATCACTAAAATTGAAATCACTTTATGGATTTGCTATTTAGAGTTGATAGGCTCTTAAGCCATCCTTAGCATTTGTGGTCAAGAAGATGAATTATACGGTAACTGTTTCTTAGGGTTCTTGAAGTTTGCTCGGCAACTCTTCGACCTATCCGGACGTCGGGTTCCATTGCTAGATGGGCACATCGATTAGTATAGAAAGTTGTTTCTATGCTACCGGCTTAGGTTCGAACCGAGAGAGTCACACGCATAGAAGTTTTCTAGGATGATCTATTTGCTGATCAACGATTGAGAATCGTATATGATTTAATTAATCAATTTGATTGATTGAATTATTTCAATTGGGTTAAGTACAAGTGAATAAGATTCAATTTGGTTTAAGTATATTAGAAGGACTAGTCAATTTCAAATATTGATTTGAAATTAGACTTGATTTGGATTTAAATAGATTCAGGACTAGCCAAATTTGATTTGGGCTAGGACAATGATCTATGTGGGTTCAGTCCAATAAATTCAGATCAGATTAAACCATAACTTGAACCCAAACCTCTCGCATAAGATCTCACATGATGAGAAGGCTGAAATCTCATCTCATGAGTGTTGGCCCAGATGACAACCCAAGAGGGGGGGGTGAATTGGGTTCTTTTAAAAAATTAGCCTTTTTAAAATAGTTTGCTTAGATTAATGAAGGCAAATGCAAAGTAACTATAAAGTGCAGTGAATAGAATAGAGATAGAGATAGAGTCAATAGAACACGGCAAACACAAAGATTTTATAGTGGTTCGGTGTATCCAACACCTACGTCCACTCCCAAGATTCACTTGGGTCCACACTATAATCACCCTTGATTACAGCAGAGTTGTTTTACAAGCTCACAACTCAAACTTGTTGTTTTCCCGGGCGCACAACGAACCCAGCTGGTTTTCAAGGGCTCACCAGCACAAAAACCCTAACACAAGCTTAACCAAGCTTGAACCGAGGTAAGACTACCTCCACTAGTTCAATCCCCCAGATTGAACTAGATACAAACAAATGAAATATGTTTTTCAAATACAAAGCTCCTTAATGAGCAAATAATCAAATAAATAACAAGGTTTAGAAAAGCCTGATTTGTAGTTGGTTGGCTTTTGAGCTTTTCTTCTTTTCTTCTTTTCTTCTTCTCCTTGCTGGTTGAATCAAGCCTCAGCTCCGATTCTTCACAGTTGAAGCAGTTGAGAAGGTTGAAAAGCAAGAAACTGATCCTCTTTCTCCAAGTTGGGAAATCCACCAAAACTTTGATTTGAATGCCTTGGATTCCTCTTGAGCTTTTTGGAGTGGAGTGGATTTGAGCTAGAAGGTTTTCCTCTTGAGATTCAGGCTCTCTCTTTTTCGGATTTTTGAAATGGGATTTCTCTATTTCTGATTTTCCTTTTTTTTTTTTCCATTTTCCGTTCTTCTTCTTTTTTGAATGATAGTCTTCCCTTTTTATAGATTCTTTCAAGCCATTTTTGGAAGAAAACTATCCGTTGGAGTGTACCTTGTAACAAAATATATCCGTTAGAAATAAGGTAAAATAGAAATATTACCGTTAGAGCTGATCTGGCAATTTGATTTTTCGTTCCAGGTGGGTTGGAGTCGACTCTAACTTTTCTGGAGTCGGCTCTAACTCGAAACACTTTAAAACGTTATTTCTGGAGTCGTCTCTGACTTTTCTGGGGTCGACAAGAAACTTTTCTGGAGTCGACTCTAACTTACCCGGAGTCGACTCTAGGTCGGGGCCAGAAAAAATCACGTTCTGTTTCTTCTGTGAGAGTCGGCTCTAACAGTCTCGGAGTCGACTCTAACTTCCGTGCCAGATCCGGAGTCGGCTCTGTGATTCTCGGAGTCGACTCTAATGTCTGCAATCTTNGAGTCGACTCTAGGTCGGGGCCAGAAAAATTGACGTTCTGTTTCTTCTGTGAGAGTCGGCTCTAACAGTCTTGGAGTCGACTCTAACTTCCATGCCAGATCCGGAGTCGGCTCTGTGATTCTCGGAGTCGACTCTAATGTCTGCAATCTTACCTAGACATTAGATTCGATCCCGAACACGATGTAACTCCTGATTTTGATCATTCAATAGACTTATAATCTGAAACACTTAATCAAAATCATTAGAGCCTCCATTAGTTATACTCAAATAGTTTTGTTAATCATCAAAATCATCAATTGGGTCAACACAAAGGCCGACACCTCAAAGGCCGATACCTCCAAGGCCGATACCTCCAAGGCCACGTACATACAATTGCTCCATGGCATTTATTGCCTTATTCTTTTCCTATATAAAGGCATTTATGACTGCCACGTTGCTCCTCTCGGTCTCAACTCTCGCTTGACCTCGGACCTGTAGCTACCAAGCTCCCTCCGGTCGTGAACAGTGCTATGCAAGTGAACAGAGCCTCGTAGGTGAACAGTGCCATGCAAGTGTTCACCATCGGTCTTTTCTGAAACTCATCAGAGAGCATGAATGGTGCCACACAAGCACTCTATAATCAATGTTCTTCGAAGGACAGTTGGCTTCAACTCAACATCATCCTTCCCCCCCCACGCTGTACCTTAGAACCCACACAACTAACTTTATCACCCATTACTATCCGCATAGGACAACCAAAAAGGTGACGTAGGGGACATATCTGGCAGGCGCCGTAATGATCGGCCATGCCCTGCAACCACCTACTCTGACAGGACACGGCCTGCAGCTTGACACGTCATGGAGGTAAGCTCCACTGTGCTGCCATCAATTAATATTCTGACAAGTGATAACGCCCCAAGCCCACGGACTCCAGGCATCCATAAAAAGGGTAAGAGGGACCCCGAACAGGTAACTGCACTCACTACACTCTTTACGCTCATTCTTTCCCACAGAGAGCACAGCTCTATGCCCCCTCTTCTTTCCTCTTTCGAGCTTCCTCAAGCTCACGGCCGTTGCCCAGAGCACTGACTTGAGCATCGGAGGGTCCCCGCCGAAATCTCCGGCTCTCGGGACTTGTTTGCAGGCCCGCAGGCGCAAGGAGCTCGCTGGAGGAGGCGACCAGACGCTCGCGGACGCTCGAGGGCGGTGATCTGGCATCAACACTTCTAATTAATGTTAACTACTAGGCATGAAATGTTAACTTCTATGGTTCAACATTAGCTAGAATCTGATATTTATAATTGAGGAAGATGTCCATAAAATTGCATTCCATTGCCTGAGCACAATAGGTTTATATGGATGGGTGGTGATGCTTTTTGTTTAACAAAAGCATGTTCTACCTATTTTTCATGATATGATAGGTCAATTTGTGGAAATCTATTTTGATGACTTTATTATTAAGTTTGAATCCAAAGATGATCATTGGATTAGATTACAATAAGCATTTCTGAGAACTTGTTATCATTAGTTGAAGATGAATCCACTGAAGTGCGCTATCTAAATATCAATAGAAATTTCTCAAGGTTTTAGTACATGAGAAGGTATTGAAGAAATTTTCCAAGGCTCATCTCTAACACTGCAGGGAAGATGCAATCATTTTCACCTTCACTAAGGTTGGAAAATTGAGAAAAGTTTATGCCCTTTGAAACAATAGCAGGATATTGAAGCAATCAAACCACTTCTTCTGCTACCCTTTACAACCTTAATAAGGTATTGATTTGCTATTTATAGTCACATCGGTCCTCATATAAGATCCTTGAGGCCATTTTAGCTCTAATCTCCAGCCAATAGCCAAGGGGATGCTTGATTCAAGAGTATGATCTATCCAACCTAAGAAGCTAAAGCAAATAAAGCATAGGCTGTACTAGACTTATCATAATTCAACACGTCCAATGAGTGATCAGAGGCAGCAATTGACCCGCCTGGTTGCCTTTGAAAATACACCAATGACCTTTGAAGAGCCTCCCAGACCTCCACAAAGATTAGGTGCAGCATAAATGAGTTCCAAGCCAGTCAGGACGGTGCATTGAACTCTAACCAAAGTCTAGTAGAGTACATGATCACACTGAGTGACCTCTTATCAGATGATCTCTGGCACTCAATATTGAGCTTTGGCTTATTAAGAAGCCATGGCAAATTGAGGTCATCAGACTCTATCATTGAGCAAGGAGATTCCAATTTCCTAAGATCCAACTCCCTAATATTCCATCGGGCAATTCATTTCCACCTTCCAAAGCTTTAACTTTCTAATCCCTTCCATTCCTAGAGGTCCTAATCCCAATCCCAATCCCATTTCTATGGCTTCTCTCTCCCCTTATACCATATGATATCCTTTCCACTTTGATTTTTATTACCAATACCAGAGAAATCTGGGTAATTTAAACCCACACCGAGGATATTTTAGCCATTAAGCTATCATGTGATGGAAAGTGACATCACACCTTCCTGATAATTTAAATGACCCACTAAAAAATTTTTAAATTGAAGGAGTGCGAGTGCAAATCGGTCAAAGTAGAGAGGGTGAAGCTGTAATTTCATTCTCTGCTATTTAGTATATTAAATACAGATATATTCATAACTTGTGGTTTGAATACTGCTCAACAGTTTCATTGTAAACCATAATTATCATCAAGTTCAGCAGTAAAAAAATGTTTATAGTTATGCTAAGTATCAGATGTGATAAAAGCTATCCAACGATCAGCATGTAAATTTGGAGCCACTGCTTCTTAGAGTTCATGGATAGCCTCCAGTGGGCTACTCAGTAAATGATTCAGCTATCACTGGAGGACTCGGTCACTCTTCACACAGTAGATAATCTCGGATCACTTGATCGGCATGTGTTATTATAATCCTTGAACTAAAATTTCTTCTGTATTGAATGAAATATGGAATATAAAGCTTTCAGTCAAGCATGCTAATGGAGATCCTATAAATTGATCCAGATAATGAACGTAAAACGAGATAGCATTAATAAATATTTCAGTAGTCATGTCACAATTTTGTCTATGATTTCCAATAGCTTTCTGGAAGCTTTAGTAGAAATAACTTGATAAATTTGATCATCCAAGTCTAATCTAATAATAACAAATGCTTAGAAGGATGGGACTTGAATGCTGATTTTTCTATATCAACGTTGAGATGCCTTATTAACTTTACTAGCAAGACCTTTTAAAAACTACATGAATGGATGGAGCGTCCCTCTAAAACCAAGAAGTTTTGGTCGGACAGGGGGTTCGTCTTATCCTTGTCTTGCTCAAAAGTTATTCTTGAATAAATGTACAGGATAGTATTTATTTAAAAATAAGCATCTTTTTAAAATTATAACTCTGTCATCAAGAGATAATTTAGTTATTTTTGGATTTCCTAAGAAATAAGTTCAGGGATTAACCCATAAACATGAGTTATCCCCTATGGTTAAACTTTTTCAGAAATATCTTCCTATCCCTTATTTTCAACACTAAAAAGGATCCAAGTCTGGTTCTGTTATTCCCACCTGTACGCTGATCTACCACATAACCGGCTACGCATACGAAAATCTTCACCACGAAAGGTAACCACTGTGATTTGTGACACAACTTGACACGCGCCAAAACTTGGATCTTTAGTTTGAATAATTTTTATTTATGTATTATCTAAGAATAACATGAAAAAATTTATTTCTGAGGATAATGCTAGGAATACTACAGCATCTTAGATTTCTTTTTAACAACCACATCCAATAGACGATTTATAGCTAGATGGGAGAGAGCTACCGAAGATTTGGCTCAGTGTTAGAAATAGACTGCTCTGTTTAGCTGGGTTATGAAAATGATTTCTATATACAAAAAATTAGTTATTTAAAGTCGGCTATTGAAGGAATGATTTCAGATTGAAAGGTTAAAATTGTTCAAATTTTAAAATCGCTCAACAGATAATTTTACTGAACAATGTATTTTTAAAAAAATTAAAAACGTTTATGTGGCATACCACTGCCACATACTCTGCTCCATACGGTGTTCCACATTATTTGAAAAATAAATTTTTTGACTTAATATTTATAGTATTTTTTTATATTTTTAAAAAAAGACCTCAGGAACTCCAGGACGTTGCATATCTTTTGGCTTTGCCAACAAATTTAAGGCTGTGTTTGAAATAAAAACTAAAAAAATATTTTTTAATTATTTTTTAATTAGTTTTAAAAGTTATAACTACGAATGATAGCTGAGAATAAAGTTAATCAAAATGGATAACTCATATTTAATCATGAATTATTTTTAAATTTATTTTTTAAGATAGTGTTTGATTCCAAAAATGCTATTCCTGGATAAATGTATAGGATAGTGAATAGCTGAGAGAGGGATAATCTATCTTTTTCAAATGGGTTATCCCTCTAGTTAACCTTTTCAAACTTATCCTTTGTAGTTATAAGATATATTGAAGATATCCCCTTATTCTCTATTTCAAACTGTTTGGGTTATCTCCTCTAGTTAATCTTTTTAGATTTATCCTTTGTAGTTATAAGATACCCGGGAGATATTCCCTTAGGTAATATTTGATTTCCAAAATGTTATCCCTAGATAAGTGTACACGATAAAGTTTATTCAGAGAATAGTTGAGAAAATAATCATCTTTTTTTAATAATAATTTTTTCATCAAGGGATAGCTCCGGCTATCTTTGGGTTTCGTAGTGAATAAGTTAGTAGTTATAGCTTTTGAGAATAAGGGATATCCTCTCGATATCCCCTTATTTCTATTTCAAACACAGACTTATTCTCTATTTCATGATAGTGTTTGATTCATAAAAAGTTATCCTGGATAAGTATACAGGATACATTTATTCAAGAAATAGCTCAAGGATAACCATCTTTTTTTTTTAATAACAGTTTTGTTATCAACAATAAACTCTAGTTATCCTGGTCCTAGGAAATAAGTTTTAATCATGAGTTTTTTTTTTGATTAAATTTTTTTAAAATTATTCTTCTTAGTTGTAACTTTTGAGGATTAAAAAAAATATTATATTCTCTTATCCTTCGTAAGTTCATATCAAACACAGAAAGATTGGGGAATAGCCGATAAATTCATCAATAAGAAAAATTTTGAAAAGTCTAACCCTTGTCGTTCCATTGCGTCATTGCTGACCCCACGGCATTTATCTTCCTCGACCCGGCGCTCATTACTGGCCGCCCACCCCGGTGGACGTTTCCTCATCAATATCCAGCGACTGCGAAGCCCACGTCGCATGCTCCCGAACGGAACGGCCGACAACTGGGCCCGGACATGCGCACGGATGTACTCCTCCTGAACTGATGGATATCGGACGGTCCAGAACTCGCGGTATCCGGTTCCTAGATTACAGTCAATAATATTATCCAACCAAAGGTGAAGACGTATCTTCGATCGCGTGTTTGTCGTGGACTCGTGGGTGAGGGAAGAGAGCAGAGAGAGGCGAGAAGGGGGAGAGGAGATGGGAGGGCTGCCGGGGTTCAAGGCTCTGCCGTTCACGTTCGCGTCGCACGTGCTGGCGGTGGCGGCGGCGGTGATGGTTCTCGTGTGGAACATCCACTTCCGGGGAGGTCTCGCCTTCGAGTCCACCAACAAAAACCTCATCTTTAACGTACGTTGTCTCCCCCTTTGTCTTTCCTTTGCTTGTTCGCATTTTATTTCGGATTTTTCCGATTTCATGAGAGAAATTTATGTGATGTCTTAAGTTGGCCTTGCTTTTATTTTTAATTTTATTTTTGTTTTTATTGCTTCGGTTGGAGTCCGACGTTATTGGTGTTTTATTTAATTGTAACTTGGTGGTGCGACCTACGTGTCGTGTGTGTCTGATGGTTTTGATTGGGTGTTTCATGTATTGCGATTGTTTCTTTATTTTTTTTTCTTTTTTATTGGAAAAGGAGGAAGAAGTTGTGTAAGAAATATTGAAATTTTGGCTGCAGCTCATAGGAGCTTATTTCATTATGAAGTTGTGGTGTTTGTGTACTTGAGAAATTATTGAGTCTTCTGTTGTTTTGTGTATTTGCTGTGATTTTTATGCTTTTATTTGTGATTTTGGGCAATCCTTAAGGAGCGTGGATAGGTATCCTTTGTG
This sequence comes from Calamus simplicifolius, assembly GCA_900491605.1. NCBI lineage: Eukaryota > Viridiplantae > Streptophyta > Magnoliopsida > Arecales > Arecaceae > Calamus > Calamus simplicifolius. The sequence goes on from UESW01001457.1 coordinate 30,937, forward strand.
TGTGCTTCTCATATGTGAGACGTTCTCTGGGTCCAGTTCCTGTGAGTGCTGAATCCCAAGGCCAATTGAGTTAGTTTTTAATTCTTAGAAGAGTATAAGTGTGACATATATTTTGAATATGACTGTATGAAAGTTGTTTCCAAAGATCATGCTGACTCTATTTGTCAGATAAAAAAAATAGCCCTTTTGAATAAGTTTGATATTCAAAGAAATTATTCTGTGTCCAAGGACAAGTTTTGTTCTGTTTTTTCTTTTTCCCATCCTCCAGGTTTTCAGCTTAAAAAGTCCTTTTAAGTAAGTTTGCTACCTAAAGAACATTTTTTTAGTAGAAGTATAGCTCAACGGCTAAGAAAGACCATCTGTCTAGCATCCACTTCCACAAGCCTATAAAGATTTGAAGGAAAATGAGAGAACCAAAATATAGGTTGAGTTGAAGAAGAAGCTAGACTTGCTAGAAATTCTGCAGCTTGATTGGCCTCCCGATAGACATGCTTGCTGGAAAAATCCTTACAAGAAGCTCTGATGGAAAGTAGAGACTAAAGATGAGGATGGTAGCTTTTAGACAAGTCATTGATCCAAGCAATTACTGTTGCTGAATCCCCTTCAGGAATCAAGTTATCAGCACAATAAGATAACAGCACTTGTAAACTAAGCCAAATGGCAATGATTTCAACTGAAGGGACATATGTTGTAGACAAAGGAATTACACCTACCGTAAGAGGGAAGCCAAGATGATCTCGGATAATAAAACCAGCACCTGCCGAATTAGGATGTATGGAGCCATCAAAATTAACTTTTAAATATCCTGATTGTGGAGGTAGAAAGCAGACATAAAGAAGATTATGAGATCCCAATAAAAGGATAATTATACCATCCCATATGCCAAAACATACAGAAGGATTGACCGAGCTAGGTGAGTCAGATTGGGCGGACTCACCAATTGTAGGGTCTTGTCTGGTGGCCGTCCTCATCTCCAAATGGTGATGTCCTCTGACTAGGATCCAAGGGTTGTAGCTCTGGTTTGAGCTCCTTGTAGAAGTGGTATCCTTCTAAGAGATGTCTTTGGGCCTTTTGGTACATAGTACCTGGCTGTTGACTTATGAAGGAACAATCCATGGATTCATGACCAATCCTTCTACATGAGTAGCAGTAAGATGGGGACATTTTCATAGGAAAATGATTGCCACACCGGCTCCTCTCCTTCATCATACTATAACTCCACTCCAGAAGTTAGAGGCTGCTCCAAGTTAACCATTATACACACTCTAACATAATTTTGCAATTTCAGAGAATCTGGCCAGTTATCCATCCACAGAGGTTTCCCAACAACTGCAACAATTTCAATAATCTTATCTCCAGTCCACCATTCTACAGGCAATTTCTCAAGTCGCATCCATATGGCAGCATGCTTGTTGGGGTCTTTAGAAGCTTTAAAATTGGGTTTCTAGGGTTCTAAAGCCATTACCTAACCTCCTATGATCCAAAGACCAGATGAAGAAACCCTTGACAAGACCCTTTTGGATTCCATTTCTTCTTCACTGCTTGGGATAGAAACTCAAGCCCCAACTGTCGGCCTAAAGTCCTTCCAATCAGAGACAGCTTCCAATCTGAATGAGCTTGGTGTAAAGCCTCCCCAGTGAAGTTGATGGTGCTGTTAAATTGGTTACTGAGCTTCGCTACTTCCTCTTCTGAAACTCTGCTTATTCCTTGGCGATCGAGGCATCCACGAGCAACCGATGACCAAGAATGGTGCTTCACATTTTGATTTGCAGCAGGCTCTGATCCAGAAATACTACTTACACCCTGAAGATTCTTTTGTGTCTCCTTCTTTCCACCATCCTTAGGCTGTGAATGAACTTCCAATGGCTGATGAATGTCTGTTGGATGCTCTGATGAATGCTCAGGTGGTCTGGAGGACCCTGGTGGAACTACTACAGGTGATCGACTCACCTAAAGAATGTTGATCATATTAAACGAGCCAGGGCTTTTTTTTTTTTGGTGGGCTCTGACCAATGCTGCACTATGTGTCCATCTTTATTGGCCTACATTAGGCTAAAAATATTTTTTTAAAAAAGTTTAATGGCAAGACTCGTGGTTGACGACAATTCTCATCAAAACATTTTTATTGGAAGGCGAGTACTGGCAGGCATCCTATTTTACACTCAATAAGATGATGTAGATTGCATTAGAAAACTTCATTCTAACTGCAATCATCATCTTCTCCATATAATATGTAGTTTTGTGATGTTGATTTAAATTTGTTTCTTTGTTTTCCGTAGAACTGTAGATGCTGTTTTATTTGTCATGAGAAATTGAGTTGGATAAGCTTCTTATCACTTCAAGATTCATCTTTGGATTTTGTAAAATTTTTATCTTTGTAGGTTCATCCGGTTCTTATGACAATTGGCTTCATTATCATGGGAAGTGAAGGTAAGCAAGCTGAAAGACATCGATCATCAGCCTTGTAGTTTATTCTAAATATGTTTCACAGGGGATAGATCATTTTTTTTCTTCAAACTGATTTGCAGCTATAATGAGTTATAAAGCTTTTCCTGGGAATCATGAAGTAAATAAAAAGATCCATTTAGTTCTTCATGCAATTGCTCTTCTGCTCGGAGCTGTGGGAATCCATTTTGCTTTCAAGAATCACATTGAAAGTGGAATCGCTAATATGTACAGTTTGCATTCCTGGATTGGGATGGGCACAATATGCTTATATGGCATTCAGGTAAATATCAACAATCTACAATGCAGCATTGTCATAAACTAATTTAGATTTTTATGCAAATTAGAATTGAATCCAGAAGAGAATGCATGTCATGCATTTTTAAGACTTGAACACCTACTTCATTAGTAAGTGAAATCACATAGATGCTGTGAGATACATGCATCATATGTATCAGATCACATCACGGGGTTTGATATGGCTGAGATATAAGTTAGATACTTATACCATGCATCCTATTTCTTTTAATTTAAGAAAAAGACTCCAGATATGTTTAGGATACTTATTGAATCCATTTTAGGTTGACATGGAGGGTTGTTTTTTCTTTATTTTGATGATGAATGTTACTAATTATTAATATTAGAATTCATGATCTTGATGTACTATATGGAATAGGACTATGGCCTATGGATTTGAATTATGGATAGAGGATGATCCTAGAGTTTGTGGATGTTGATGTTATTATATGGAGTATCAACTCTGTTATGGTGGATAAGCCATTATGCTATATGAGCTTTCCTGCATATTATACATATATTAGTCATATCCCAATTATGTCGTATGCAATTTTTTCAAGAGTTGCTGACAGTATTATTCATGATTTTAATTGCTGGCCATGCTAGTTATCACTTTCTATGCCAAGCCAGTACCAGCACCTACCATCAGTCAGCATGATGTGGCATGGCACATACTGTGTTGGAGGGTGTCTAATCTATTGGATCCTTGCCACTATCCTACCATTTCTATGCTTCATAGATATGGATTTATGATTGCCAACTGTTAAAAAAAACCTTGTTGATAATAAGTGAGATATTTTGTTGATACAACTGGCAACTATTGCTGATATTGCTATGCTTATTGCTGTACAATAACTTTCAAAGTGGTGACAGTTGCACCAGCATGACTTGCAAGAGGCATTGTAACCAACACAAACAGCATCTATCCTGGTGCTTTTTGTGTGCGTTCATTAGCATGTGTACTGATATATTGTCTTTGAAACATCTTTTTATCTTTTAGTGCTTGCTCGTAGTATTGCTTTCACGTCTTGATAAAACCCATGAATTTTAGTACCACTAGGTCAGTTTTGAAAATTTTCACATGTAGAAGCCTGAATTTCTATTAGCTGTAATAAAGATTTTGAAGAACTGTCTCGGATGTTTTTGGCTATTACTTTTTGAGGCACAGAAGGCTCAAATAGGGGAGAGTGTTGGACTACATCCATTGAGTTGTCTAAACTGATGGAGATGGAATATGAAAGAAAATTTAAATTAACTGGTGAAGAGTTGAAAAGGAGCAGCAGCATAGTTACATCACTAAATGACAGACATATTATCATTGTATTGTTATCATTTCTCTTTATGCACCCTGTTATGAAGCTTTGCTGCATCAATATCTGGTATTCATTTCAGCTTTCTTTTTTCCTTTCAGTGGATTTTTGGGTTTGTCATCTTTTTCTTTCCTGGCGCTGCCCCACATCTCAGACGCGGTGCTCTTCCTTGGCACGCATTTTTTGGGCTCTTTGTCTATATTGGCCATAGCCAATGCAGAATTAGGCTTTCTGGAGAAGCTCACTTTCCTACAGAGCTCAGGCCTTGCCAAGTATGGTTCAGAAGCCTTTCTGGTAAATTTTACAGCTCTTGTTGTGATATTATTGGGAGTCTCTGTTGTGATATCTGCTATTGCTCCTGCCCACAATGAGGATCACCATAGTTACTCTGCAATATAAGAAAAGTAGTATATATTACTACCGTTTCTCCTATGACCATTATTCTCTGGTATTGAAACATCACCACTTCTAGTCACATATATATAGCTTTTCATAACTTGCTGTAGCAGTCTTACATGACACCCTCTGAGTATTTGCTGGTTGAATGGATTTTTGAAAGTGGGATCTGTGTAGGCTCTTTGTATGTATAAAGTTTCTATATATCCTGCAGAAGGAACAGACTTCTAATTGAATGATCTGCTGGTGTAATCTATCTTCTCGTCTATCAACTATATTTTCCTTCTACTTTACCTTTCAACTGGAAATGCATGCTTCATTCATTATTAAAATATTTTGAGGATTATAACTTCGTTTCTAGTGGTAATAGTATTTGTGACAGCTTGTTAAGCTATGCAAAGATTTCTTGGCTGTGGAAAATTGATTTTTCTTTTGCTTCCACACTATTTTGGGTTTTGTAGTTAAAAGTTTAATGAGCGATGGATGACATCTTTAATGGATGAGGATATAAATATCAGCAGAACAAAAACAGAATACTAAATGAATAGTGCTAGTAAAAATATAAATGAAGATGAAGGTCCAATCAAAATTGACAGACAATAGATATTATAGATTGATCAATTTTGTTAGGCTAGGATATGCACAAAATAGGAGATAAATAAAGATCTAATAGAATTAGAGGCGGTTGGATAAAGTAGAGAAGCGCTTTTTGGGTTTTGAGTAATTAATATTATATCTCAGGATCTTGAATGGGAATATTGTAGAGTTCTGAATATTCTGTAATAAAAGGGTCTAAGTTCAATTTAATCAAGACAATAATGTTGTGATGGGTATATAGTAAAATTATGATAGATGGAGCAAAAAAAAAAAAAAGTATTATTAGAGGAGTTGTAAGAGTTAAGGACCAAGTGAATTGAGATGGCATAGCATGCTTAATAAATTTTAAAGGAGCCTAGTAAGGAGTGGTACCTTAATATTTATTGAATGATGGAGAAGAATGTGAGAGATGATTTAAAGTATACGGGTGAAAGTTATGATATTTTTTTTTAATTAAAAGACATTTGAAATAAAATTAGAGCTTAAAATTCTTGGTAATGAAGATCCATAAAGCTGAAACTAAATAGCTAGGAGAAGGCTTAACAGTTATGGTTAATAGCTTAAATTTTAGTGAGAGGACGATTATATTCATTTGAATTATGAGCAAGAAGATCCCTTTTTTAACATATAAGAAGGCAAGAGTTAGTCTTTCTACAAAAGCAAAGTGAGGTTGTGCAATACTCCGCCTATATAAGGTTTGAGATACCAATATCTAGAAACAATATTAATATAATATGAAGCCATATGTAATATCAATATGGTGAAATTCAGAATAACATCCCATAAAACTGATCTCTCGAATGGTAAGGAAAGGACGGGATTGTTGTGGTCATGATAAATAAACTCCCATTTTCATGTAATAAAGTCAACATCGAGTAATTGAGAAAAATATATTTTAATTCAGGAATTTTAATTATGCCAACTTCAAAAAATTGAAAAAATGTTCGGTTTACAGATAATGAGGCTCAAATTGATAAGAATCATCATGTAAAGATGGTATGCTTGCGACATTACTTCTTGACTGCATAACCAATTAAGAAGATCGATTCCTAGTTAGCCTCTAACCAAAATCAACCTAATCCATGTGCATCCATAGGAGTTATGCCAGTGTCAAATGTCAGTAATCTAAACAGGAGGATTGAAAAGAATGGAGATTTTGGGTGGAGTCAGATATTCGTTCAAGATAATACTCCCTTTTTTCTTGGTAGATCATTATTGTTACCGTAAAAATCCGTTCTTCGGTGTGGAAGCGTGCACGTCGGGATTCGAATAGCGCTCTTTTGTCCAGATGGACCTACAAGACAGTCCTCACGTAGAAATCTCAAAGGGTGATCCCTACAGAAGACCCTTCGACCTTCAAGTCAGTGAAGATTCTGAGCAAACAGATTAGAGAAGAAGGCTTCAGCAGAAGGATCTTCTTCCTTGGTGTGATTTTTCAGGAGCAATAACCTTTACTAGAATTATTTTATGGGCTTAGATTGCCTTCGAGAGCGTACCTGAGGGGTTCTAAGACTTGGTATTTGTACGTTGCCAAGGAGGTGAGTCGTTACTTAATTTTTCGGGCACGTTTTAGGAAGTTGGTATCCGACAAGGGCGGAATCCCAACAGTTACGGAGATCAGCAGTTGATGAAGCTGATAGATGCTTTATCAAAAATTTGTAATCTTATTAATCATGGACGGAGTGTTGTATTTGGCTTTCATTTCCATTTTGGGAGGCTCATTCCGTGATTCTTACGATCAGGATGGTTCATCCTTCGATATATCCGGCGTGATTTGAAGCAACAATGGCGCTTATGTTGAAAGGATGAGGATCAATCCTAGCGAGGTACTAAGATAGCTTGGCCCTGCTGAGGTTCAGATATAGTTCGATCCTTCTGAGGCACTGAGATAACTCGAACAGATGGTTAGGCTCTGAAGTTCGGCCAGATAGTTCGGCTCAGTAGCTCGGCCTTAGTCATCAAGCATGCTTATTGATGCGGTGATAATTTTTTTTCGCATCAAATGCCCCCCACTCTCTAGTCCGAAGCGTAGGTTCGGGCATAGGGAGTAGAATTCATGATGGCTCAATCTCATTAGTGAGATTGAACCAACAGAGGCACGTCATGATGGCCCCATAAATGTTAAGCCGGGCATCTAGCTGGGTGAAACATGTCCAAATCGAAGGTTAAAGCACGTGGCCAATGAACTTTGATTCTACAAAGTTTTTACTTGGCTCTGCCAAGGTATGGAGAACGTTGCTCGGCTATGCCGAGGTATGAAGAAAAATTTGCTCGGTCATGCCGAGGTATGGAGAAAAATTTTTACTTGGTCATACCAAGATATAGAGAAACTTTTATTTGGCCTTACCAAGGTACGGATGATGCTCGGCCTTGCCGAGGTACGAAGAAATTTTACTTGGCCCTTCTGAGGTTCGGAGAAATGTTGCTCAGCCATGCCAAGTTTCGAAGAAAAATTTTCTCGTTGTGCCAAGGTTCGGAGAAATTTGCTCGGCCGTGTTGAGGTATGGAGAAATTTTTACTTGGCCCTGCCAAGGTACGGAGAATGTTGCTCGGTCCTACCGATGTATGGAGAAAAATTTGCTTGGCCATGCCAAGGTTCGAGGAAATGTTGCTTGGCCATGCCGAGGTATGGAGAAATTTTTACTTGGCCCTGCTAAGGTATGGAGAATATTGCTCGGCCTTGCCGAGATACAAAAAAAATTTACTTGGCCCTGCCAAGGTACGGAGAATGATGCTCGGCCCTATCGAGGTATGGAAAAATTTTTACTTGGCCCTGCTAAGGTACGGATAATGTTGCTCGGCCCAGCTGAGGTACGGAGAAAATTTGCTCGGTCATGTCGAGGTTCGGAGAAATGTTGCTCGGCCGTACCGAGGTTCGAAGAGAAATTTGCTCGGTCGTGCCGAGGTACGAAGAAATTTTTATTTGGCCTGCCAAGGTACGAAGAATATTGCTTGGCCCTGCCGAGGTACGAAAAAAATTTGTTCGACCGTGCGATGTTCGAAGGAATTTTTACTTGGCCCTGCCAAGGTTCGGAGAATGATGCTCGGCCCTGCCGAGGTATGAAGAAATTTTTACTTGGCCCTGCCAAGGTACGAAGAATGTTGCTCAGCCTTGCCAAGGTACGAAGAAAAATTTGCTCAAGGTTCGAAGAAATGTTGCTCGGCCGTGCCGAGGTTCAGAGAAAAATTTGCTCGATCGTGCCGAGGTATAGAGAAATTTTTACTTGGTCCTACCAAGGTACGGAGAATATTGCTCAGCCCTGCCGAATTTGCTCGGCCATGCCGAGGTTCGGAGAAATGTTGCTCGACCGTGCCGAGGTATGGAGAAATTTTTACTTGGCCCTGCCAAGGTACGGAGAATATTGCTCGGCCTTACCGAGGTACGAAAAAATTTTTACTTGGCCCTACCAAGGTACGAAGAATGTTGCTTGGCCCTACTGAGGTATGGAGAAATTTTTATTTGGCCCTGCCATGGTACGGAGAATAGACCCATAGGTCAATGATTGGGCGACACCTGCCTTTCATCCATAACTCAAGAAAAAAATATTATTTAATAATAAATATTTGAATCGAAAAGTGAAGTTTTATTACAATAAGCAAAATGACTCGGTTCAGGCATACTTCACTCGTAATATACTCGGGGTTAATCTATTTCCATGTCTTCAGGGTACTGTATCCCTTGAAGGTCTTCATTGCTCGGAGATGATCCGAGTTTCATATCCTCGAGGCACGATATCTCTTTGATATCTTCATCTGAAGAGGTGAGCCCCTCACATCGAACCCTTTCAAATCGGTTCTTCTTTTCGCTTGGCCATACCTGATAGGATTCGATGTGGGCAAGCTTTTTAACAGCGCCGGTCGCTAATAGGTTCAGCGCGCGTACTTGTCATTGCAGCCTGTAATCCCGAGCAGTTAAAGAAATGGGATGGGGGATCGCTGCCGCGGCGCTGAATTATGGCGAGAGAATACTGGAGGTAAGGAGCGAGCTCGAGGGGATCTAGGCAGGCTCCTATCTCCTTCCCTCCGCGGTGCTAGTTCAACTTCTCTATTGTCGGGCTGTCACAGGAGGCTGATGGCTTCCAGTGGATTGGGCGGAGGGACCACCGATAGGATCGAGGTGACTGTTCCACCAGGAAGCTGCTGAGTGGGTGCAGCGGAAAGAAGACCCCCAAGAAGCCCCTGCACTAGTTGTAGCAGGGCTTGAACTAGTTGGACTAGCATGGCAAATTGGTCCTGTGTGACCGGGGTTGCTGGCGACAGAGGAACCTCGATTGGCGACGGCTGCGAAGGCGCTGTGTTGTTGGTGGGATTAGGCCTTTGAAAGGTAGTCTGATCAGGAGCATTTATGACTGCTCTCTTACAGTTGGCTATTAAGGAATCATCTTTCTTGTATAAAACCTTGTTTCTTGATTTCAAGTTTTCAGAGGGACTTAGAGCCCTTCCTCTAGCTCCAATCGGTTGTTGCAAAAATTCATTCTCCGGCTTGGGGCGGTGCATGTGGAATCCGAGTAGCGCTCTTCCATCCAGATGGACCTGCAAGGCAGTCCTCATGCAGGAATCATAAAGATGGTCCATGCAGAAGACCCTCCGATGCCTAAGTCGGTGAAGATTATGAGCAAATAGATGAGAGGAGAAGGCTCCAGCAGAAGGATCTTCCTCGGCGTGATTTTTCAGGAGCAATGACCTTTGCTAAAGTTATTTTTTGGGCTTAGATTGCCTTCGAGAGCGTACCTGGGGGTCCTGAGACTTGGTATTTATACGCTGCCAAGGTGGTGATCCGTTACCTGATTTTCTGGGCACATTTTAGGGAGTTAGCATCCGATAAGTCTGAAATCCTAACAGTTACGGGGATCGGCAGTTGATGAAGCTGACAGACGCTTTATCGGGAATTTGAAATCCCGTTGATCATGGATGAAGTACTGTATTTGGCTTCCATTCCCGTTTTGGGAGGCTCATTCCGTGATTCTTGCGATTAGGATGGTTCATCCTCCGAGATATCCGGCGTGATTTGAAGCAGCAATGACGCTTACATTGAAAGGATGATGATCGATCCGGGCGAGGTACTAAGATAGCTCGATCATGCTGAGGTTCCTCGGCCCTTCCGAGGCACTGAGACAGCTCGGTCAGATGGTTCAGCTCTGAAGTTCGGCCAAATAGTTTGGCTCAGTAGCTCGGCCTTAGTTATCGGGCACATTTATTGATATGATGATAATTTTTTCCTGCATCAATTATAAATAAAAGAATATGGGAATGATGTCATAAAAGGGAGGGTGCTTCTCCCTTTCTTGTTAATATATTGCCTAAATTCATCATCTTTACAGAAGATATTGCCATCTTCAAAATTTATGAATGTGGAAAATTTGATAGAGCCGAAAACCATCTGTTTGTCTTCACATATTATGATGCCGTTTGTTGCTTGAAAATTTTATCAACCAAACCTGTATCCCTCTTTGCTCTGTTGAAGCTAACCCTACTGCCTGCAAAGCAAGTGAGAAATGCATATATTCTTATGGAAAATCTGACGCCAGTTATATTAATTCGCTGTTGTTAAGAAGTTATAATACAACTCCAAAATTTGAATCACATAGGGTAAAAAAAAGTTGAAACGGCCAGGTACAATGAAATCTTGACTTAGGATGTCAATGAGCAGAATTCAGATTCATCCAAACCAATATTTCAAATAAAATCGTGGCAGATTCTACCATGCCTCCTGATATCTGATAACATAGAAGCACCATAGACCGTCCCATTAGTTGTTCAACAAAACTCAAAGACTAAATTCTGGGCTTTGGTTCGGACCCCAAACAAGGACCTCAGAGGCCCTAAGGCCTACCCGACTGAATCCGAATCCGAATCCAATGGGCTTAATCCTGTCCCAACGTAGTCTATTTCTAGATTTTGGTTAATCCATCTGGCCAAATTAATTCCATGCATGCTAAACCTAAGTGGCCACCCAAGAAGGGTGAAAGAAAAAGGAAAATGAGAGGGGTTAAAAAAAAATTTGAAATAAAATTACGGGTGAAAGTTATGATATTTTTTTAATTAAAAGACATTTGAAATAAAATTAGAGCTTAAAATTCTTGGTAATGAAGATCCATAAAGCTGAAACTAAATAGCTAGGAGAAGGCTTAACAGTTATGGTTAATAGCTTAAATTTTAGTGAGAGGACGATTATATTCATTTGAATTATGAGCAAGAAGATCCCTTTTTTAACATATAAGAAGGCAAGAGTTAGTCTTTCTACAAAAGCAAAGTGAGGTTGTGCAATACTCCGCCTATATAAGGTTTGAGATACCAATATCTAGAAACAATATTAATATATATGAAGCCATATGTAATATCAATATGGTGAAATTCAGAATAACATCCCATAAAACTGATCTCTCGAATGGTAAGGAAAGGACGGGATTGTTGTGGTCATGATAAATAAAACTCCCATTTTCATGTAATAAAGTCAACATCGAGTAATTGAGAAAAATATATTTTAATTCAGGAATTTTAATTATGCCAACTTCAAAAAATTGAAAAAAAATGTTCGGTTACAGATAATGAGGCTCAAATTGATAAGAATCATCATGTAAAGATGGTATGCTTGCGACATTACTTCTTGACTGCATAACCAATTAAGAAGATCGATTCCTGGTTAGCCTCTAACCAAAATCAACCTAATCCATGTGCATCCGTAGGAGTTATGCCAGTGTCAAATGTCAGTAATCTAAACAGGAGGATTGAAAAGAATGGAGATTTTGGGTGGAGTCAGATATTCGTTCAAGATAATACTCCCTTTTTTTTTTGATAGATCATTATTATTACCGTAAAAATCCGTTCTTCGGCGTGGGAGCAGTACACGTCAGGATTCGAATAGCGCTCTTCTGTTCGGATGGACCTACAAGACAGTCCTCACGTAGGAATCACAAGGGGTGATCCTTATGGAAGACCATTCGACCCTCAAGTCAGTGGAGATTCTGAGCAAACAGATTAGAGAAGAAAGCTCTAGCAGAAGGATCTTCTTTCTTGGCATTATTTTTCAGGAGCAATAACCTTTTACTAGAATTATTTTATGGGCTTAGATTGCCTTCGAGAGCGTACCTGAGAGGTTCTGAGACTTGGTATTTGTACGTTGCCAAGGAGGTGAGTCGTTACTTGATTTTTCGGGTACGTTTTAGGAAGTTAGCATACGATAAGGGCGGAATCCCAACAGTTACGGGGATCAGCAGTTGATGAAGCTGACAGACACTTTATCAAAAATTTGGAATCTCATTGATCATGGACGGAGTATTGTATTTGGCTTTCGTTCCCGTTTTGGAGGCTCATTCCACGATTCTTGCGATCAGAATGGTTCATCCTTCGAGATATCCGACGTGGTTTGAAGCAGCAATGGCACTTATGTTAAAGGATGAGGATCAATCCTAGCGAGGTACTAAGATAGCTCGGCCCTGCTGAGGTTCGGATATAGCTCGGTCCTTCCGAGGCACTGAGATAGCTCGAACAGATGGTTAGGCTCTAAAGTTCGGCCAGATAGTTCGGCTCAGTAGCTCGTCTTAGTCATCGAGCACGCTTATTAATGCGGTGATAATTTTTTTCCGCATCAAATGCCCCCCACTCTCTAGTCCGAAGTATAGGTTCGAGCATAGGGAGTAGAATTCATGATGGCTCAATCTCATTAGTGGGATTTGAACCAACAGAGGCACGTCATGATGGCCCCATAAATGTTAAGCCGGGCATCTAGCTGGGTGAAACGTGTCCAAATCGAAGGTTAAAGCACGTGGCCGATGAACTTTGATTCTACAAAGTTTTTACTTGGCTCTGTCAAGGTATGGAGAACGTTGCTCGGCTATGCCGAGGTACGGAGAAAAATTTGCTCGGCCATGCCGAGGTACGGAGAAAAATTTTTACTTGGTCCTGCCAAGATATAGAGAAATTTTTATTTGGCCTTGCCAAGGTACGAAGAATGATGCTTGGCCTTGCCGAGGAACGGAGAAATTTTTACTTGGCCCTGCCAAGGTATGGAGAATGTTGCTCGGCCCTTCTGAGGTTCAGAGAAATGTTGCTCGGCCATGCCAAGTTTCGAAGAAAAATTTGTTCGGTCGTGCCAAGGTTCGGAGAAATTTACTCGTTCATGCTGAGGTATGGAAAAAATTTTACTTGGCCCTGCCAAGGTACGGAGAATGTTGCTCGGCCCTACCGAGGTACGGAGAAAAATTTGCTTGGTCGTGCCAAGGTTCGAAGAAATGTTGCTCGGCCATGCCGAGGTATGGAGAAATTTTTACTTAGCCCTACTAAGGTATGGAGAATGTTGCTCGGCCTGCCGAGATACGAAGAAATTTTTACTTGGCCCTGCCGATGTATGGAGAATGATACTCGGCCCTGTTGAGGTATGAAAAATTTTTACTTGGCCCTGCTAAGGTACGGAGAATGTTGCTCAGCCCCGGAGAAAACTTTGCTCGGTCATGTCGAGGTTCGGAGAAATGTTGCTTGGCCGTACCGAGGTTCGAAGAGATTTGCTCGGTCGTTTCGAGGTACGGAGAAATTTTTATTTGGCCTGCCAAGGTACGGAGAATATTGCTCGGCCCTGCCGAGGTACGGAAAAAAATTTGCTAGACCATGTCGATGTTCGAAGAATTTTTACTTGGCCCTGCCAAGGTTCGGAGAATGATGCTCGGCCCTGCCGAGGTATGAAGAAATTTTTACTTGGCCCTGCCAAGGTACGAAGAATGATGCTCGGCCTTACCAAGGTACGAAGAAAAATTTGCTCGGTCGTGCCGAGGTTCGAAGAAATGTTGCTCGGCCGTGCTGAGGTTCGAAGAAAAATTTGCTCGATCGTGCCAAGGTATAGAGAAATTTTACTTGGCCCTACCAAGGTACGGAGAATATTGCTCGGCCCTGCCGAATTTGCTCGGCCATGCCGAGGTTCGGAGAAATGTTGCTCGACCGTGCGAGGTATGGAGAAATTTTTACTTGGCCTGCCAAGGTACGAAGAATATTGCTCGGCCTTACTGAGGTACGAAAAATTTTTTCTTGGCCCTGCCAAGGTACGAAGAATGTTGCTTGGACCCTACCGAGGTATAGAGAAATTTTTATTTGACTCTGCCAAGGTACGGAGAAATAGACCCGTAAGTCAATGATTGGGCGACACCTGCCTTTCATCATAACTCAAGAAAAATATTATTTAATAAATATTTGAATCGAAAAGTGAAGTTTTATTATAATAAGCAAAATGACTCGGTTCAGGCATACTTCACTCGTAATATACTCGGGGTTTAATCTATTTCCATGTCTTCAGGGTTCTGTATGCCTTGAAGGTCTTCATTGCTCGAGATGATATGAGTTTCATATCCTCGAGGCATGATATCTCTTTGATATCTTCATCTGAAGTCGTGAGCCCCTCACATCGAACCCTTTCAAATCGGTTCTCCTTTTCGCTTGGCCATACCTTATAGGATCCGATGTGGGCAAGCATTTTAACAGCGTCGGTCGCTGATAGGTTCAGCGCGCGTAGTTGTCATTGCAGCCTGTAATCCCGAGCAGTTGAAGAAATGGGATTGGGGGATCGCTGCTGCGGCGCTGAATTATGGCGAGAGAATACTAGAGGTAAGGAGCGAGCCTGAGGGGATCTGGGCAGGCTCCTATCTCCTTCCCTCCGCGGTGCCAGTTCAACTTATCTATTGTCAAGCTGTCGCGGGAGGCTGATGGCTTCCAGTGGGTTGGATGGAGGGACCACCGGTAGGACCGAGTGACTGTTCCACCAGGAAGCTACTGAGTGGGTGCAGCGGAAAGAAGACCCCAAGAAGCCCCTGCACTAGTTGTAGCAGGCTTGAACTAGTTGGACTAGCATGGCAAATTGGTCCTGTGTGACCGGGGTTGCTGGCGGTGGAGGAACCTCGGTTGGCGACGGCTGCGAAGGCGCTGTGTTGTTGGTGGGATCAGGCCTTTGAGAGGTGGCCTGATCAGAGCATTTGTGACTGCTCTCTTACAGTTGGCTATTGAGGAATCGTCTTTCTTGTATGAAACCTTGTTTCCTTGATTTCAAGTTTTCAGAGGGACTTGGAGCCCTTCCCTAGCGCCAATCGATTGTTGCAAAAATCCATTCTCCGGCTTAGGGGCGGTGCACGTTGGAATCCGGGTAGCGCTCTCCGTCCAGATGGACCTGCAAGGCAGTCCTCATGCAGGAATCATAAAGGTGGTCCCTGCGGAAGACCCTCCGATGCCTAAGTCGGTGAAGATTATGAGCAAACAGATGAGAGGAGAATGCTCCAGTAGAAGGATCTTCCTCGGCGTGATTTTTTAGGAGCAATGACCTTTGCTAGAGTTATTTTTTGGGCTTAGATTGCCTTCGAGAGCGTACCTGGGGGTCCTGGGACTTGGTATTTGTACGCTACCAAGGGGTGATCCGTTACCTGATTTTCTGGGCACATTTTAGGGAGTTAGCATCCGATAAGGCTGAAATCCCAACAGTTACGGGGATCGGCAGTTGATGAAGCTGACAGACGCTTTATCGGGAATTTGGAATCCCGTTGATCATGGATGGAGTACTGTATTTGGCTCCCATTCCCGTTTTGGGAGGCTCATTCCGTGATTCTTGCGATTAGGGTGGTTCATCCTCCAAGATATCGGCATGATTTGAAGCAGCAATGGCGCTTACGTTGAAAGGATGAGGATCGATCCGGGCGAGGTACTAAGATAGCTCGGCCCTTCCGAGGCACTGAGATAGCTCGGTCAGATGGTTCAGCTTTGAAGTTCGGCCAAATAGTTTGGCTCAGTAGCTCGGTGTTAGTATCGGGCACATTTATTGATATGATGATAATTTTTTCCTGCATCAATTATAAATAAAAGAATATGGGAATGATATCATAAAAGGGAGGGTGCTTCTCCCTTTCTTGTTAATATGTTGCCTAAATTCATCATCTTTATAGAAGATATTGCCATCTTCAAAATTTATGAATGTGGAAAATTTGATAGAGCCGAAAACCATCTGTTTGTCTTCACATATTATGATGCCGTTTGTTGCTTGAAAATTTTATCAACCAAACCTGTATCCCTCTTTGCTCTGTTGAAGCTAACCCTACTGCCTGCAAAGCAAGTGAGAAATGCATATATTCTTATGGAAAAATCTGACGCCAGTTATATTAATTCGCTGTTGTTAAGAAGTTATAATACAACTCCAAAATTTGAATCACATAGGGTAAAAAAAATGTTGAAACGGCCAGGTACAATGAAATCTTGACTTAGGATGTCAATGAGCAGAATTCAGATTCATCCAAACCAATATTTCAAATAAAATCGTGGCAGATTCTACCATGCCTCCTGATATCTGATAACATAGAAGCACCATAGACCGTCCCATTAGTTGTTCAACAAAACTCAAAGACTAAATTCTGGGCTTTGGTTCGGACCCCAAACCAGGACCTCAGGCCCTAAGGCCTACCCGACTGAATCCGAATCCGAATCCGAATCCAATGGGCTTAATCCTGTCCCAACCTAGTCTATTTCTAGATTTTGGTTAATCCATCTGGCCAAATTAATTCCATGCATGCTAAACCTAAGTGGCCACCCAAGAAGGGTGAAAGAAAAAGGAAAATGAGAGGGGTTTAAAAAAAATTAGCTAACTGCATTGTTATCATGGTATTCAAAAACTTATGACATCAAACTGGTCCATTGTCATACTGTTATTTTTGTTATGTTGCTTTGAATTGGTTCTCGAAAGAAGAGATATTATCCCTATTCAACCATCTAAGCAAGCATGTATGGCCTTTTTTTTCTTTTCTCAATTGAGAAGAATAAATAATTTCTGTTTTTTTTTTTTTTTTTCTTCTGTCCTTGAGACTAAAGCTCATCCAGATTCATAGAGATCATGAGATAATGGATCCAAACCCCTAGTACTCTGTCAAACAGAGCCGATTGGCACCCTCAATCATGTGGGCCTTTCTTTTTTACTTGGGCTTCTGTGAGAGGACAGGCAAGTGGGATGTGGGCTTAAAAGGATGAGAAGATGCTCTCTATAGTGTGCTGTTTGTTTGTACTAAAAAAAGAAGAAGAAGAAGGTGGGATGTCGTTTGCCTTATTATTAATTGATGAAGGGTCAAGTATAGCGTGATTGGTGCCTGCACGGTGCCACAGCTCGAAAGAAAATAAACTTTAGAACAAGGAAAAGTCTTTGTGCAAGATATATATATTTTTTGTATACATAATTAATTATTGCACATGATATATATATATATATATATATATATATATATATATATATATATATATATTTGCATCATACACAATGTACAAAGAATATTTTTTTTAAAAAAAAAAAATTATACGTCGTGCATGTTGCAGGATGCGTGCACCGGTACTACATATTCATAGGCCTACTTGCATCTTTAATTAGTTGGAAGGTTGTAAATATGATTTTAAAGTTCCCAATCTCCTCGTCCTGAGAAAATATAATAAACCAGTGGTAAATAAACATAGCTCTTTCAAAGAAATTCAAATAAACTCACATCCTTTGGCTATGTTGATTGTCGAAAAATTTTGGAGTCGAAGGAAATAAAAAAGAAAAGAAAAGAAAGAAAAAGTCATCAAAGAAAAATCTAATTTCTAAAACCTTTTTCAAATCTTGAAGCCAACCTTATGGGGAACTAAGCTGAGACGTGTGACTATTGAACTGGAGAAGATATCCCCCTTAAAAAGTCTCAAATTCCAAGTATGTTATAGTTTTTTTTTTTTTTTTTTAAGACTAAAAATAAGTTTCTTCTCCATTATCTAGGTTAAGTAATATATTAGGACGCTAATCATCAAGGCCAAAGCATATAATAAATTTCATTATAAATAATCGATTAACCAAAAACTCCATGCATGCTAATAAAATTATAGCCGACAAAAACTATAAGGATCCATAAGGTCAAATTTTGCTACAATTATTGATCTACCCTGATTCTTGTAGTAAAATTACGCAGTAAAGAGCCTAAACAAAACCGGAGTAGTCTAAGCTATCCATGGCTTTGATAAGAATATCTAGACTAATTATTAGGCCGAGAAGCAACTGAAGACAATATCTTCCTCCTTTGTCCCAACCCCTGCCAATGCCCCACCCTTCTCCCTCCCTATTCCGGCCATCCAAGCCATCCATTTCGCCGGCGCCTTCTCCTCGCCCGCCAATTCGGACACCACCTCCCGCCGTCTCCGGTCATCGGCCGCCGCCGCATCTGCCTCTCTCTCCGCCGTCTGATCACGTACTCCTCCGAAATGTACACGTCCATGGCCTATTTTACCACTGAAAACGCCCTCCTCTAATGCCCGTTACCACTGCTGTTAGAGCTAAACAGGCAGAGCTAGGGAGGATGGCAGCAACGTGGGGTATGGCTTGGAGAGGAGATGAGTGGGGCTGTGAGTTTGGTGTGGTATTTAAAGCAACGGAGTAATAGGAGGTGGTAGAAATCCAGTGGGCATGAGTCCCAGTTTCTCTCCTGCTGTTTCTAATGGAGGGATGGAAGTATTCCATATGTCCTCATGGCCCTTTGGGCTGGGGTAACTGGCGCCCTACGTGGACACCAAGTGTCCTTGTAGCAGGGCTTCTCTTGCGTGGAATGAAGCCAGCAAGGACACAAGCATTTGGGGAGTGGTAACGTTGTAGAGGAGAAACAAAACCAGCGTGCCGTCGTTTCGTTCTCATGGAATGCATTGGGTGGGGAATTTCTATTTGCACAGTCCAAATTGCTGTCCACACCCCCCTTCATTTTGTATAAAAAAAATTCTAAACTACCCTTCCTCATTTTCTCTCCACACCCTTCCATCCCGTCTCCTCTCCGATATCGTCACCTTTCCCTTCCCTGACACCCCTCATCTTCCATCTCCTTTCCTTTCCTAACACCCCCCACTCCTCGGCACCAGCCTTCTCCTAGCCTCCTGGCCCTCGTCTCCTCTCCATTCCCTGGCATCGATGCTCTGGCACCGAGAATCTCTGTTTAGCCCTGTTTAGCCGAACAAAGGTCATTCTGTTTGGCCTGATAGGCCAGACTGAATAAAGGCCCTTTGTTCGGTTTGTTCGGCCAAACAAGACCGAATGAGGCCCTCCATTCGGTCCTGTTTGGCTGAACGGTGCTGAAAGGATGCTGGGGAATGGGAAGGAGACCGGGCTGGAGAGGGCCGCATGGAGTGGAGGGGTGTTGAGGAAGAGGAGGAGACAGGAGAAGAGGAGACGAGAGATGGGGGCGTGTCGAGAAGGAGTAAGGGGGCGATGCCAGAGAAAACGAAAGGGAAGGAAAAAAGGAAGGGGACGGTGCCGGAAGGAGATGAGTGGGGAGTAGGGAGGGAGAAGGGGGCGGTTTTGGAGAGGAAAGTTGGGGGAGGGGGTATGGAGAGAAAAAAGGGGTAGTTTAGAATTTTTTTAAAAATAAAGGAGGTGTACTGAGTAATTTGGGCTGTGCAAATAGAAATGCCCATTGGGTGACGGTGCTAAACCGACTCGATGCCGTTGTCACTCTTTTCGGTGGTCAGGAAAAAACAAAGGGGTGGTGATGCCAAGTGATTGGACCGACCTATTTGAGCCTCCTCCATGATGCAGTTGATTCGATGTTCAATGGTTAGAAGGGGATGGAAATCATGAAGAACGCTTGTTTTCTGGCCCAGAAATTCAGGAAGTGGCAAGTGTGAGGTGTGTGGTTTGGAGCTTGCCCATTGTTTTGGCACGTTCTTATGCCCAACCTAGAGGCCATAAAATGAGAGAGTAGACGTTCAAGTCAAAAGGGATGGTGTAGCTCCACATCACAGATCACACTTCTGAGCCCTTTGTTTCAAGAAGGATATGCCTTTCTTCACATGGGTTTGCTCTTTCCCAGGGCATTGAGCTGTGGTTTAGTTACGGAGTTTCGAGTGTTTCCTGCTTTACTGAGAGCAATCTGTGGGCCTTTTTTACAGGGGGTAGGCTTTCTTTAGTGGGGTTCGGAAAAAGATAATGGATGGAAGTTGGCTGACCTCTAATTTTATGTATGACTAAAGATACTTTGAGACAAGTGCTTTTTCTTATATTTAACACTGGACGGAGTACTTAAAAGTTGAGAGGAAGAATATGAGGTTTGAACATTGGTTTCATTTGCAACTGATTAATCGTTACTTATTACTGCATTCAACCAGCAAGGACTTATGAAATTGAAATCAAAAGTTGTGAATCTCACCCATAAATCAAATGTACTTGGCCACATATTCGTTTGTTTAGTTGATATCCCCAAACAAAAAGTGTGATAATCCATTAGTAACTTTTTGAGGCAATAATTTCATTATAATTATGGACTGGATTGTTATATACGTCTAAGTTTAGCATTTTTATTGTAATAAAATAATAAAAAAAAGCTTTGCTAATGAATATATTCTTATATATAGTGATGTCCTTAAGATTTTTATTCTGCTCTACTAAATCTATTTAGAGTAGAATTAGAAGTTCATGATGAACTTCACTATATACTTATAATAATTTTGAACTCTACACAAATTAAAAAGCTAGTCAAGAAGTTATTATTTGGACTCCTTAATTTTATATAAGTATCAAAGATCCTCTTAATATAATCAATGTGAAATTAAATACTTGCCACCATTCTAACATACTTTCTATTTCAAGCCTGTCCTCATTAGGCTAAGAGTTTATATCCAATTCAATCGAATCCAATCATAAATATATGAAATCCATCCACAATATTCCTTCGTCTATGTAAGTCATAAACTAGGTCCGCTCTGATACCATTTGTTAGAGCACATGTTTAGAATCCATAGGGTTTTAAGATATTAATGGGTGTTAAAGGGTAGATTGGATGTTAGTTAGGATGCTTTTTATATACTGAATCTAGATAGTTTAAGTTTTAAAGGTTTGAAGAATTCGATTTAATAACTTTGAGTATGCCATTGCCTGTGTAGATTGCAATAGTCATGCAGTCATATTAGGAGGCCTACTTGGTTTGCTGATGGTTTCTCTGCTTGGCAGCCAATGCATCAGCAAATCCAATTATGGATTGTAGCACGATTATACATGACTGCTACCATGGGCTAAAAGTATGGCTTGATTTATATATTGTCATCATGGATTGTAGCACAATTAGACATGGCTACTACAATAGATCAGAGTATGGCTAAATATTGTTATCACCATAGCCTATAACGCAATTAGAAATGTCTCCCACCGCAAGTTAAAGTGTGGATGGATGAAATCGGCTTAATTGTTATCATGGGCTACAATATGATTAGATTTTTTTGCTTGTCATGAGTAGAGGTAGGCACTGGGTCATGCCGCCCATGGCACGCACAGTCCAGGCTCACATAAACTGTGACAGGCACGGCCCCATACTGCTACAGTATCGGCCATGCCGGTACGGTCCAGTGAACCGTGCCGTGCCGGACGCAAAAAAAATTTTCTGTTGGCCCAGCACAACACTGCCCATGACGGGCCTAGGCCGGCCCGCCGTGCCGTGTCGGCACGGCCCAGGTGGGCCTGAGCCGTGCTGGCCCAGGTGGGCCATGCTAGAGGTGGGCCTGGGCCGTGCCAGGCACGGCCCACCTAGGGCCTGGCCCGTGCACGGATCAAATAAAAAAAATTTATAAAAAAATATATTTTTTGATAAATTAAAAAATTATTAGGAATAAAAAAATTTTATTAATATAAAGCCACCTTACAGATGGGGGGTTTGGCATAAACCCCTATCAGTTTATTAATTTAAAATCAAATGGTACAGAAGGGAGGGGTGCTAGGCCTGACCTCCAGAACATAATACAATAAGCAAGGAGAAAAAAATAGAAAGAAAAAAAATAAAGATGACTTACTTTAAGTTTTTAACAATTTAAAAAATAAAAATATACAATTATAAAAGTAGAAATGACTCACTCATCACTCATCAGTCATTAATAGTATTTGTCATCGTCATTTTCGCTAGTTAAGTCATGTCCACCTTTATCTTGAAGCCTTGCCTCAGCATCCAACTAGTCTTTGGAGCAGATAAGCATCTTAACTGTCCGCCAGTCATCCTACTTCTCTTTTCGTCCAAAATACGTCGACCTGCACTAAAAGCGGATTCTGATGCTACTGTGGATATCGGCACAGCTAAAATATCTCGTGCAATGGCAGACATAACAGGATATTGATTTTTAACACTCTTCCACCAAGCTAATACATCTAGACTTTCTATTTGATCTTCATCATATGCAGAATGAAGATCGTTTCATAAATAAAATTCTAATTCATTACTTAAAGATGAAGAAGATGAAGAAGATGATGAAGCATGTGTGTGTCTTCTAATGAATGAAAATAGATGACGAACGAGATCTAGAAGAAGAAGCAGAGCTTTGAGCATGTATTTAGATCCACAAATTTTATCATTATATAAATAAATATTATAAAAAGTCATGTTACCTCATCTTTAGCAGGTTCAGGATTTTGATTCATGTTTTCATAATATTGATCAATTAAAAAAATTACACCATTTAATTTAACTCTAGGATCAAAAATAGCAGCTAAGTTATGCAATGGACATATCCTATTCCAATATTCATTCTATTTAGTTTTGATATTATGTATAATAGGCATTAAAACTTAATGATATCTATATTCTTTAAATTTTTTACTAATTACATATACTTTTTGTAAAAATGAACAAGAAGTTGGATAATAAATACTTGAAAGAACATTTGTAGCATCATAAAAGTAACCAAAAATCTTCTAAAATTTTACCTTGATTCCGATCAGCTTCAGTCAATGTAAAACATAATCCACGCTCATTAATATAAGCACTTAATAAGTTCTTATATGGATATGTATCATGTATCATGGCATAGGTACTATTCCAACGAGTTATTACATCAAGTTTAAATTTTTAAAACGTTTACTATGATCTACACATAATTGTTTAAATTCTTGAAGTCTTGACCTGAAGCATGAATACTGCATTTCTAATTTTTGAAATAACCTCTTAAATTATGTTCATGCCAGATTGAGCAGAAAGATTTATATATGACATGCACATCTAATATGAAATAATTGCCCATCTAAAATGGGATGCAAAGAGTCGTTTAATAATGCAACAGCAGAATTATTATTAGATGCATTATCAAAAGTAATTGATATTATTTTATTATTAATATTATATGAGCATGCGGTTTGATAAATAATATTTCAAATTTGTTATCCTGAATGCGGAAAATCAAAAGTATGAAAGTAATAATTTGTTTATTTAATTGCCAATCATTATCAATATAATGAGCAGTAACAGCAATAAAACAATTACTACCTACAGATGCTAACCAAATATCAGAAGTTAAAGAAATTCTAGTATTTAAATTTGAGAGACTTTTCGTTAAATTTTGTTTCATTGCTAAAAAGTTTATCATATCCACTCTTCTAAAGGTACGACTACTAGTTCTTTTATAAGCAGGTTGTAGGCCTAATTGAACATATCTTTCAAAATTATAAGATTCAGATAAACTAAAAGGTAATTTATCTTGAACTATCCATCTTACCAGTAATTTTCTTTGGTTTTCGTGGTTATATGCAAAATTGCCTACAAGTGATCCCTCTTATATATTAAAGAGTCCTTGCTGACTGGAATCATGCATTCTATGACTCTCTTGATGTCTTCTTAGATGCCCTGTTCCCCCAGTACTAGAACAACTGTAAGTTTTGCATATTTTTTACATTTGTTTTATAGACTCCATCAACCATAATATATCGAAATCAATCCAAACATTACTAGTCCTCTTACGAAAAGAGGTTTGACACTCACTGACACTGGCTCTAGATGGAACTGGGATTGGAGTTGGGGTCCTTGGGGATTAGTTCCTCACCCTCAGAAAAAGCATGCATGTTAAAATTACTTTCGTTAAAAGATGACATATCTAAAATTTTAATTAATAAATGTAAAAAATAAAAACTAACTCACAAAAAGGAATTGAGAAAAGATTAGAGGTGGAGGTATAGAGCGATATTTGTGAGCTTCCTCTTGCGCTCTCGCCTCTTAATAAGAATTGACCTTATAGCACTTGACTACTTACTTGAGCACTTGCCACTTGTAAGAACACTTGCAAACTAAAATTAAATTGCTAATCTACTAGAGCACTTGCTGAAGAGAGAAAGTAGTAATAGAGGAGTTGGTTTGGTGTGGTAAGAATGAGAGAGAGTTCATCTATTTATAGAATTTCTAAATTTTTTTCCAAAACTACCCTTTGATATAGCCATTATATGACTGTTGAAAGGGGTAAATGGTTTAAACCCCTTCCAACAGCCTTTAACGGCTATATAGCCGTTTTAACGGCTGGGATTGGACCAGCTGGTGCCTAGGCACCACGGTGCCCAGGCACCAGCCTAGGCTGGTGACAGGCACTAGGCGGCCGTGCCACCAGGGCCGTGCTGGACATGGCCCGTTGCTGGCACGACCCGTATTTCATGGGTCACGGGCCGTACCAAATTTAAAACGGTCCATTTGTTAATGGACCGTGCCAAGCACGGCACGGTAATTCTTAAGGCACGGTGGGCCTTGGCTGTACCGTGCCAGGCACGGCCCAGTGCCCACCTCTAGTCATGAGCTAATACATAGCTTTAACTAGTCCATTGCCGAGCCAGTAAGGTCAGCTTTGTACATGATGAATTTAATTAAAGTTAATATTGATAGATTTGTCTTCAAAATATTTTTAATATTTTGGCATTGCTGGCTATGTTATGTTTAATGCTATGGCTTAGTAAGGTGCTTATTAACTGAGTGTAATACATTTGATTATGTGTGCAATTATATACTAGATATTTAAGTTTATGATTCTTCTATTTAGTTTCGTATGCTTATAGTGTTATTGCCAAATATGTTACCGTTATATGCAATGGTTATACTCTATCAATGTTTTTATATTGAGCATATATGTGTATATAAGCATATGAAGGAGGTTCTTACTGAGTGGTAGCTCATATTAGTTATTTTTATGTTTTCATACAACCAAGAGATACATAGATGTAATTTTAGATAGGTTTGAGTTAAAAGTTTTAATCAGGACTTTGATTTTATGTTAGAATTCTAGTATCAAACTTATATACGTAATTAGATCTTTGTTGCAGGCGTATTTAAATTGAATTTGTTATATAATTAATCTGCCTTGATAACTAATTTATTTTAATTGAAATTATTGTTTTTTAAAAGTAAAAAAATATTTATATTTAGGCCTTACATAACTCATAGGTTACATCAAGAGGTAATGTGGCTACGTCATGCACTTAATCCAAATAAGAATTAAGGTGCGATAAAACTCACAAATTTTGTTTTCTATAAATTGGGTGAAGTTCTAAAATCCATCGGGGTTTCTAAGTTCAAGTCTTAGATGGTGTAAATCCAAAACCCAGACTTTGATTATTTTTGTCACTCTTTTTGCCATGCTTCAATCCATAATTAGGCTAAACAAGTAATATGGCTGCATAACTTCTAGAAGAAGCCTTAGAAATATTGCAAGACTTGGATGATTACATTAATTATTTGTCAGAAATATCGAATCCAAAATATAGTTTAAAATGTTAACTAATGTGTTTATAATAATTAAAGTTTAAATTATTTATTAAAGACACTGGTTACCAGATCATTAATCTTTCTATTTCTCACTTCAATTCGGCCATGTGATCCGAGCCTAAGTATCTTGAGGCTCTATAAAGAAAAACAATAAAATATGCAATAAGTTTTAGCCCCGTAAGAATCCACTATACACATATCCCCATACATTATGAATTAACATCATAAACATATACATATAATGGCATAAACATGGATAAGAGTAAGTAGTATGTAATTATATCATAGTATAATAAGGCAATCATATTCAAATAAATTATTATCATTAGCAAGAACATCATCCGATGTCCAACTATCAAAACATAAGCACATCATATATGGTCAAAAGTAAGTCTTATCATCATAATTATAATCATACACCATCATCTAATTCCATTATATTATTATCAATAATTTTATAACTTTGTATCTATGTAGGCATTGGATTAGTCATGGTTATAACTTTTTTGTTTAGGCTGGTATTAGACTAGTCATAGTTAATTATATTCCAGCCTATGATAGGCAAACAGATCTATTCATAGGGCTATAGTACAACCAAGTCTATTTGTGAGGCAATTAGAACGGATAAATTTGCTCATAAGGTAACAAAAATAATCAGATCTTTTCATGAGCAATTAGAACAGCCAAGCTTGCTTATAAAAAGCTAAGGCAATTAATCCTACCTATGGAGCTACCAAAACACATGGTTAGTCTAGTATCTATCATTTCTAATTCCATTTAGTTATTCATAAACTTAAAATTCTACCACCATAGCAACATTAAATGTATCAAGATAATAAATTTTATTATATTTATTCTTATTCATTTTATAAGATATATTTATTGTTGCACTAATTCATACTTTAATAATTGTATTCTTATAAAAAATAATCCTTTTTCTTACGCTAAAAATGAATTAAAAAATTCATTTTGTTCTTTATATGTTGTAATTAAAGAGCAGAAGTGATATTTAATAATTTTAAATAGTATAATTTTTAATATATTTCTTATATCAACTCTAGTTAAATCAATAATCGAGAAGCTTAGCCAAAATAAGTTGGAAAATAAGATAAGTTACAAGATAATGACTAGCAATTCATCACGAATCTTAGGCAAAATATTATTTTCTAACTTTTTTAAAATATTTCTAAACTAATGTCATAATATCTATGATTTTCTATAATTCATCATAATAAGGGGCAATGATGTTTTATTTTTCAAAAATATGCCTAAAATAAATCCATGAATTCTATGATTTTTGATAATTTGTTATAAATATAAGTAAAGTATCATTTATCAGCATTTTCTAAAATACTATTAAAATAATGCTATGAAAAATGAATACCATTATCATTTATAACAAAAATGCTACTTATTTTATGATATTTCTTAACTGTTACAAGTATGTAAGCTTAAATACTATAGAAAAAGGTAGATGTAGTGGCACAAAGTAGCAAATGCTATGACAATCATATTGCTAATATTTACTTCTATTGTAGTGCACATACAACGCAAAGTAAAATTCTGCAAAGAAAAATTCTTGCTTGTATATGTGAAAAAACCTAGTTTTACTTCTTCTGAGCTTTGATGACTGCCTTCGATTAATATAGAATATAATTTTTAATTTTTAATTTTTAATTATTTGAAGTCGAGGCCTGAGGTCAGTGTCTAGGCTAAGGTCAACTAGGTTCATATAGGTGAGGTCCCTGGTGTCAAGAAATCAAGCACAAGATTCCAGTCATAATAGACTAGATACAGGCGAAAGGATACGGTGGGCCCCTAAGGGTTAAGGATCGAGCTTCAGAGTCAAGCTCATAACAGGTAAATAGATAGGGTATTGAGGGTCCCCTTGCAAGCCCCCAGAGTTCATGGAGCTCAACCATAAGAGTGAGTCTGTTGCGAGGCCCAAATAGGATTAGCTCTAGGAATGGCAATGGTCCAGGAATGATCGGAGCGGCCTATATTGGTTTTCATTTTTGATCCTATTAAGCCGTTATAGTTAACGAAATGAGGACAGATATATCCGACCGAATAAATAGGTACACATTTTTTTTGTTTACATAAAAAAATAATTTTTTTTAAAGATAAGATGAAGATCAATCAAAGAACAAGAGACGGCTGCATGAAAGAAGGAAGAGCAAGAGTCAAGAAAATAAATTCAAACGTATTTTACTATATTTATTTATTTATTTTTATTTTTATATATATATATATATATATATATATATATATATAATTTTATATTAAAGCTAATAGGGACGGAAACGGGTAAACAGGGATGGAGCAGAGAATACCGTTCTTGGGCCATTTATTCATTAACGAGAAATCTTCATTACCCGTTAAGCCATTTAGACCAAGGATTTTTTGATCCGTTAAAAAACGATATCGATTGAGTAAACAGTCAAACAGAGAAAATTACCATCCCTAATTAATTTTACCATAGAGCACAGCTCATGGTAAGGTCCAAACAAAGGCCAGACTATTATGGGGACTTTCCCTTGATTCTAGATATGGCTAGCCAATTGCTCGCCCAACTAGCTATTTTTTTTTGTGGAAAAGCAAAGTTGTCAATTTCGTTTCGGATTATATTCCGTTTTAGCTTATGAAATGAAATATTTCGGTATTGGACCATTTTGGTGCTTCGTTTCGGAATATATATATATATATATATATATATATATATATATATATATATATATATATAAATAAATTTATTCATAATTTATATTCTTCATAAATAATAATAACAACATAAAAATAAAGAGTTTGAGTTTTTAAGAGATGCGACCGTGCGACTGAATGAAGAGGGATAGGGTAAGCCGTGCTACTGAAAGAAGAAGGATAGGATAACTAGGGTTTTTTTTGTTGACATATATATATATATATATATTAAAATGGTACTTAATGCCTTCGGTGATTGGCAAGTGACACAGAAGTAACTTTTTTTATTTTTGGCTCACACATGCGTATGGGCATCAATCGCTAGGCGCGATGCAACTTGCATCCGGTGCAATATGACTTTTCCTCTTTTTGTTAGGAATGAGGTAGATAAGAATCCTAGTGCTTAATCAGACTGAAAGCCCCCTTAGTTTTTTTAAATAAATATCACTAAAATAATGTTATAAAATGTTAACACGATAACGACATCTATAGCAAAATTCTACTTATCTTATCATACTTTTAATAATTAAAATATTTAAATCTAAATAGCACAAAATAAAAAATATTTTTATAATCATGCTGCAATATCTATTTTTTGCTGTTATGCGAGGGTAAAGCCTCATCCTGTTCCTATGTGCCCAACTCTGTTGTACCAAAAATTGGCCCTTAGTCCAATAGAGAACATCCATGCCAAGTAGAAGTCGAAACACAACTTTACCATTGTAAGCATCGATCATCAAATAACCATACTTCTTTCATCTTTATTCATTTGCTTTCATATGGATTCAGCATCGCATGGCATTGATTAACTTGCTTTTATATTATGCTATGGCTTCTTTCTTGACAATAACTTGTATTATTGTGTACCCCCACCATCATCAAATCAAATATAAAACAACAAACTAAAGCCTTAGTCCTTACAAACACACTCAAATCCTTCGATATCAATGCGTGCTTTCACATTGTACCTACCTCCATGATAGACTCACTTGCGTGCTAGATTGATCCAGGGTGGTAGAATAAGAAATAGAGCATTGTCATGATGATGCAACCTTAGAAGAGGAGATGACAAGGATTACTTTCTTTTTCCTCCCTTGACTCTCGCTTCGCCAATTGGCAGCAGTTAAAAATTTTCATTTAAACAACATTCATTGCAGGATAAATACAATGCTTTATTTTGTGATGGAGATTGAAGGCCAAGTCCGATTAGAGAATTCACTGAGAAAATTAAAGATACATGCTCATGATGACCAGGTAAAGCACGCTGCATATATTAGCCTAGAATTTCAGGGTTTTCTTTTTTTCTTTTTTTTTTAATCCTCGTTACAACATTCCTTAGCACCTCTATGGAATGAACTCTATGCTTTTGGTTTTTAAAAAACAAAAGCTTCTCTCACCACACCATGAACGCTAGCACATGGCGAGAACTAGTGGGCCTAAAATTATTGAAGACACTCGAGAGCTTCTAAATATACCGTAAAAATTACTCTTCATACCCACATTTTAAAAATATATATATATATATCTTATTGTGTAATGACCATTATGCTCTTCATAGTTTCTCTCCTCATTCCCAACCTGAACAAACCCCTCTCTCTCCCTCCCTCCATTTCTCCTTCCGTTCAGCCTATCAGGACCAAATGAAAGCTATTTGTTTGGTCAAAACATGACCGAATAGAGACCCTATATTCGGTCCCATTGGGTAAGAAAAAGCCGGAGGCTAGAGCCTGAGGGGCTTAGCAGAGGGGAGTCGGGACCGGAGGGGTCAAGAGGAGCCAAAGGCTAGAAAGGAAGTCGGTGCTCGGAACGGAGGGCTAGAGCGATCGGAGCCGGGGAAGAGAGTCGGTGCCGGAAGGGTCCAGAGCAGTTGGGGTTGGGGAGGAGAGCCGGAGGTCAAGGGGGTCTAGAGTGCCCGATTGACGAGGGCCATCACATTCGTTTGCTGCCATGCCGCGTTATTGCCGCTCACCATTGCTGGCCGGGGAAAGAGAAAGGAAGAGGAAGAGGAGAGAAGGGTGTGAGAGAAAAAAAAAGAATGAGAGAGGGATTTAAGGGTAGTTTAGGAATTTAAATTTTTTTAAAAATTTGAAGGTGTGGAGAGTAATTTTTGCGGTGTATTTAGAAAAAAATTTGAAGGTGTGGATAGTAATTTTTGCGGTGTATTTAGAACCTCCAAGACACTCTTGAGTCCAAAGTGGAAGCTATATTCTTTAGCCATATTCTTCAGGCAAATTTACTTCGCTGTGGAAGCTATTTGATCAGTGCTCTTGATCCTTCAAAACAGAAGAAGCAATTTGGACAAATTGATCAGCCCATGTTTCCCAAAAGCGACTTCTCTCCTCTTTTTAAATATATCATTCTGATAAATAAAAATTGAAAAATTTTAGCAAGAATGGAATTGCAAGGTTAAAAGAGGAGAATGAAAAGCCTCATGAAAAGGTAAAGGCCATTAATTAAGAACGGAATGGACAGTTAAAAAGAGCAAACCAAAGGCAGCACTCTGTATTATATGGGACCCATCAAACTCTAAAAGCAAGCATGCATATATTTTTTCTTAGAGTAAGAAAGACATGGTAAAGAAAAGTTGCCAGTTTCCTACAGCTATAAAGCAGTTGTTATACCGTGAGACATCGGCAAGAGCATGACAGCGATGGGAATCCCCCCTAAGTTAATCCCGTAAACATCAATAACTCTACTGTGGATTTAAATAATCTTACAATTTGGACCAACAACGAATACTTCAAAAGAAAAAAAAAAAAAAAAAATACATGGTGAGCTCAGCGAATCCCATGGATACCATTGGCAGCGGAATGTTGAAGCTATCAAACTCCCAGATTAATTTTAATTAGCCTCATAATAATTTTAAAATATAAAAGATTAAACTGAAACAATTAAAAGTTTAGGAATCAAAAAGCCTATTTTTAATTATTTTTTTGATCTTTTTGATAAATTTTGAAGAGGAGACGGCTTCTTCCTTTCTCTTATCCACTCTTATTCAATTAATAAAATTGGTGGATAAAGAGCGCAGCGTTGGCAAACTTCCCAACAAGAAGAAGGGATGATGCATGTCTCTAAAGGGATGGATAGATATTTGCTATCATTTCTTGCTTTCATGAGACCCCACAAAGAAAGCAGCAGACCGTAGCGTTTCCAAAACCCCAGTTGAGCTGTTGACTAGTTGGAAAGGCTGGGCAAATTAACACAGAAAGCAACCAACGTTTACATGGAAACAATTCTCTTGGGGTCGAGTTGGAGGTAATCTGTAATGACGTCCGGTGTGAGGTTCATATCAGATGTAAATGGCTTGTCTGAAACGAAAAAAGACAGACAGACATTGCTTTCCTTGTTTCAATTGGTGGGACTTGGATCAAAATTTACCAAGCCGAAACTTTCAATTCAGTTAATAATGAGCAACTTAATTAATTTCATGGTTCCACTGAAGATATATATATATATATATATATATATATATATATATATCTTAGTCTGTTGGTCATGAGCTGCTACCTGTCAAACAGTGAACGTCTCTTTCGAATGCAAATGGCGACGGTTTCTCTTCGTCTGGTCATTAGCGAGCAAAGTTTTAGAAGCTTGAATCTTTGGAAGGGATTGAGTTTTTAGTTGGTGGAATCTCAAACCTACCTCTCGTTTGACAAATGAAAGGATGATAAAGATAAGAAAGAGCCAGATGCAGCGGTTGAGCATCCTTAAGCGAACTTATTGAAGACTCGGCAGTGACGGTGGTCCCAGCTTGAATATAATTTGAAAGGGACTGCTAGCTCAAATATAGCTCTCAAGACAACTCACCGAAGCGAGGATGGAGATGGCAAAGGGATGAATTAGGGGAGGAGAGAGAGGGTACAAAGGAAAAGGTGAGCTACCGACAAAAAAAAAAAAAAAAACTTTTGGATTCTGTATTCCGAATCTAATGCGGCCTTTGAAACGGCGGGCGAAGGCAAGTGCGCTGTTTTCTAGCTGTGCATGGCCCTTGTGCTGGGGCCTAGAATCGCATACGAATCAGATGGTTGGTGGCTAAACATTGTTTTCTCTCTCTCTCCTCCTTTTTTTTCTCAAAAAAAAAATCTTTATTTTTTTATCTATATTTTAATCCCAACTCTTAAATTTTTAACTTATTATATATTTATATATATATATATATATATATATATATATATATATATATATATATATATATATATATATATATATATAAGATTAAATAACTGGATGATAATATTGCTGCTGAATTTTGTTCTTCGATTCGGGTAAGGTGTACGTCAGGATTCAAGTAGCGCTCTCTTATTCGGGTGAACCTGTACGATAGTCCTTACATAGGAATTACAGGGGTGGTTCTTGCAGAAGACTCTCTGATGCCCAAGTCGGTGGATACTCTCAGCAAACAGATTAGGAGGAGAAGGTTGTTGCATCATATTTTAGGAGCTTAGAATTATCTTTGAGAGTATACCTTGGGGGTCTTGAAATTTGGTATTTGTGCGCTGTCGAGAAAGTAAGCAGTTATCTAATTTTTTGTGTGCATTTTACAAAGTTGGAAGCTAATATGATTGAAATCCCATCGGTTATAAGGATTGACGGTTGAGGAGGCTTATGGATGCCTTATCAAAAATTTGAAATCCCGTTGATCATGGAGGGCGTGCTGTATTTGGCTTCCGTTTCTGTTTGGAAAACCTACTTCAAAATCCTTGCGATCAGGGTGATTCATCCTCTGAGATATCTGGCGCAATTTGAAGCAGTAATGACACTTATATTGAGGGGATGAGTATCAATGCTGTTGAGGTAGGAGATGGCTCAGGTCTGCCGTTCGAAGATAGCTCGGTCCTATCAAGGTATGAAGATAGCTCGGTCTTGCCGAGGTTCGAAGATTATGGGTGGCACTGCTTATCTTTTTCTGTAACAAAAAAAAGGGATATTCTCTAATTATGACAGTTAACGGGATCAGAGTTCAGAAGCGAGTCTTACTGACTTTCACATCTACCCATCTGTCATAGTGATGATTTTGCCTCGCATTAGATAACACAATATTATACTTATCCATATATTTTGAACTATATACTGTAGTTGCTTTATAGGTAGGTAGGTTTAAAGTTAAATAGTGTTTAGTTGATCTTTATCTTAGTTAATTATCAAACTTTTTTACATTGATATCATTTTAAGCTCAATTTGAAGCATGTCTGAATAACTATTCTCAGCTACATATTAAGTTATTATTATATTTTTTTGCACCAATCTATTAAATTTTATAATTTTTTATGACAAATACCAAAAGAAAAATATTTATTCGAGAACAACTCGTATGATCTAAGCTAATCAAAATCTATATTGAGTGGATCATTAACAAGGTAAAGGTGGCTCCACGCTACGAGGAACTCTCTACCATTATATCATAGGTAGCTCTTTCCTTTTGTTCACTAACATTTGCATATTCAAGTCGACTTTAATATCATTTATAATGTATCCAATTAACACATTAATTAATAGGTAGAGTCAATGTAACTTTAAAAATTTAAATATAAGTTAATTAATTGGTAGCATTGAATTTGAGTTATAAATTTTTTAAACTTTTTATTATACTCCTTTAAAGTAAATTCTTCTAAAAAAAAAAAAATTTGAAGAAGGTTATAATTCAAATCATATGTTACCAATTAATTTGTGTTCAAGTTTCTAGGACCATATGAATCTGGTCTATTAACAATTAATTATATTAGTATGCGGGATTGTGGCATCACCCCAAACTTATTCCGCATATATATGTATTATCATCAGGTATATATATATGATTAAGTTATATCTTAGAAATGTGGCATTTGGGTATAAGAACATGCGACCAAACCCTTTAAAATGTTTTGTTTCCTCTCTCTCTCTCTCTCTCTCTCATTTTAGATGTTGTCATAAATGAACCCGGAACAAACAATATCCTCTTTAATTTATGGGTACTTGCATTATTTTAGATGCCAGGACTGCATTAAAAACAGTAACTCAATTCTTATCAATAGCTTCATTTAATCCACTTCATCTGTTGCCGTAAAAGCCAATTTAGTTTTGTCGAATCGCCCATAAGAAAGAGGCTTTTAAGTCACTCGACCCCACTTCATCCGTGAATAATTTTAAAGCAACAATAATATCAACTGATGCCAGGGCGTGAGGAAAACTATGAAAGCTAATTAAATCAAAGAAAAGTCACAAGAACACAATCATTCACATAATTTTTTCTTGAAGCAAACCACTGCAACCAAATTCCAGCTATCAGCAGTGGTTTTCTCGGATGGTGATTACAATGAGATACAGTGTTATCTCTAGGATTACAATCCTGTAATCATTATAAGATCTGTTTGTATTAAAAATAAAAATTTTAAAATTTTCGATTAAGCATACATTATTTATTTTCATGGCTTAGATGAAAAATAAAAAAAAAAAAAACCCTCACGAGAGAGAGAGAGAGAGAGAGAGAGAGGTGGAAGGATCCCCATGCGTGCTGGATTGATATTTTTTAACACACTATTTTTATTTAATAACCATTCTTAAAGTTGCATTTAGTGCATTGCTAGCAATATATTTATAAAAAATTATCAGTAATATTGATTACTGTGTTTGGTATATACGGGTAATGTAATAGTAATATTAATTATTATTTTTGGTACGATAAACAGTATAACGTTAAATTTCTAAAATATTCATAAATTAAATTTATTAAAATTTATATATTTAAATATTTAATTTAAAAAATTTATATTTATAAATAATAATATTTTAAAAATATTTATTTATAAATAATATTCAAAGCGGTCGATGAAAATGTCGAAAGTCCATCGATGAAAAAAAGTTTCACGACATTTGAACATGAACTTGGGATCGCTGAGGGTATAGCTCCCATCGACTCGCGAAAGAGGGTGTAGCTCTCGGGTTCGACACAAGAGGTTCTAGTAAGTTCTAGTAAGGTTAGGTTAGTAGAGAAGGATATGAGTGGAAAGGTTGGTAGAGAAAAATATAAGTGAAAAATAATTTTATCAAAAAAAAAAAATATCACATAGTTATCTGATGAGCTCATTTAAATTACTCTACTATTAAACGTCTTTTAAATAATGGTAATAAATAAATAGATAAATTTATATTCTATCAATTGAAATTTTTATTGGAAGAAAAGCAAAATTATAATGGTAAACCAACTCTTCCTTCAGTCAGCGGACACGTGGAGGCCACCTTCGATGCGAATGGCTCGGCACCGGGCGCTGTCCCGGGGGCGTTAAATATTGGCCCCAAAATTATTTGCGCACGGAAGCTGAGCTTTCGAGGGGACAGCTGACCTTCCCCCCCTCTTCTCCTCCATTCGTTCTTGCTTCCCTCGCTGTGACGTGGGGAGAGAGACCTTTGGCCCTACCTTGTAAGCAAACTCCTCGCAACCTCTCTGGATCCCAAAACCACCGGCGCTGATGGATCCGTCAGTTAAATCCCATCTCAGAGCTGCCATCCAACCGCGCCGGCCCCACCACCACCATCGCTGGTTGGAAGAGGCCCCGGCGGCGTCTAACTCTTCAACAACAACGCTCACCGCCAGTCAGTTCACGCCCCACTCACCGCCCCGACACCTAAACATCACGAGAGGTGACTCCACAGGGCCCAACCACGCGCTAAACAGTCCCGGTGGCTTACCTACCTCCCCCCACCTCCGTCGCGGTGGATTCTGGCGAGTTTTGCCTCAAAAATATCGCGCTGACGGTGACGTCCGGGTATCGGCGATCACTCGGATACGGTGACCCTTCCGACGTCGATACTGCGCACTAATAAAAACAAACAAAAGTTTATAAATATCATCGATGTAATACCAGTTCCACCTTCTGATCAACATCAGACGGCCAGGAGAGGTGGAACATCGAGTCCATCCATTTTTCGGTTTGTAGTCCTCACGGGTCCACCGATCCCAACGACCGCACAGCCTTCGCTGGACTTGTCGATCAGATTATTTTTTTTTTAAAAAAAAGTGTTCCAAATCACGGAGGCCAGGGTCTATCGATTATGTGGTCCAGATCGACATTTGGTAGCGGTCGCATGTGATACCATAAATGGCCGCTCTCCAGGTGGTCCTTGCGACCCCATGCGGACAGCTGCATAATTAATCCCCCGCTCTCTATTGATAAAATAATAATAAGTGATTTATAAAAGGCGTTGGATTCCGGTAAAGTTCCGGCGAAAAGAGTCGACATCCCCCTATCTCTCTCTCTCTCTCTAATTAGCGGGAGTTGGAGCCCTCTTTGTGGTGCGGTCTGTGTGCTTGCTTGCTTTTGTGGAGCCGGAGCGAGCTCTTGGTCGAGTCGGTGAGAGGATGGTGGGCGAGCAGTCGAAGAAGGCGGAGGGCTCGGAGACCGCGCCGCCGCAGCCGGAGCCCGCGAAGGACGTTGCTGAGGAGAAGGCGGTGATCCCGCCGCCGTCGGAGGAGAAGCCTGACGATGCCAAGGCTCTGGCCATCGTCGAGAGTGCGACCTCTGCTCTCTCTCTCTCTGTCTCTCTATCTGTGCTTGTGTTTTCTTGATTTAAATTTTAGTTTTAGATGAAGATTCGGAAAGATTGATGTGAATTTTGGTGAAATTCTAGGATTTGAAGCGTTTTTCCCCCTTTACGGCTTAAGTAAACTTTCTTTACAATTATTATCTAGTTTCTGGTAACAATTTGAAGAAGCTATTTGTTCATCTGCTTTTTTTTTTATTATTATTATGGAGATGATGTTAGTTTGCCTAATTATCTTTTTCCCTGGAATATATTTCTTTTACTTAGTAAAATTTGCCTTTTTTTTAAAGGGTGTTATCATGGGATAAAGGATTATTGTGTAAGAACTCATGAATTGAATCGCTCTTCCTTTTCTTTCTTGAATAAATTTTTTAAAAATTAAAATTTAAACATAACATGAGTAGAATTTTCCATTTCATCAAGATGGCTTTTTTTTTATCATTATTATATCTCTAAATCGAATCCCTTTGATTTGCAATAGAATTATAAACTATCTAATTAAAATTATAAGCATAACATGAATGGAATTTCCATTTCATCTATAGGATAATTTTGGCATTATTATATCTCCAAAATAATCATTTATATTTGCAGTAGAGTTATCAAATATTCAATTCTGGTCGGGGCTTATCTTTTCCCCTTTATCCCTCAACTTGTAGTTTCTGGTGCAGTTCTTGCCTGACTCGAGTATCTTTTGAGTATTAGGGGCACTGTTGCTGCTGCTGTTGTTTAAATTCGTCATGATGTTTTGTTGAGAGTTAGATGTGGATTCTTCCTGCTAAGCTTGTTTGAAAATTCACTACTTTACATGCGTAAATTTATAGAATCTGTATAATTTGATGGAGATATCAGTTTTCAATTGAGCGAAAGAAAAGAGGTCGTTTTTTTAATTATTATAATTTCTGCCATAGTCAAAGGAAAGTTCTCTCATGCGGATTTCGTGGATTGCTTTTGCTTTTAAATGGAATGACACAATCATATGGTCTGTGCCGTTTCCTTTCCATATGATTTTAAATGATATATTTAGAGGGGCAGTGTAAATTATCATGATTAAGCTACCTTTATAGCTTCATAGTTTATTCAGAGCCTTCTGTTCTTTGCATGGGCTGTACCCTTTTGTCGGTATGTTGGTTTATAAGAATATTGTATTTGTTTACTGGTTCATCCCCAATATAAAGGATGGGAAGCCTCATCAGTCATTAAGTTGGAAGATGTTAAATTATCCATCTCTAAGATATTTGATTAAATAAAATCTTCATTGAACAAGATTTTTAGTTGATCAAAATCTTTGTTGAACAAACTTTTAGTTGATCTTTTTTCTTATTCATTTCCATGGGCATCCGCAGAGAAATCTCTGCACAAAGGTCAACGCAGAGTATGCAGCATCTTATCACTCGAAAGTGGAAAAAAATTTCATCCGCTTGGTATATACAGTACAGTATAACTGAAGTCTATGTGCTACAGTAGAGTTGTATATCAGGAAAAGTGATTCCAGGTTTAAAATTGCAGTCTAGATTTTGAAGCCTATTGGGTTAACTTTCTTCCCTTTGAACCGTTCATTCAAGAAAAAGCCAGGAGACTAGGGTGTTTAAGGATGAAGGGTTAGTGAAATGACAAAATGTCTACATTAGGCTCATGGGTTTTGCTGATTCCATTTATCATTCGCTACTCTAATACAATGGATCCCTTCTAATACTACCTTTACTTTATATTTCTTTGATATAAAAATGTTGGAAGGGATTGGCTTTGGGTGATAAAGGAAATGGACTGTTATGCTTTGAAAGTAGGACAAGATGTCTTGGGACTTGTGTCCAATGGTCGGTTCCCCTTCTCTTAGAACATGCACTAGGGAGATCCTAAGTTCAAACTTCAAACTCAAAAGGCACTCTCCACCCTCCCCAACACACAAACATGTATGTTTGTATGCGTGTGTGGAGGCAATTATCATGCATGTCTCTATGTGTACTTATTCAGTGTGCATGTGATCTATCTTAACATACTTGTAAGGTGCTATTTACCGATGAATCATTTCCCTTGAGCTGCTTCTAACGGACTTATACTAGACTTCAGGAGATTAGATTTTGGAGATCGCCTAATATGCCAATGTCAAGTTGTGAGAATCATTTCTGTAAAACCTTTAATTAATCTTTAATTAAATTTTCTTTGTACAGAAATTGCGGATGCTCCAGAGAAAGCCACAGCAGGTTCGACTGAGAGAGGTAACTATTTGAAAAATGACAAATTGATTGGTACTTTGTTGTTCTGTATTATATACCTGGAAAAGAACAGGAAAATATTTCTGATTCTGTCACTTCCAGATGCTCAACTTGCAAGGGTTGAAACAGAGAAGAGAATATCTTTAATAAAGGCATGGGAGGAAAATGAAAAGGCTAAAGCTGAAAATAAGTAAGTTATTATATCTTGCTGTTCAAGTGGTTATAAATTATTCTCCATTGACTTGAGCAAATACATCTTGCAGTGGATTTCGAGATAACTAAAAGGCTATAACATATATGTGGTTGTTCTTGTAAGGCTTTATTTAACAGATATAGTACAGCTTCGTTAACTTTGTACCAATTAAACTAATAGATGAATTAACAGGTTTGTCTGGGCTAAACCTTGACCTAGCCTTGAATACATCCATCCTGTTTCAAAAAATTGCTCTGGTGCTTTTCTCTCCCTCTCTAAATGTTAGCAGCCCCTCCTCTCCCCACTAAACCACCCCATTCGTTGCTAGGCCTACCCTTCTTGTAAGCTAGCCATCTCTGTTTTCTCAGGGACATCATCTTCCATTGGCATCAAGGTGATGTAGTGGTCAATAATATTTGAACATCATATACTCAGGGTTCTTTCCAGGAAAAAAAGGAAGTATACTGTGGGTTAATGAGATGATAAAGGGTTTTATTTTGTTGGTTGATATGGAAGCGTGTCTTCAGGTGTTCCATGCTTCTAGCATGCTTTGCTACTAATGAAAATATTGTAAAAGTCCACAATATTAAATGGCTCAGATCGTTTAGCAATATATAGGGTTCCGGTGTATGAGGTAAGTATCACAAATAATAGCTTGCTAAGTTGAATGTGTTGATGAATTGACGGAGAACTTATTGAATGCGGCCTTTTGCAACAGGAAATTTAGGAATCCTCACCAGGATAGGTACTTGGATCAATCTTAAAGCATCTAAATTAGAGAAACAACCTCATGCCACCTAGATGAGCAGGGATGCGAACAAGTTTATGCTAGGTAGAGGAAGTCCTTATAAATTGGTGATGAAGGATTTGTAAGCCAAGCTAGTTATGGGAACTTGTCTAGCTAATTGTGCTAAAGGTTTTTTCATAAAAAAAAGTAAGGATAGAAAGAGTTACATTGCCGTGTTTAACAGGACTTCAAGCACAGTGATTAATAAGTAGCATACAACAGAAGCCATTAGTGGGAACTTGTCTAGTTGTGCTAAAGATCTTTTTCCCCTTAAAAAACAGGGACAAAAGAGTTACATTGTGGTGTTTAACATGTCTCCAAGCTCAGGGATTGATAAGCATCATACATTAGGTTAGACATGTCAAGAAGTGATTCAGAACCATGCTTAAACCCATTACATGTAGAATTATCT
This sequence comes from Calamus simplicifolius, assembly GCA_900491605.1. Lineage (NCBI taxonomy): Eukaryota > Viridiplantae > Streptophyta > Magnoliopsida > Arecales > Arecaceae > Calamus > Calamus simplicifolius. The sequence continues at coordinate 71,314 of UESW01001457.1, forward strand.
TACACATTTCTTCAGATTTTAGTCAAAATTTATGAAGCACATTAAATAATATCTCCTGTCAGATATCCTTACCTAAAGTGGCAGATGCTTTGAAACTAATATTTGCAGAACTTATTTCTTTATTTCTATCACTATTATTTCTTTCTCTAGCTGATTGTCTGGCAATTGGCTTTTTTCAAGTTCCAACATCTGTCTCAAGATGCTTAACTAGATTGACAAAAATTTAATCAAGCTTGTATGAGGTTGGTGTAACATTTTTGCTAGAACAGTGCATTATCTCTTTGTCTTACTGAATGATTGTGGAATATATATTGTTGTTTTTACCATTGGTAGATATTCAAATATAACTTAGGTTCCTGATAATGTCAAACAGGGCTGCTAAGCAGATGTCATCTATTACTGCATGGGAGAACTCACAGAAGGCAGCTACTGAAGCTGCGCTGAAAACAAAAGAGGTAATCAATTTTTTTTCTTGTTCTGTTTATGATACAGAAAAGGTTTTAAGCCTTTATATTTCCAGTCTACCGAACTCATATTTGTAGTTGTCAGAGATTATCACAGTGGTGGCAAAAACAGCAAAACAGACTGTTATTAACTGCAAGTCAGCCAAATAAACCTCAAGAAGGTATTAACCATAAGAAATAGCATCTGATGAAGTAGCAAAATAGAAAAGAACTTGCTTCCCCATGTAGAGTCTAGTGTGTTTCTTACCCATGGTAGGAAAGCATGATTGATTTAAGCAGCACTTAAATGACTGTCCAGCATCTGCATGGTGATGCAACTTGTATGACTTCTTTTGCCTAGTGCTTTAGGGGGCCTGCAACCTATACTTACTATTTCTAATGTGTGAGCAGGAAGAACTAGAGAAATTGAAGGCGGAGTATGCTGAAAAAATGAAAAACAAGGTGGCCATGATTCACAAGGCAGCAGAAGAGAAGAGAGCATATGTTGAAGCCAAGCGTGGCGAAGGGATCCTGAAGGCAGAGGAAATGGCTGCAAAATACCGTGCCACAGGACTTGCTCCAAAAAAGCTTTTTGGATGCTTCGGGGCCTAAAGATACGACCAGCAAGAGAGGTTTGGTGGTGCAGTCCGGCTCTGACCTTTGTTTCTTTATGTGTTTTGTTTGTGGGTTTTGTGTTGATTTAGTTAAAAACTTTGATGGCAAATCCCAATGTCTGGTGTGTAATATGTCATGTTCTTGCTTGTACATAGTTGTAATTTACAAGAACGAGAACTTGGTGCTGTACATTTGTATTCTTTCTAGTTTGTGGGAAAAGAAGAAAAACATTCTTGTGTGTATTTAATACAACATTAAATCATTTGCTAGTGTTAAAAGGCTTTTGCTAGGGTGTTGTATTGACTTTTTTCTTTTTTGATTATTTTTTCTTGATCATTTGATTTTATTTTAATGGACTGGATTTAGTGAGTGGAAACTAATTGGACTAGTGATGTACACGAGATGCAGGATGTAGTCATGGAGGATAGAAGGAAATACGACATTGATCATTATCTTAACCGAGTACTCGTAGATGCTATTTGGACTGACTTCTATTTTGTCTTTTCTAAGAGTAGCGCTGCTTATTATCGGTGAAGCATTATGAGAGTGAATCCATCGATTGAATCAGTGGTATGATGGAAAAGAAATGAGAAATCCATCGACTGAGATGGTGATGTGATGAGAAAGAGAGAAGAGATCCATTGTTTGAAGCGACAGTATAAGGAGAGGAAGGAACAATTTAAAAAAATACAAAAAAGAAAGAAAAAAAATTAAAAATATATATAAAAAAGCATACATCAAAAGAAGTTAAAAGAGAGACACATATAAAATGAAAAAAAAAAGTTATCAAATCAGATAATCTGACTAAGTAATTTATTTATTAAAATATTATAAATAATTTTATTTTAATTAATAATTAAGATGATTTTTAAAATAACGGATAAGGATGTAGGACTCATGAGATAAAACGGTGGCAGTTGGGATATGAATGTTGCCATGGAAGCAGCTATGGAAGTAAGCCACTACCATCAAGGGAAGGGATGGATGAGGGTGAGGTCATGCTGCCATCACAATGATATCATGTGCAGTAGTTGGTGTTAATGCCCATCAGACATCAGGGAGTTGTGGTGTTGCTATCATTTTGATGGTAGAATTAATTGGAGAACATCAATTTATTGCACACCTTACCTCTTCGACAGAACATTCGATTAGAATATTTAATAAGAATCAGCTACTACATCTTAGTTCTCCTAGAAAGTAATTTGGCAACTCATTTATCAAAGGAATGCCATTCCATATATTTCTGTCCTTTTGTTAATAAGGTCTCACAAAGCTCTTAAATTAATTAGAGTCTTATCCCAGCAGTGTCTTTCTTATCCTCTGCCTCCTGTAAACAGCCAGCTGCGTTGTTTCATATCAGAAATTTGTGGTCAGAAACTCGTGTGGTGGTTTGTGTGCCTGCTTACATGAAACAACAAAACGATCACAGTACCAAGACATGCATTCAAGGCATGTGGCGTGTGGGGATGCTGAAGCTGAAATTGTCCATAAGATGATGCTGAATAGAAAACTTAATGATAATGCTAACAGGCATATCATCTTTAGTTAACTGTCATTATGAACTAATAAATCTTAGGCAACACATTGTATTGATGACAGAATGAGTGGGCTATGCAGTCCTGGGCTTCAAGGATTCACCTGCCAGAAAGGCCTCTACAACAAACTTAAATTTAAGTGACAAATAATGGCAAGTTTTCGTTTTCCCCAGTTTCCCACAATCCATGTGGAGCTTAATGCTGTTGTAGCACAACCGTTGTCTAGGCATGAGCACTGAAAATTTGTACTACGTTCATTGAGGACTCCCAAGTATACTTGCATACCACCCATAATGGGCTTTGGCTTAATACCTCATTCTCGCTCAAGCTTCTTCTACTTCAATAGCTTCATCATTTTTTTAAAAACAAGTTCAGACATTGTTGTTTTTATGTTGAGGAATTGAAGTTTATTAGATGTTCCAATGAGTCATCGGGCACTTGAAAGAAATGAAACTTGTGATGATACATCTTCACAAATCCCTCATTCACATGCAATTGGCCAAGGATAAATACATGCAATTAATTTTGAAAAATGAAAATGGCGAAAAGTTGCCACCAGTTTTGAAATATTTTACAGTTCAAAAAAATTGACTATTTATTCAAGTAAAAGCATGAAAGCAGCAACAAAACTAGATAATATCAAACTATATTAAGCATGAAAATAGCTCATATTAATCTTAAGCACCTCATGCGGGATTAAAAAAAAAAAAATTTGAAACAACTCGTACAAGAGATAAAAAGAAAACGGAACATCCCATATGAATTCACTTAATTATAAATTAAGAATTAGTTCCAACAGGGTTGACTAGGAAGAAGAGGCTGTACGTGGAGGAAAAAAATCTCATCAACATGAAAGTTGGTACAAGATCCTTCCAAATCTATTGATTTTTTTTTTTTTCATTTTTTTCTTCTGATATTTTATATTTCTTCTAATGAGAGCTTAAGAAAGAACAATATAAATTTTTTTTTTCTGATTTTTAAGTAGTTTTCACTTTTATAAGGGATAATTATTTATATTTAAAAAAGGAGGTAACATAATAATATCATATTTTTTATTGTCTATTAGTTTTTACTGTTTATTGTATAAATAAATGTAATAGCATGCAAAAAAACATCATAGGTAGTTAGTCTAGTTTATAGGTTGCACATGTTCTTGCATTTGTATTGGTGATATACATATAATAATACTTATTTTTTTATAGTATTTTTTATTTTTTCTTCATTAATAGCATTAGTATTGAGCATATTTACATTCACATATATGATGCACAAGAAATAAAATGTCAATAATATAGCTTTTTGGTTAACTAAGTTGTTTGTTTCTTAATCCCATTTAAAGATTATCCATAAAAAGAGCACAAAAGAAAAAATATTATCAAGAATCCGTATAATATGTCAATTTATATAAATATGACTAAGAATCTTCAACAATTATCTACTTTAAACAAACCTTTTATGTAACTATGACAACTAGCAATGCATCCTTGGCCTCAACCCAAATTGGCTCTCCCACAACTCTTTTACCTGTCCAACATAGCAAGAATTGCTTTTTCCAGTCTTACACATAACTATTGGGATAGATTGTTATTTGATTACTCATCAAAATTTAATTCACCCCATCACTGAGGAAAGGGCTGCTAAAGAGAACCATTGTTGGATCTACCAACCTGCTCCCATGTTATGCTGTTCTTAATAAAGATCTTTTTAGGTAATTTTATAATCTTAAAAGGATTTGGTATAACTTCAACATTTGTGACTTTATTTTTTATTACTTAGATCTTGTAATTTATCATGCTAAATTATATTACCATCAGTCTAGTCTTACACATGCCTCAATTAAAAAGAAAAAAATAATTATTTTAAGTACCATATGGGTAGACATCTTCCAAATATAATAGTATGCATTACATGAGGTAGAGTTGGCTACATCCAAATATAGCCAAGCTTAGATCCAATTATCTCTTCTCCTTTAGATTCACATAATCTACGAATCTAAAAAAAAAAAAATGTAATAACTCCAAAATCCATGTAGATTAAAGGGTAGAGAGGTGATCGGATCCTGAACTTGGATATATTCGAATGTAGCCAAGTCTAACTTTGCATTAGATTCTATTTTAATTGTTAAAATAATATAAGGTAATACTAGCCTCATGCACATAGATGCCATAAAATAGTATAAAGAGTCCAACCAATTCTCCAACTGCTTGAATAAAAATAAAACAATTGGAAGCAACTATTTTAGGATACCTATGGGTGTAAATATTTTTATATAAATAAATTAATTTTTTAAGTTCTAAAACTAGAATTATTTCATAACATGCACATGCATATATATTAAGTAAAATTATTTCAAAATTTATTTACTAGGATTAATAAAGATGGCTATTGAAAAATCTTACCTTTACAATAAGAAGCTAGCTCCATATTCCTACTAGGTCATCCCAAAAAACTACCTATTAAGAAACTTGTCCTGAATTCTCTGCATTGCTTTCTCAGTACATGTCCATATAACTGTAAAATCAATCAGCTAGAATTATTATAAAGTATAATTACTTTTAATATCATTTGAAAAAGGTAAGCATTAAAAAGAAAAACCTGTAGAAGATTATTAGCATTAAAATTCTACATAGTAATACAAAAACCTGTGAAATTCCAGATCATCTTTACAAAAATGATTGATTGTGGTTATAAAAACAGATTTAAGAACAAGTCCTGCCATAGAATTTTGGATGTAGGTCAATGTCACTTTGATTTGGTTTACAATCATCACATTACAAATTCATGCAAGAACAAAGTTATGCAAATAAGTGTTCTAAGTTTGAATTGGGTCATGTGATATAGGAAAAAAGAATGCTTGGTCTGTGTGCAATGCTTCTTCTCTTTGTCCTCATTCTAATTTGTATCTTTCGGTAACATAATCTTGGCTATCTCATCTATTTTATAGCTATATAAGTAATAGTTTGATCAAGATTTAATAATGTATAATACTTGCTTTACTTAATTATAAAGAAGCCAAGAGAGGAGAACAAGGTCCCATCAAGCTTTTACCATCAAGGTAAATTTATTGCTATAAATTTATTTTTATATTTAATTTAAATATTATACTCATATATGATGCCATTATGGCTTTGGTATTTTTTGGTATCATTATTTACTATTTAATTAAAAACTTTGTTTGTAGGAAAGAAATGAAGTCATTTTGAAGAGTTTTAGATGGCCACACACAACTGAGGTGGCATGTAGAGTTCTTATTAGTAAAAGTCCATCTAAGATTGTAGGGGCTAATGTTCTTGGGACTGAATTTTGAGAGGTTTCAATTAATGTAGTATGAGTGCGAAAGAAGCCTTTGATAAGGATAGATGGATATCAAAGGACAATAAGTGATGCCTTTAGATCAACAGTTGCATGACCCTTAATTTTTATAAGAAAATATTTTTTATTTTTATTTTCTATTAATTTATCTTACTTTTATATGTTGATTATTGGTATTTAAGTTAATTATATATTGTACTTCTATTTTACATATTGAACTTGTTAATAAATGACTTGTAATGCTTGTTCATCATGGGATGCATGATACTTTTATTAGAATTGTGATAGAGAGTTTTAGTATCCTGTTTATAATTAAATGTTTTGTTTTATGTTCATAGATCAAGTACCATAAATTTTTTGTGACTTTTTTGGTTTATAAAGGATTCAAATGAACATGGGTTTGGATTTGTGGATATTGATTTGATTATCTTTTTACATTTGGTTTAATCATGGGCTATTAACTGGCATTTCTTATAAATGATCCAGATGTGCATATGTATTTTTGTTGTTGATTTGATGATCCTTTTACATTTGGTTTAACAATGAGTTATTAATTGATGCCATGTAATTTGAATATATTTTATGAATATTGATATATCAGGTGATCTCAAAATAAGAATGAAAAATAAATTTTTAGTATGCTCACACCAAAATTACTAGGTAATCTAATTATTTAAAAAAAGTATTATCGGTGGTTAATCCTACTGGTAAAGGGTATAACTTTTACTAGCAATTAACTAGTGCAACTAAAAACATCTTAAATTTAAGTATAAATGATCATTATAAATTTCTATCAGCATTTTGTAGCTGCTGAGGAAAGTTTCTATGGTAAAAGAAAAGTGTTGCTAAATCTTTAAAAAATTGCTGCTAAAATTGCAAATTTTCCAATAGTTAGGAAAAGTCTCACCATATATCAGCAACGGGACTTTTCTTGACACCTCAATAGTGATTGGAACAACGCTTGGAAAAATATCCCTAGCAGTTTTTCATACTTTTAGCAGTGGTTTTGACCACTACCAAAAAACCTTTTTCTTATAATGCGGTTATATAATTAAGATAACAATGCCATATAAGCAAATTTCATAGCTCCTAACAATAAGGTCATATATATTTATTTTGATAATCTAAAATAATGTTATCACTTTGCATAATTTCATAATCTATTATTATATCATTCCATAATAAGTTTAGATATATGATTTATATCTATGCAAAATTTCATTTTTCAGACTTGTTATTAATCGTTACATGTTAGATTTAACACCTTAGTATCTGAACTAGTCATAGCTATACTTCCATCAGTGGCCGGCTACAAGGTATTACACTATATATGATAATCTCAATTCCTGCCATATACGCAGTACATCACTAGAACATATACTCACCATAGTACACAATGCATGACTAGATAATATATTCGTCACACTATATAAGGCGTCACTAGGCCATACTCTTACCATAGTTCATAATATGTCATTAGGCAATACTCCTGCTTGCTACAATATGCAAGGTGTCACTAGGCCATACTTTCGCCATGGTACACAGTTGCTAGGCCATACTCTTACTATAATATGCAAGGCATCACCATACTCTTGCCGTAGTATGCAGTAAGTCACTAGGCCATACTCTTGCTATAGTACACAAGGCGTAACTAAACCATACTTTCACCATAATATGTAATGAGTCATTAGGCCATACCCTCACCACAATACATAAGGTGTCACTAGGCAATCTCTCACCATCGTACATAAAGTGTCACTATGCTATACTCCCACCATAGTATGCAGTACATCACTAGGCAATATTCTCACCTCAATTTGTAGTGCATCATTATGCAATACTCTTACCATAATATGTAATGTGTCACTAGCCAATACTCTTGCCACAGTATGCAATGCATCACTATGCCATACCTTACCATAATATGCAAGGTGTCAGTAGGCAATAATATCACTGTAATACACAATGCATCACTAGGCAATACCTTTACTATAATGCATAGTGCATTACTAAGCAATAACCTGACGTGATGAGTTCAGAAGCTCTCAATCGATGTTATATTTCCACATCAACATTATTTAAATAAGAAATTAGATTCATAGTTTCATAATTCATGGTAATAATATATCTTGGATATTTAGATAGTATGGGCAATCATGTAATAACAGTACAATCATGCAAGTAATTATGATTGGGATTTCTTATTTTCATTGGAGTACAAAAATCAAAATAACAATCTAGTTGCAGGCCCACCTAACATAACTGTTACCCTACAATTAATTAGCGTAACAACAATTAAAAATTAGCACTTCAATTAATTGAATGCCTAATTCAATATTTTCTTTCCTAAATTTTTTCTAGAAGTTTTAATTCATTTCTTCCACCCTGACTTAACTTCCCATAGCCTACATATAATAATTAAAGATTAATGAAAACTAAATCAAGAATGCTAGCTTAAACGGTAGGAATGTCTCCTTTTTTATACCCAAATTAATTCTAAATTAATAAAACCTGATAATTGACCCACTTGTAATTTCTTAAAAAAATATCTCTTAAATTTTGATTTTCTAATTTTTAACTTTTCAACCTTGATGCTAAACCTAATTTATACATAATCTATTAATTTAATAATAATAAGGGAGGGTTAGATTCTTACCTTTATTATATAGCTAGAGAGAGAAAGTTAGAATGGAGAGAGAAAGAAAATTACAAAATCAATTAAATAAAAGAGGGGAATAAAGAGTGAAATAAGGCGCCATCCCCTCTTCACTATACCCACCTCAAAGAGAGAGAGAGAGAGAGAGAGAGAGGAAAGCGAGAGTGAGTGAGAGAAGAGGTAGAGGGAAGAGAGAGGGAAATAGAGAGAAAGGGAGGAGAGAGAGAGCAACAACGGCGATCGAAGACCATCGCACAGCTAGAGGAACTCTTCTGGATATCATCGCAAGCAAGAGAGGAAGAGAGAGCATCGGATGGGAAGAAGAGGGAGAGGAAGAGAAAGAGAAGTAGAGGAGATCAGGTAGCGTGTCTCTACTCCATCACTTCCCCCATTACTTGATTGTGTCTTGGGTGGTGATGCGAGCAGCAACAATATCCAATCGCTCGAAGCCAAGAGAGAGAGATAGATAGAGAAGAAGAAGAAGAAGAAGAAGAGAGGGAGATAGGAGGCGATGAGGGAAATGGGTTGATGGCTCGCAGCATGACGATAGGAAAGGCAACTTCAATGGGTGCTGCCCCCCTATTTGCACCTTTGTTGCCCAGATATAGCAATCCAAGAGGGGAGTGAATTGGGTTCTTTAAAAATTAATTAACTAGCAAATATGTGCACTTAGATTTTCTTTCACAAATAAGTAGAGTGTAGTGAGGTGAGGATAATAAGCAAATAACCACAGAAGATATCACACAAAACAACAAGATTTATAGTGGTTCGACACTAAACTCAGTACTTACATCCACTCCCCAAGAACCAATTGGGAATTTTACTAACACCACTAGCCTACCTGACTAGCAAGCTTATTTCGGGCACAAGCAAGCCTTACAAATACACTCACGGGTAGATTTCTATCCTCACACGTTTCACAACTATGAAACACAAATCAAAGCACAATAATGTAATGTTTATACAAGATGCTCCTAAAGATTAATCATATATTTAAAAAGAAATACTTTACAACTTGAATAACACAACACGAGGTGACTTCTTTCTTTAAGTGCGCAGCAATAATAATGAAGCCTTCGTGGAAGCCTTGAATGCTCTTCAAGAAAGATTGTTGGAGCTTTTACACCACCCCAAGAATGGGAAGTAAATGCACTCAAAATGCTTTTGAAAACAATCAATGCCGCTCTACAACTTTCTTTCAAGAATGAAACTCTCTTTCAAAGTATTTTTCTTTCTCTTTTTCTTTCTTTTTTTCAAAGATTTCTCTTTTCTTTTTCCTCTCTTTCTTTTCTTCTTGTATCTCTCTTTGAATCGCTGTTCAAGAAGGTATTTATACATAGCAAAATAATATAGATGTTGTGAAATAAGAAAACAAAATAGAATGCATTTAGCCATTGAGAAATAGCTGTTGCAATAATTTTCTTAACATATCAGTTGTCTAATCGGTTGGCTAATCTCAGATTCAAAGCCAAATTATGAGACAAACCTGAGACCAAACAAAAATCGATTGTTCGGGTTCCAAAATTGGTTGCCCAAGGAAAGGCATCAAAAAGAGTTAGACGCCCAGCTCCAGAAATCGATTGCCCAACAAAAAGTGATGGAGTTAGGCACCCAAAGGATCCAGCCGGTCTTCCAACAAAAGTTTCTTGAGAAATCAGATGCCCAACACCAAAAGTTTGTCTCCCAACAAAAAGGCAATATAAAGATTGGACGCCCAATAAGTTCAATCGGTCATCCAACTTTCTTTTCAAAAAAAATGTCTCAAGGGAAGACAAAGAGCCAAAGGATTTCGGTCGACAGATCTTGGGAGTTGGTCATCCAATAAAAAGGCAAGACAACATTGGACGCCCAACTAGTTCAATCGGTCATTCAACTTTCTTTTCAAGAAAAATGTCTCAAAGGGAAGACAGAGAGCAAAAGGATTTTGGTCACCCAGCATTGGAGATTGGTCATCCAATGCACATCTCAAAATGATCTCAAAGGAAGAACCTAGAGCAACAAGAAATTGGTCTTCCAATGCAGGCAACCGGTCGGCTAATAAATACCAAAAAATGTTTCGGAAGAGGAACATAGAGCAACAAAAAAATTTGGTTGGCCAATATTGAAAATCCGATCGTCCAATAAACACTCAAAATTGTTCTGGCACTCTTCTAACTTCAGAAAAATATTCAAAACACGTAGAAGTTAAATAAGAACTTTGCAATCCAAGAGAAAAAGGTTTGGTTGTTGAGTTTTGTATAAATGAATTGTAAAATAAATAAATCCAGTTCAAGATAATGCAAATATAATTAAACTTAAAAGTCATTTTGGCAAGTAAATTGTTCAAACAATAAGTGTACACAAGGTACATGAAAAACTATTAGTGGTCATGAAATTCAAGTCCTTTGAAAAATTTATTTTGCACTATAAACTCTTTGAAAATAATTTATCTTGAAAAGCACATACATATAATTAATGCTTTACCTGCGTTACATTTCATTTGATTTGAAATTTACCTTGAACTGAAGGAAACATCTTCTTTCATGATGAATAACCTGGAATTACTTAAACTCAATAATAATTTGATTAGTATAATACTTAATTATTTTATATTCATCAAAATCAATAAGAGGCCAAGAATCTTCACCTTTTTTATGATGACAAAACCATTAAGTATTCAATAAGATATAATGAATATCAAATTGTAACATTCCTTGGAACTTTGAAGTAAAAGACAATGCGTGCCAAAACTTAGTGTATTGTGCCAAAACTTTAAATTCAAAAATACATAAGCCATGATATTTGAAAGATAAATGCATAACTCCCCCTTTGGTTTTGAAACATAGAATTTTTCAAAAATAGAGTACATGTTTCAAGTTCTTTCCAAAGTAAAAATAGAGGAATGAGGTAAATGCAATTTCATTTTTCCAAATACTATTTGAAGAGAAAACAAAATGTATTCGTTCCATTTCTCCTCCTTTCAAAAATTTAAAAATTAATGTATGCATTTCATTTGATACTACTTAAAAAAATATGAAATCAATGTATGCATTCCATTTCTTCCCCTTTTTGTCATCAATCAAAAAGAAAGTGAAAGGATATGCATGTATTCACTGTATGTCTTTTCTTCAAGGAATGAAATAAGTAGATCAAATAATAATCATGTAAAGATAAGCATTATATTTTATACATTAAGCAAATAATACAAGGTACAAACTATCACATACATCAAAGTTTTACACACATACAAGCCAATAAAAATATTGGTTCTTAGCAGTAAAAAGAAGTCATACAGTCCAACAACAAGATCAAACATAGAATTAGTCTAGAATATCAATTCAAGAGGAGGAAGATCAACGAGAGCGATCACGTCCAGAAGGACGAGATGAAGCCAGATGAGGAGCTGGTCGGTGAAAAGGATCTTATTTCTGTGAAGATAGCTGAGTGATGAAACTATGAATGTCCTAAGAAATACTGTGACATTAGAAAATAATATTTGAAAGGCAAGTGAGAGCAGACTGAACTGTTTCAGTTCGGACTCAAAATGTTGCAATCTCAGTACTCACCACACTGGCACTCTCCAACAAGGAATTTATGTCGTTTCACAGCTTGAAAATTTTAGCAAAGATTTTTGTGATATACACCATCTCACCATAATTAAATGCTTTTCCCTTAATAACATTGACATTATCCTGTAGATCATGTACACTCAATTTAATCTTAGTCAGGGAAGCAAACATGAATGAGATGTGGGAAACAGTGGATGAATCAGTAGAATAAGAAGATGAGCTAGTCCTAAATCCTCCAATGGAAACAACATCAGAAATCCTTCAAACCAAAGTGTCCATATCATCTGGATCAATCTTGGCAATGATAGGATGATTTAGTTGCAAAGGATTCTGGACAGGTGGTGGATCATGAGATGGGTCATCAGATGGATTATTGTCAATGGAAGGATTGTCATCAATGGAAGGAGTGGGGTCAATGGTCATAAGATCATTTACTTTAAACATATAAGGATAATTAGTAGAAGGATCAACAAAACCACGATAAGAGGGAAATGCTTGAGGTCCAGCAGAATAACCATGAGGTAGCGAAGGTCCCTCCCCCTGGACAGATGTAGAAGGGTCTTGCATCTTCCATTTGTTTCTTGTCCATTGGCCATCTATCTTAGAAATTTCCATACAAATTAGGGTACACTCATTATAGAATCAGTATTGCTAAGGTGATAGACATTCTCACCTTTAACTCTAACTCCAAAATGTGTAAAAATGTGGGTGAGAAGTAGGCCATAGAGTAGGGCTGCTCTAGGTCTACCTACTGCTTCCTTCATAACATAAATCATTATCCTGGTAGGTTCAAGGGAATATGACTAACTATATGGAACATAATTTTCAAGTCTCTGTCATTCACATAATCAAAGCTGCTACTTCTAGAAGTAATACATCTAGAAATTATGTTGTGCAGCAACCTCATTTCAACATTCAAGTCTTTGGCAAATCTTATCAACATGTGAAGCATTGTCAATGCCAAGAATAACTTCCATTCTATAGTGTTTACTTTCAGGTGAATCCTCAATCAGTCCTCTAGCAAGAACATGCAAAATGGCTCCTAATGTATCTTCATTCAATTCAATTTTAACACCTTTAACAATAGAAGATACAAAACCACCACCAAAGCTAATATTATGGTAGAAAATCTTCACAAGATTAGGGTAAATAGGAAGGTTTGTTTTAAGCATGAACTCCCAACCTTGAAATGCTAACATATTATCAATTTCAAAATTTTTAGTTGCTATAAAATTATTGTTGCCTAGATGTAGCAACCCAAGAGGGGGGGCGGGGGCTGAATTGGGTTTCTTAAAAATTTATTTACTAGAAAGTATGTGCTCTTATATTTTCTTTCATAGAATAAATAATGTGTAGTGATGTGAGGTTAATATGAAAACAATCATAGATAATATCATACACAAACACACCAAGATTTAATGTGGTTCGGCACTAAACCCGACACCTACGTCCACACCCCAAGAGCCTCTTGGAAATTCATTAAACATCACTAGCCTACCTGGTTAGCAAGCATGTTTTCGGGCACAAGCGAGCCTTACAAATACACATAAGGGTAGGCCTCTACCCTCACACGTTTCATAATTGTGAAACACAAATTAAAGGACAATAAATGTAATGTTTATATAATATGCTCCTAATAAATGAGCAGATAATCAACAAGATATATTTAGCAACTTGAAGAGCTCAACACAAGATAGCTTCTTTCTTTAAGTGCGCAGCAATAATAATGAAGCCTTCGTGAAAGCCTTGAATGCTCTTCAAAGAGGGTTGTTGGAGCTTTAATACCACGCCAAGAATTAGCAAGAAATGCACTTCAGTGGCTTTGAAACAATGAATACAACTCTCCAATAAATCAAAACAAATCTCTCTTTCAAAATAATATTTCTCTTTTCCACTCTTGTATTTTTCACCCCGAATCACTGTTCAACTAGCACATATATATACCCAAAAGAAAAATGTAGCCATTATGTGAACATTGTGAGATAGAACAGAGAGAGAGAGAGAGAGAGCAAGCATGCAACACTTGAAAGCCTAACTCAGGAGTCTGGCCGTCTAAGGCACAAGGCTGGTTGTCTAACTCTAGAGTTAGACACCCAAGATCCAAGCTGGTCTCCCAGCATTTGGAATATGTGAATGCCAAGGAGAAGGCCACAAAGAAGTCCGATCTTCCAACTAGAGAGTCAGAAGCCTAACAATGAGGTTCGGTCTTCCAATCAACAGAGTTGGAAGCCTAAGTGAGATATCAGTAAGCCACAAACCAAAACTAAGAGAAATCCAGTTGTTCGGATGAAAAAATTGGAAGCCCAACTCTTGAAACTAGTAGGCCAATAGAGGCCATTGGAATCCTAACGTACAAGCCCGACCACCCAATTCTTCAGACAAGAGGGAGCCAGGAAGACAAACCGAAGGCAACGCAAAGCCGGTTAACCAAAGACACCAACCGGACATCCAACAAAAGCCAAGTTGGATGGCTAACATGCAAAGCTAGTCACCCAACTCCAATGAAAATAGGGAGAAGCTGAAGGCCTCTGGGAACCAATCAACCATCCAAAAATCGATTGGCAGGGTGGAAAGTTGGGAGTCCAACAATGGAGTCCGATCTTCCAACTCCACCACTCGGTCTTCCAAACTTTTGAATGCATGGGCTGCCAAGGAGCAACAAGCCAAAGCTCATTGGAAATTGGCCAGCCAGATGAAATTGGAAGCCCAATGCTAAGTCCTGGTCTTCCAACATCAAGTCTCGGTCATCCAACTTCAAATCACAATGAAGCCAGCACAAGAGAAATAGAGAGGCATTGAAAGTCAGTCGGTCAGCACAAGCTCCCGGTTGGCCGATCTCAAGTTCCAGTGAAGCCAGCAAAGAAAAACAACAAGCCATGGAAAACCGATTGGCCAGCACAGCTCCTGGTCACCCGATCTTTGAGGCCAAGATAGTGCTAGGAAGAAACCAAAGGGCTTTTAAATCTGGTCGCCCGATTAAATATTTGGTTGGCTAACTCTTGAGGAAAAAAATTAGTGCGAGGTAGAAACCAAGTCATATTTAAGTCCGATTGCTAAATCTTAAAATCAATCATCCAATGAACTCTTTTTAAACATTACTTTAGCACATATTCAACTTCAGAAAGAAGTTCAAAGCAATGTAGAATTTTAAATGAGAGCTTGTAAACTGATTGAATCCAGTTCAAGACAATGCAAATATAATTAAAATTAAAAGTCATTTTGATAAGTAAGCCATCCAAATATAAAACACATGAAAATCATTTAGTGGTCATGAAATCTAAGTTCTTTGAAAAATAATTTATTCACCACAAACCTTTTAAAGATAAATCAATTTGGAAAGCATATTGATACTTTACCTGCATTACCTTTTATCTTGAATCATAATTTATCTTAGATTGAAGCAAGTGTATTCTTTCATCATGAGTAACCTAAATAGATTAATCTTAACAAAGATGATATTAGTACAATACTTAATTATTTTGTTATTCATCAAAATCAATGTGAGGTCAATAATCTTTTCCTTTTTGATGATAACAAAATCATTAAGTATTCAATAAGAGATAAATAGTTTCAAATTAAAGCATTCCTTGGAATTTTGAAGAGTAAGACAATGCGTGCTGAAAGTTTGTGTAGTGTGCTGAGACTTTGATTTTTAAAAGTATATAGGCTATAATATTCAATAGATACATTGCATAACTCCCCCATTGGCTTTAAAACAAGAAAATTTTCAAAAGTAGAGTACATAGGTATAGTGTATATGCAATTCTATTTTTCAAAATAACTTTTCAAAGCATGATGATCAGAATGTATGCATTCCATTTCTCCCAAAATAAATTTTCAAAACATGAAGATCAGAATGTATGCATTTCATTTCTCCTTAAAATAAAATTTTAAAACATGAAGATCAGAATGTATGCGTTCCATTTCTCCCCCTTTTTGTCATCAATCAAAAAGAAGGTGAAAGGATGTGCATTTTTCACTGTATGTCTTTTCTTCAAGGAATGAAATAATTATAGCAAGTAATAACAATGCAAGGATAAGCATAAAGGTTGCATCATCAAGTAGATAATATAGAGTACAGATCAAGTTATAAAGTTTTTACAGTCATACAATTCAGTCATTAATATTTTACAAGCCAATGACAATATTGGTCCTTAACAGTAAGCAGAGATTATACAAACCAACAACAGAATTAATAAAAAACATAGGTCCAGAAGTATCATAACATCAGTCAATAACTTCAAATTGAGAAGAAGAAGAAGATCCATGACCATGTCTGAAAGGATGAGATGAATCCAGATGAGGAGCAGGTAGATGAAAGGGATCTTCATCCTACGGAGACAATTAAGAGATGAAACCCTATATTTTTTGTGACATGCTGTAGCATTCAGAAACAATCTTGAAAACATTATCAAGAGCAGACTGAGCTTTTTCAGTATGCACACGAAAAGTAGCAATCTCAGTACTTGCAATGCCTGCACTATCCAATATAGAATTCATATCATTTCTCAACTTAGAAATTTCAGCAAAGATTTTGATAATATCCACCATCTCACCATAATCGAATGCTTTTTCCTTAATTACACCGACATTATGCCGTAACTCCCATAAACTCCATTTAATTTCATTCAGGGAAGCAAACATGAAAGAGTTGTGGGGAACAATGAAAGTTTTAGAAGAGCAAGAAAAGTTGGTCCTAGATCCACTAATAGAGACAACATCAGAAATCCTTTGAACTAGAGTGTTCATGTCATCCGGGTCAATTTTAGCAATAATAGGATGACTTGATTGAGAAGGATTCTGGATAGGTGGTGGATCATTAGGTGGATTTGGATCAGCAGAAGGATTATTGACAAAGGAATGATTAACATTAATAGAAGGAGTGGGATCAATGGTCATAAAATCATTTGCTTCAAACACATAAGAATAATTGATGGTAGGGTCAACAAAAATCTGAGATGAAGTAGGAAAATTTTGAGGTTCAGCAGAAAGGTTATGAGGCATAGCAGATCCCTCCCCTTGGACAGGTGCAGAAGGATTTGCACCTTCCCTTTGTTTCTAGTCCATTGGTCGTCTACCTTAGTGATCCCCATACGAATCAAGGTATGCTCATTGTAGACATCGGTAGAGCTAAGGTTAAAAAAAGTCTCAACATTTACATTAACTCCAAAAATGTGTAAAACATGGGTGAGAAGAAGGCCGTAGGGTAGGGCTGCTCTAGGTCTAGTTAAAGCTTCTTTCATGACACAGAGCATTAAGCTGGATAGGTTTAAAGAAAATTTGTTCACCATATAAAACATAATATCTAAGTCACGGTCATTTACATAATCAAAACTACCACTTCTAGGGGTAAGACATCGAGAAATTATATTGTGCAGCAGCCTCATTTCAATATTCAAATATTTGGCAAAAATATGATCAATATTTGAAGCATCCTCAATGCCAAAAATAATTTCCATTTTGTACTTTTTACGTTCAAGAGTGTCTTCAAACTCATCATTAGCAGGAATATTCAGAATTTCTTCTAATCTATCTTCATTAAGATCAATTCTAACATCTTTAACAATTGAAGATACACTACCATCACCAAAACTAATATTATGGTAAAAGATTTTCACAAGATCAGGATAAATGGGAAGGTTTGTCGTAAGCAAGAACTCCCAACCTTGAAATATCAATAAATCACCAAGTTCAAAGCTTTTCATAGCTAGAAAATTAAAATCAACAAATCTACCAAATGCTACAGATCTCCTAATCATGGATTGGAAACATGAAGAGTTAGAGGGAGTGCACTCACTAATGCCTAGGAAAGAAGATGCGCCACATCCCATTTTCATTTTGGGGGCCATCACTACAGTAAAAAAAGGGTTTTTCGATCCTTTTTTCCGACGCTAGGGTAAAGCATCGTGAGTTCCCAAAAACTGCTGACGCTATTAAATAGCGTCGTTAAGCGTCGGTAGATGACGATGCTTACTAGCATTGGGATGAAATTATATAACTCGCGATCGGTGCCCTAGCTTCCTCCCTTCCCTCGCGTGCGATTGGTGCCCTAGCTCCCGCCCGCACCCGCCTCCCCGCTGCCTTCTTATTCCGATCATTTTCCGCCGCCCGCCGATCTTCGTGGACGGACGCTCGAAGTTCCAATCCTCCCACAAATCCATCTATCAGAAGATATGAGCACGTAAACTTCTCTCTCTTCTCTCGTTCACTCCTCACGAAGCATTTCCATGGCCTTATTCTCTCCCCTTCCCACCGCCCTCTCCACCTTATCCTCAAAACCTCTTCTCTCCCCCAAACCCCATCTCACCCTCCGTCCCAAGAGAAATCTCTCCTTGTTCGTCACAAGATCTTCTCCAGATAATGGAGTAGGAATGGTGGGGTCTGCTGCTGTAGAGGAGAAGGTGGACAAGAAGCAAGAATCCCCTCCTATTGATCTGAAAGAGGAGAAGTTGGAAGAGGGGAAGAAGGAGGAGTCCCCTCTGGATTCTAATGATGCTGCGGTGGAGGTGAAATTGCACATGTTCAAGGACCCGAGATGGGTGGGAGGAACCTGGGATTTGAAGCACTTCGAGAAGGATGGCGAGATTGATTGGGATTCTATCTTAGATGCCGGTGAGACTGTAGTTATAATTTAAGCTGCTTCTTTTATAATTAGAATAAAAATGGGCTCTTTCTTCCAAGTAACATATTTTTAATTAATAGATTCTTGCGTTTAGTTTCTAAATTTTGGTTTAATAGAGTTTTTTATTTTTATTTTCCTTTATATGATTTTTTGCTGTAAGAGCTTAATTTGACAGAAGATTTTTTGTTGATGCGTTTTCTTAATTTGCAACGGAGAACAGTTCTAGGAGGAGAAAAAGGGAACTCATGATAACCTTGAAATTGTTCTTAGAATTTATCAAGGATCCACAAAGCTTTCTGAATCATGGTGAGATGGTGAGTGGTATATATTCATTTGAATAATCCTTTGATTGGAATGGGATTTTCGTAAAGTATAAAATAATCCTTTGATTGGAATGGGATTTTTAGTTACAATAACAGATATAAAAAGGAAATCACCATTTTGTAAACATTGTCCAGTCCCTGTCAAATTGTTCTCAGATACTAAACTTGTGATGCAACTTAAGATTTCTCTGTTGTTCTGGAGATGAGATGATTCATCTATATATGAACCCAAGGGTTTCAGCACTAGAATCTAACATAAACCCCACCAGTAGAGGCTGTGAATCTAGGAGGTGAACTTAGATATGATTCATCATTTGATAAGCTCTATTCAAATTTAAGATATCTTTGACAATTTTATGAAAATTGTACAATTCAAAGGAGAAATCCAGGTCCAATTTCCTTGTATTTTCCACCAACTTTTCTGAAATGTGGTAGAATTGATGTCTCCCCAACCCACTAGAACTGTGATATTTCATGTTCGTACTAAAATTCATTTGTCAAGATATGCTGCTTCATTGATATCATGCATCAAAATATGTACGACTAGCAAATGTATGAGTTTATGAGAACATTTCTCAGCTAAGAATTGTCTGTAAGCCCAAAGAAAGCACACATATTTTGGCTGTGGTGTGTCGCTAGCAGTTTCATTCAAGAAGGTAGAATAGGTAGTAAATACTAATGTTTATTTTTTTGCTAGCACAGAGTAGCCAACAGGAGTATTTGAAATTTATATAGTTCTTGGTTGGACGGGGGGGGGGGGGGGGGGTTGGGAAGGTGCCGATGCTTTAAAGCGTTGGAAAAAACATTAAGTTTTCGATGCTTTAAAGCGTCGGCATATTCTGACGTTGATACCGACGCTTTTAAAAAGCGTCGGGATTCCGCGTCTTCACTCCCTGTATCCTGACGCTTTAAAAAGCATCGGGATGATATTTCTTTGACGCTTTTTAGCATCGGAAAATATTATTTTTAGCATCAAAAAATGCTAAATTTGTTGTAGTGCATGATCCAAGAGCTTTTAAGAACAAGAAGATTGGAAGTTGAATGAAGAAGAGAAGTTTGAGATGAAGAATCACGGCTTGGAGAAAGAGTTGCAGGGAATGAAGAAAGAGAGCAACCGGCCATTAGTCCAACTGACCAAAAGATCTAAAGGTTAGATGACCAAAAATGAAAAGCTGGGCATCCAAAAGGTGGGATCTAGTCGTCCAGCAATAAAGATGGATGACCGATTTAGTGGATTTGGTCATCCACTTCCAAAAGTGGATGGCCAGAAATCCAAAATTGGATGGCCAGGGATGGTCATGCAGAGATGAATTTCATTCATTCAAAGATTGATTGAAACAATTCAAAATTAATCCAAGAAAAATTTTAAAAATAAGAAACATGAAGATTAAGCGGTGGGGATTCATATGATATAATTTTCATGCAAAGATAATAACCATAAGAGAGTACATAAATTAATCAGTCATAACAACTCATTAGATAGTAGGATCAAGCATAACAAGCTCCCTTCTAATTTTATAAAATTTTGATTCATCAAGGGGTTTTGTGAAAATATCAGTGAGCTGCAAATTAGTTCATACATGTTGAAGCATAATATCACTATTATTAACATGATCTCTAATAAAATAATGCCTAATCTCTATGTGTTTTGTTCTAGAGTGTTGAATGAAATTCTTAGTTAGATTGATAGCACTAGTATTATCGCATTTTATTGGAATGTTTTTAAGTTTATTGCCATAGTCTTCTAGTTATTGTTTAATTCATAAGATTTGAACACAATAACTTTCACCTGCAATGTACTCAGCCTCAGCTGTGGACAATTCCATTGAAGTTTGTTTCTTGCTAAACCAAGAGATTAAATTAACACCTAGAAATTGGTAAGTTCCACTAATAGATTTTTTATCTAATTTACAAAGTCTAAATCAGTGTATTCTATTAAGTCGATACTAGATTATTTGTCATACCATAAGCCTAAGTTTATTGTACCACTCAAATATTTAAAGATTCTTTTAACAGCTAATAAATGAGGTTTCTTAGGGTTCGCTTGATATCTAGCACACATACAAATACTGAACAATATATCTGATTTACTAGCAGTTAAATATAATAAAGATTCTATCATGCCTTTATACAATATTACATCAATACTCATATTAGTACTACAAGAATCTAATCTACAAGAAAAGCTCATAGGTGTACCGATATTTAAAAATTCTTTTCAACATTTCTTTGATATATATACTTTGGCAAATGAAGATTCCTTCATTATTTTGCTTGATTTGTAGATCCAAAAAATAATTTAACTCTTCCATCATGCTCATCTCGAACTCACCCTGCATAAGCTTTGCAAAATCTTGACATAATAGTTTATTAGTAGCACCAAAAATGATGTCATCAATATAAATCTAAACAATAAGCATATCATCATTTTCTTTCTTAATGAATAATGTTGTATCAATATTTCCTTTAATAAATTTATTGCTAATCAAGAATTTGCTTAATCGATCATACCACGCTAGAGGAGCTTGTTTCAAACCATACAATGCTTTATTCAATTTAAAAATATGGTTTAAAAATAAGTGGTTCTTAATTCCTAGTGGTTGTTCAACAAACACTTGTTCAGTAATATATCCATTAAGGAAACACTCTTAACATCCATTTGATATAACTTGAAATTCATGAAGCATGTAAAAGCATGTAACAATCTAATAGCTTCTAGTCTAGCAATAGAAGCAAAAGTTTCATCAAAATTAATTTTTTCTTCCTGACTGTAACCTTTTGCTATTAGTCTTTCTTTATTCGTAACTATGTTACCATGCTCATCCAATTTGTTTCTAAATACCCATTTAGTCCTAATAATGGAATGATCATGAGGTCTATCTACTAATGTCCATACATTATTTCTTTTAAATTGGTTCAATTCATCATGCATAGCATTGATCCATTCTATATCATCCTTAGCATCATCAAAGCATTTAGATTCAATATAAGAAACAAATGCTAAGTTATTGTATGCATATCTAAATGAAGATCTAGTTCTAACGCCATGTGAGAGATCACCAATGATAAATTCCTTAGGATGATTATGCACATGCCTCCAACCTCTTTCTAAGTCATGATTACCTTGAGGTTCTTCATGATTTATAATATCATTTACCTCCTCTTGATTGGCTTGAACAATTGAGTCCTCCTTTTCTTCCAAAGTAAGTTCCTTCACTTGATTTTCTATTTTTCTGCATCATCAATAGCCTTTCTCTCCCTTGATGAAAGATCATTAGTTTCATCAAATACAACATGAATAGATTCCTCAACAACTAAGGTATTTTTATTGAAAACTCTATAAGCTCTACTAGATACACTTGCAAAAGCTAACTGAATTCATCACAAAATTTAAAGAGGAAAGAGAACCAAATGTACTATCTGATAAGAACAAAGTCTGACATGCTTGCCTACAGATATTCAAGTATAGTAAAGTATCAGAATGATCCATGTGTCAAAAATTCAAAATTTTAGGTTTCTATGTAGACTATATCTGGTTTTAAATTTATTTGTGCTTACTAAAATCAGCAGATATTTGAACCTAAGTTTTGCAATAAATTTGGATAGTTTCCACATGTTTACACTGAATTTTAGGGTGCATCAACATCAAAATTTTGTTGGTTAGCATAATTGAATTTCAAAAACCCAAGAAAAGGGTATCACTAGTTTGGTGCATGGCATGAACCCCAGTGGCATCTCGACACACACACACACATATTTTCAAATGATATTTTTCTGTAACCCATAATAATGTGATATCTTTTGTCAATTTTCATGCATGTGATCTAGAAACTACAAATGGATGATGGATGACCATGTGAGGTAAAAGAAATATCAAAACTCTCCAGAGGGCTTAACTAAAAGATAGTCTGCTAACGAGCATGAGAGGTATGAAGTACACCATTGGGTTTGTTTCTCTTCAATATTGTTTGCAATTTCCCACTTAGAACTTATATGAAGTATTGGATGATTTTGATGTGGATTAGTAGAAAACCACTACATCACAAGCTTTATGTTATTCCTGTTTTCCCTTCATCTATTTGGAAATGTGGCCTTACACAAATCATTACAGAAAATACAGTCTACTGATCGAGGGACAAAACGACATGATATTTTATGTAAATAAGCATAACTTTGCTTTTGAGAAAAGCTGTTTTGAACTCAATCATGGTTGAGTTTGCAGCCAATGTGGGTTTTCAAGAGAAGATGGCAGAGTAAAAAATTCACAAACATATTTTAGATATATAATGCATTTCTAAGAATATACAGGGCATTTCAAATATATTTATATTTAGGTACACTCCCTATCATATTTATTTTCTATCAAGTAATTTCTGATTATTGGATATTTTCCTTGACCAAGGATTGCTGTAAACACATATTTGGTCCACAATTTGTAAAACTTCAGGTCAAATTATTAGCATGCCCAGTTTTGTAACATTTTTATTAGGTTTGAAATTATTTGTGTTGTTGCCAGATCACTGTCCTCGAACGTCGGCGTGCATCCGGTCGCCTCCTCCAGCGAGCTCGGGATCCTCCAGCAAGCACCTTGTGCTTGTGGGCCTGCAAACAAGTCCGAGGATTGGAGGTTTCAGTGGGGATCCTCCGATGCTCAAGTTAGTGCTCTGGGCAATAGCCATGAGCTTGAGGAAGCTCGAAAGTGAGAAAGAGAGAGAGGCTTAGAGTCGTGCTCTCTGTGAGCAAGAATGAGCGTTTAGGAGTGGGATGAGTTCGTTACCTGGTCGGGGGTCCTTCTTACCCATTTTATAGATTCTTAGAGTTTGTCTAGCTTGAGTGGTTGAGGCTCCATAATGTTGACTTGTCAGAGCATTAATTGATGGCAACAACAGTGGAGCTTATCTTCAAGTGATGTATCAGGCTACAGGCTGTGTTCCATCAGAGTAGGCGGCTGTAGCTAGTTGACAGGTGCTATTTTGGTTTGAATAGTTATCACAGACTGTTGTAGGGCATGGCTGACCGTTATGGCGCTTGCCAGACGTATCCCCTACGTGCTTGGCTTGGACGGTTGTTGTAGGAGATAGTGGACCATATGGTCACCACAGACGGTTGGTGGATCACGTGGCTGTGTTAGGCAGCTCGAGGTAGCTGGATACGCAGTCCGGGGCCGAGTGGGAAGTCAGGTCCGAGGCAGTCTGAGGCGGAGGCTGACTGGAGCCGAGGTGGGAGCCGGGGCGAGGCTGACTTGGATGAAGTCGGGGCCAAGGGGAGCCACGAGGCGCAGAGGACCTCAGTGCTGGGAGCCGAGGCTGAGGCCGAGCAGGAGCTGGCTCCATGTGGAGGAGAGAGAAAAGGTGATGGACGAGGGGAAGGCCGAGCTGCCAAGTCTGGATGCTATCATTGTGGCCCATGTCTGAAGGGACCTCGGAGGCCGAGGGTACCTCGGAGGCTAAAGCAGGGCTCCGTCAGTTTCCTTCACGGTTCTCTAACGGCATTGGATCAGTCACATCAGATGCTCCCTCGCCCCTGAGATGAAGCAAGCCCACCCCAGCAAGGCGAAAGGGGCGTCACCTCCCAAGTGGTTGATCCCCTGACTTTGGGTCTTTAACTTTTGACATGAAGTTTGGATGTGGGTTCCCGTCTACATGCCATTGAGGCAGAGAGCCAACGAGGCTGCAATGATGCCGCTGAGGAAGAGGGAGTCGTTGAGGCTGCAATAATGCTGCGGAGGCAGAGATAAGCCATTGAGGTTGAAATAAAATTCCCGAAGTAGAAATAGAGCCGCGGGAACTGAAATAAAATTACCGAAGCAGAAATAGAGCCGTGGGGGCTGAAATAAAATTGCCTCGAGTGTCTATGTGCTGGTCCGGGAGGTGACTCAAGTGGGTACGGGCTGTTAGGGATATGAACCGACTCGGGGCGTATGCTAGCTAGGTCGAGTGGTATCTGTTAGCCGCCATACCATCGAGCTACTCCAGAACTACCTTGAGGGTTTCATGGCTGGCCCGAGGGGTAACTCGAGGTCGCTGGAATCATAGGTCTTGAACCGCCGCGGGGGTTTCGCGGTCGGTCCGGGGGTGACCTTTTGATCACAGGACTGTCGAGAGCCTTTTGAATGGTTGGTTTTCCCATAATGCATTTAAATACTAATGAAAAGAAACCTTTTCTTGTAGTGTACTTAGCTTTTTCGTAGCTGTTTGCCTTTGCATCGTGTTTGGTGTCAACGCCGGAGTCAGTTTTTGGCCTTTGGTGCTGAGCTGGCCTCGAGCTTGAGTGCCGATGGTACATCGGGTTTTGAGTGCCGACTGGAGTGGGGCTTGAGTATCGAGGCTGAGGCTGTACAAGGCCAAGGGGGGCTCGGGAGTGGATGCTCATCAACTGTGAGCTGGGAAGTTGGCCTCTTCCAGTTGTGAGTTGTCTTGGGGCTTCTTGATGGCTGAAAGCAATCAGTAATACGTTACAAGTATATAATTTAAACAAAAGGTATTACCCGATTGGCCGCTGGCCGCTAATAGAGTTGAAGCCGCTGAGGCAAAGTTGAGGCCATCGAGAGCCTTTTGAACCCCGGAGGGTGACCCAAGAGTCACTGAGATGGGACCATGCTCGGGAGTTTTTAACCCCGTAGGGTGACCTGAGAGTTGAGAGTCGTCATATGCCTTTTTAACCCCAAAGGATGACCCGAGAGTCGCTGAGATGAGACCATGCTTGGGAGCCTTTAACATCGGAGGGTGACCTGAGAGTTGAGAGTTGTTAAGTACCTTTTTAACCCTGAAGGGTGATCCAAGAGTCGCTGAGATGGGACCATGCTCAGAAGCTTTTAACCCCGGAGGGTGACCTGAGAGTTGAGAGTCGTCAGGTGCCTCTGGTGCCGAGCTAGCCTCGGGCTTGAGTGCCGATGGTACATTGGGCTTAGAATGCCGATGCTTGGGGCTGGCCGAGGCCGTCCCTACTGGACTCGAGCTTAGAGTGCCGATCAGGGTCAGGCTTTCTGGATCCGATGGTACATCGATCTTCGGTGCCAATGGTACATTGGGCTTGCAGTGCCGAGCTGGCCTCGGGCTTTTTGGATCCGGTGGTATACCGGTCTTCGATGCCAATGGTACATTGGACTTGTAGTGCCGAGCTGGCCTCGGGCTTTTTGGATCCGATGGTACACTGATCTTCGGTGCCAATGGTACATTAGGCTTGCAGTGCCAAGCTAGCCTTGGGCTTTTTGGATCCAATGGTACAATGGTCTTCGGTGCCAATGGTACATTGGGCTTTCTGGATCCGGTGGTACACCGATCTTCGGTGCCGATTGTACATCAGGCTTTCGAGACGCTAACGCGAGGTTGGTCTTGAACTTTGATGCAGAGTCGGTCTTCCCTGCATGACATTTTTAAACATCAACAAAAGAAATGTTGTCTTAAGTGTAGCATACTTAGCTCTTGTAGCACCCCTATTTCCTTCTGCTGATTTGGATACTTCTGTCCGCTGGTGGTTTGCCTCCCAGGAAAATAGGCCAGGGGGCTGAGGCCGAGGCCGACGCAGGCCGTCGAGGCCGAGGGGGGCCTCGATAGGCTGCATGGTCGAGGGGAGTAGGAGATGGAGGCCTTCTGAGGCTGACGGGAGCTGGTAGCGAAGACTGGAGCTGGGCGGAGGTCTTCTGAGGCCGACGGAAGCTGGCAGAGGCATGGTGGGGTTTAGATGGGTTTGGTGACACCGGGACAGGGCCAGTCCTGGCGTCGCGGAGTTCGAAAGTAGCTGGGGCTAAGGAGGCCTTCCGAAAGCATGGAAACGGGAGTTGGGAGATCCTTGCCTTGACCTTCTTATCTCCCAAGCCAGCTCTGGAGAAGGATGAAGGTGCCCGGAGGCAGCTGGGAGGAAACTTGGACATGGGAGCTGGAGGTGCCGTTGCCCTTACTTGGGCCTTCCTCTGCACCACCGTCCGTAGGAGAGTAGGCTGCTTGGCCGCTTGGGCGGCGAGTGATGGCTCTTTAAGCTTTAAGTCACTGATGAGCTTGATAACGGTGGACCTCTTGCTGGAGAGTTCTCTCACCGGATGGATGGTGGATGGCTTGGACAGTGAGCAAAGAGCGAGTGGAAGCTTTTGCTCGCTGCTGCGTGGTCATGAGATGTTGCCTCTGAATCATTTGCTCAGTTCGTTGAAGGTGCCCCCAGCATAACTGGGGAAAGCATCCCGGATTCTTATTTCACCATCTTCACGATACACCATTTTGATAAAAAGGGGATGAGGATCTGCAAACCAGCATCGCTAACCCTCCCCTTTCTGGCGCGCCAATCTGTTGCCGTCAGATCACCGTCCTCGAACGTCGGCGTGCATCCGGTCGCCTCCTCCAACGAACCCAGGATCCTCCGGCGAGCTCCTTGCGCCTATGGGCCTGCAAACAAGTTTGGGGGTCCGAGGTTCCGGCGGGGACCCTCCAACGCTAAGTCAGTGCTCTGGGCAATAGCCATGAGCTTGAGGAAGCTCGAAAGAGAGAAGAAGAGAGAGGCTTATAGCCATGCTCTCTGTGAGCAAGAATGAGCGTTTAGGAGTGGGATGAGTTTGTTACCTGGTCGGAGGTCCCTCTTACCCATTTTATAGATGCTTAGAGTTTGTCTGGCTTGAGTGGTTGAGGCTCCATAATGATGACTTGTCAGAGCATTAATTGATGGCAACAACAGTGGAGCTTATCTTCACGTGATGTGTTAGGCTGCAGGCCGTGTCTCGTCAAAGTAGGTGGCTGCAGCTGGTTGACGGTGCTATTTTGGTTTGGACAACTATCGCAGACTATTGCAGGGCGTGGCTGACCGTTACGGCGCTTGCCAGATGTGTCCCCTACGCGCTTGGCTTGGACGGTTGTTGCAGGAGATAGTGGACCACGTGGTCACCATAGACGGTTGGTGGACCACGTGGCTGTGTCAAGCGGCTCGAGGCAGCTGGACACGCGATCCAGGGCCGAGTGGAAAGTCGGGTCCAAGGCAGTCCGAGGCGGAGGCTGACTGGAGCTGAGGGGGGGCTCGACCGCTTGGTGCCGAGGTGGAGGCTGACTGGAGCCGAGGGGGGCTCGGCCGCTTGGTGCCGAGGCGGAGGCTGACTGGAGCCGAGGGAGGCTCAGAAGTCAGGGCGAGGCCGACTTGGATGAAGTCGGGGCCGAGGGGAGCCACGAGGCCGAGAGGACCTCGGTGCTGGGAGCCGAGGCCGAGGCCGAGCAGGAGCTGGCTCCATGCGGAGGAGAGAGAAAAGGTGACGGATGGGGGAAGGCCGAGCTGCCAAGTCTGGATGCTATCATTGTGGCCCATGTCCGAAGGGACCTCGGAGGCCGAAGCGGAGCTCCGTCAGTTTCCTTTACGGTTCTCTAACGGCGTTGGATCAGCCACATCAATCTGAATCCATAAAATGCTTAAATGTGCTCAGGTAGAAACTTTACAAGGGACCATAGAATTGGCTTCAATTCAACTTTAAATGGAAATACAGCTGACTGTTTGATTTTTGTTCCATCACAACCTAACGCTTGAGATATATTACAAGAAAAGATTATAGGGACAGTTTGTTGGAAAAGCTGCTTGTAACTGGAAATTTAATTTGTTTATGATGTATCTCTTAAATTAATGTACTTTATCCAGTTATGACATCATCTTCTATCAAAAAAATTTCCTTGATAATTATTTGATCTTTTTCCCACTTTATACTCTGATTTGATTCCATTTATAAACCCACATTTCTGCATATCAATACTTTCAGCTTCCATGATTTAGAGCATGTTAAACAACATGATTGGTGAATGCGGCTTGCCTTAGGTGAATGCGGCTTGCCTTATTCAGAATTTTCCATGAAAGAAATGAACTTAGGGAGAAATTTTTGGGTTGTTGTTTTCTGTACCAATGATTAGATACAATTGTTTTTTATTTGTTATGATTTCATTGTGTTGGAATACTTATTTCTGGTGCTCAATGTGCGTGGTTGTGTGTTTCTAATTTATGGTTGTATGATGTTGTTTGTTTTCCACACCATACCTGCAACATGTCTATTAATTTTGTTCAGGGAAGAAAGGAGGATTAGAAAGTGGAGGAAAATGATAGGTGTTGGTGGGAGTGATTGGAGACACTATGTTGGAAGGAAATCTCATGTCGTAAAAAGGCGTATCAGGACTGATCCAATGGATCAAAACAGGGAAGTGACTGATCCAATGGATCTTTTCTAAGCTCCAATTTTGAAGTTAGAATCAAACCCAAAGGTATTGTTTTCTTGAAGTGTTTGAGATTTCTGAATTTTTTGATCGATACATTCATATTCTTTGAATAGATATCTAGTATTTCTGTTGCTTTTACACATCTGGCTTATTTTTAGTTACATTGTGTTCATAGGATAAAAAATAACTGCATATGCTTGGTTTTTATGTTATTCATTGTGCCCTTAGTGCTGCAGTTTGATATGCATGATTCATTTTAGGAGGAAAGACAAGGTTCAGTTTATTATGTGGCTTAATTTAAAAATATGTCACAACAGCTACCAGTTTAATTGATTACTTCTTGTTCAATGACCTCAGCCTGCTGAAAATTATGCTTATGAAACAGTTGAGTCCATTTGGAATGAAAATTCAATTGATAGGAACTACTAGATTTGCTATATCGTTGAAACATGACTACAAGCTTGAAAGGTATTATTAATACGTAAGTATTTATTTCTTTATAATTTTGTAGTAATTTGCCTAGATTATATCATTTGAGTCTCACACTAATATTATACTTTGTTATATCAGTGCAATCAAAATATACAACGCTAAAGCTAACCGAGTTGCAAGAAAAATACTTACTTGGAAGTCAATTCAAGTATATTGAGTTGCACATTCTTTTTAATAATTGATAAAATTATATCTTATTTGTTTAAATCTTATAAACACTTTTAAATTTATTTTTCAAGTATCCTAAGCAACTATCAGATGTTGAAGTGGCTATTATGTCATCATATATATGAAGGAGATCATTGAGAATTATATCATTTCAACTGATGAAAATGTAGGTTATTATTGCGTGCTTCATATAAGTAGTACTTTTTATGATTTTAGATTTTTGTGTCATTTGTAATTTAGTGCTTCTTTTCTGAGTAACTTATGTATATATGTAGTTTGGAGAGAAGAAAACTTATAAACAAGAAAAGATCGACATTATGCGCGGAGAATGGGTCGAGTACTTGCAAGGTTTCATTTGAAGAAATGTTATGGACGTTTGTATATTGAAGTTTGGATTATTTAGAAATGTTATGGATGTTTGTATGACAGTATTGGATATTTTAATTCAATATATTTAGGATTTTTTTGAAATTAAAAGTATATGTTTGTATGACAGTATTGAATATTTGTATAATAGTATTGGATATTTTAATTCAATATTTATTAAATTTTTTGACATTTAAAGTATATATTTGTATGACAGTATTGGATATTATACTACGTTTTGAATACAAAAACATAGTTTAAAGTAAACGATAGAGTATGTTTTTATTAAAAAAGTAGTCTTTTGTACCGTTATAAACTATATTTTTTGATAAAAACGTAGTCTAAATGTATTTAAAGACTTCATTTTTTTAACTTTCAACTACATCTAAAAAATATAGTCTGAAAGAGGGACTTTTAACTACACACACTTTTAACTACACTCATCTAGACTACGTTTTAGAAAATGTAGTCTAAATATAAAAGACAACATTTTTTAGAAGTAGTCTAATTAAAAAATCATTGTAGCATGCCTAATAAATCCTCGCTAACAAGATTTCTATTCATATTCGGCACATGCAGCATATTGATCAAAGTAATCTTCTTGCTAGATGTGAAATGAAGATCCACGCTTCCTTTCTCAAGCGCCTTGGATTAGCCTTCATTGTCCATTTGAATTTCTTGTCCATTGGTGATATCCACATATGTCTTAAAAAGTGACTTATCATAGAGAACATGGACGGTGGCACAAGTATCATACCACCAATCGAAAACCTTGCCTCTAACCACTATGACTTAGCTCATGGTGGCAACGATCTCATCGTCTACTTTGGTTGCATTTGCCTTATTTGTTTTTCCCTTTCGGTGCCGCAATCACAAGTAAAGTTCCTATGTTGGCCACATATAAAGCAACTCATATTAGGCTTATTTTTGTTGGATTTCTTGAAATTATATTGATCCCTTTTAGGACTAAGTTTGTTCTCTTTTATTTTCTGGGACTTCTTAAGATTGCTCACATGCAGCATTTGCCTTCAAAGTACCAAAATCCATTTTCTCAATCTTTTCACGCACCCTTAATTCCTTCTTGATTTGAAGGTATTTTTGTAATTGTTCCAAAGAATAATCCTCAAAGTTGTGAAGAAGTTTCTTTCTAAATCAGTTCCAAGATGATGGCAACTTTGCAATAATTATACCTACTTGGAAAGGTTTAGGAACCTCTATCTTCATCGCCACCAATTTGTTGACAAATAATTTGCAGCTCATGCACTTGTGCAAGAATTGCTTTCTTGTCATTCATCTTAAAATCAAAGTATTTAGAGATGAGAAAACTTTTAGTACCTTCTTCCTTGGCCTTATACTTAAATTCAAGCGCATTTCAAATCTTCCGTGGAGATTGAGTGTTGGTGTAGAGGTCATAGAGGCGATCCGATAATGCATTGAGGATGTGGCTATGGCATATGAGTTCATCTTCATGCTTCTTTCTTTCGGCCTTGAGTTCATCGGAGTCCTAAGCGGTGGGCTCAAAAATAGATGCCAAATCTGGATCCAACACATAGAAGATCTTCAACGCTGTGAGTAAGAACTTAAGTTTGTCTTGCCACCGTGTGAAATTGATGCCATCAAAATAATCCAATCTCATGAGGTCTTGATTCGTGAGTTTGATGGTGGACATGGTAGTCTCAATCTTTATTCAGATAATGTTTGAGATTGTTGAGAATTTGAAAAAAGGAAGAGAGAGATGAAGATAAGAATAAGAACCGAGGCTTGAATATGATTAAATAACTGTCCTCAAACGTTATTTGCTCTCTCTAGAATGCTTTTTAAGCCAACCACAAATACGTTTGTAGAATTTAATAAGCCTTGATCAAGGGTGCACAAAAGCATTAACGAACCCTTGATTGTAGGTAATATTTAAAGATTTTTTTGAATGAATTTTTAAAATTGAGCATTGCAGTCTGGGATGCATCGATTCATCAAAGCACCGCAATGCTTTGTAATAAATTTTTTTTTATTGTAAGAATCACCGTGAGAGAGTTTGTGACTCTTACCCGAGACATGCATACTTAGTTTTATGTGAACAAAACACAACAGCGGCATCGTCGGCCCTCATCCGATAAGCCAGCCACCATCAAACACTAGTCAATGCTACCCATGGTCGAACCCGGTGGTCCGACGAGTTGGCGTGGCTGGCTCAACTCCCCAAATTGATACAAAAACCAGACTCATGCAGTTCCCAAATGCCAAACTAGGGGTCACCTGGCGACCCTCTCCCCTATAGCCGTTCATGGCCTTCCCCTCCCTCACCAGAATACCCCATCGACAAAAGATGGGCCCAGAGACTACCAGTGACCATGGCTTAGCTACGGGCACAACCCTGCCACGGTGCCCATGCTGTGGCAATGGTGGCTCCTCCCCCACGCTCTCTCTCTCTCACTCCGACCAAGGAACGGAGCTCACTTGCGGTGGATGACGGTGAGCCGATGATGAGGAGGCTATTCTGAAGAAGATTTAACGGTGAAGAGAGGGGGTTGAACCCTCCCCTGCTCTGCACATAGGGGCGGCATATGCATTGATCTGCATGCAAGCACGCGTGCACATAGGCGTGCGGTCAAGCAAGCAGGCATGCGCTCTTGCATGTGTGGCACACCCTCCCTTCCTTTTTTTTTGTGGGTGTTACAAAAGGAGATGGCAACTATGAAGGAATATTTCATGAATAGATTGCCTTTTTTTTTAAAAGACGGTTTTGCATTAAATAAGAAGAGTCTGGTCACAGTAAGAAAGGTTATTGGTTGAAGAAAAAACCTTTTCTCATTAGATCTTTATTTCTTGAAGTTGATGTCCAACTCTATCATATGTCACCACAAGAATTAGGTCACCAAATTGAATCATAGAAAAAAGTAAAGTATATCTATAATGATAAATAAAAATAATTTTTATATAGAATTCAATGAATTTGGCATTTCAATATTTAAATCTTTGAAAGGAAGTTATTTAAATTATAATATAATGCAATATCCACATAAATACATAAAATTAATCATAGATTTCTAAAAATAATAATACATGAAATCTTCTAAATCAGTTGGAGAGATAAAAAGAAGAAAGAGATTAGAGAGATAGCATGTGTGTACATGCCAAATCAATTAAAGAAGAGGGAAAGAGAGATTTAGATCAAAAAGAAAAAAATGCTTCTAAAAAGTATCATTGATATTTAAATTAGATTAATTAAAAAATAATTTTAGGCAACATGATAATCAATTTGAGTTTTTAATTAGATCATATTGCACTATTGGTCAAAAAGAAAAAGATGAAACTTAGGTGATGTGCATTATTTACATGCTCTCTGATTCCATTTGCCTCTCTCTTCCATTTCCAACATCGCCTTAGCCTTCATATAAGCATCAACTGATGATAGGGAGAGAAAAGGAAGATAGATAGATATATGTTGACCCTACATTGATTTTGATGTTTGCAAAACAATTAAGCAATAATTAATTCTATTTATCAAGATTGTTACAGGGAAGTTCAGATGCTCTATAAGTAAGTATCTTCATGCAAAATTTTATGTGAATATATATCCCTTTTATTTTGCCACCAGAATTGATATCAAATGAATATCTTTTAGCCCTGGTTGTTCCTTTTTGGCTTGGGAGTTAGCTATTTAGCTAGCTTACTTCTTCATTTAGCAAGCTAGCATAACATTCAGCTAACTACCAAACTATGTATGTGACTTGGCCGAACTGTTGATTTTTTTGAGCTAGCTAGTTAGCTAGCTTGTTGCTTCGTTAGCTAGCTGGAATTCCATTTTAGCTAGCTGAGGTGCCTGTTACAGTTGCTAGCCAAGCCGTTTCATTTTTGAGCTAGCTGGTTAGCTAGCTTGCTTCTTTTTTGGCTAGCTAGAGTTCCTTGTTAGCTAGCTTGGCCTCTTTGTGAGTTAGCTGGATTTCATTTTAGTTAACTATGGATTTGAACGCCTCTGTGCCAACCATTTGATTTGGGTATCAGCTAGCTAGCTAGCTAACTTGACTTCCCTGATAGCTAGCTGGTTTTCCCTTTAGTTAACTATCATTCCCTGTTAAATTGTCTTGGCCGAGCGCCCCTCTTTTTCAGCTGACTGGTGAGCTAGCTGATGCTTCTTTTAGCTAGCTAGCATCCCCTGTTAGTTGACTGCTTTATTTTGAAGCTAACTAGTTTCTCTCTTAGCTAACTACTATCCTTTCACAGGAAATCCAAGCAGAGCGCCATTCAATCTTAGTTAGCTAGAGAGTTAGCTGATCTGTGGTTTAGTTAACTAGAAAGCTAGCTTCTCACTAGGCGTATGGCTGACTTTTTTCATCAGTTAGCTGACGAGCTAACTTTCCTGGATGGCTGCTTTATTGCTTTTTGAGCTTAGTTAGCTGGGAAGCTAACTACCAGTTGCTTAGTTAGCTGAATAGCTAACTGACATCTTTGTTTCTCCTAGATGACCATGAGCCATTCAAATTTAGTTAGCTAAGTAGCTAACTAATGGAAGTTGACTTTTTCTCCTGAGCCGCATGGATTGCTTGCTAGTTAGCTGGGAAGCTAACTAATCATTGCTTTAGCTAGCCAAGGAGCTAGCTCCCCTCTCCTGAGCTATTTTATCTTTAACATGTGATCTCTTGGAAGCTAGCTGATGAGCTAGCTAAGGACTCTCCTCCTCTGATGGCCGATTGTCTTCTTCTCTCAGCTGCCTGAAATTTATTCCAGTAGCTGCGTTTCTGGTTATTTTGGGCATTCTTCTCTCTCTCTACTTTATTTTGATTGCTATTTTCAGCTAGACTAACTTTTGATTTTTGAATTATGACAGAGTTCTTCCTACCTCAAATGGATTCATGCATTCAATCCTTAAGGAAAATAATCTCAACGGTTATCTTTTCTTTCCGTTTTTATTTCCATTTGTTTCAATTGTCTCTAACGGATCTTTTTGCTATTGGATTGTTATATATAGCTGAGATTAGAAGCAAAACATGAAGAAAATTTTGAAAAGAAAAATACAAGAGAGTTATCCAAGAAAGAAAGCTTTTATTGCATATTTTCGGAGTGTTTGAAAGCTAGTTGCTGTGCATTGAAGATCATTTATTGCTGAGAAGTCATCCAGATGGTTTAAAGCCTTCAAGCAAATCAAGAGTCCAGCTATCACAACTTTGTTCATTTATTGCTGAAGATTTGCTACAAATTTATAAAGTATTCTCTTAATATTTGCTCATTGTAGGAGCTACTTATCATCATTTACTTTGAATCTTTTGTAAAAGGGTTAGTGTTAACCCTTTGGTTCTTGTTGGCTTCCTTGTGCCGTTAAACAAGAGGACTAGCCTAGTAAGGCTAGGGGTTGGCTTTCTTGTGCCATTAAAAAAGAGGACTAGCCAGGGAAGGCTAGGGGTTTTGGCTGCCTTGTGCCTTATAAAACAAGAGGGCTAGCCGGGGAAGGCTAGAGGTTGTAATCGTTATGATACGATTAGTGAAATTCCCAAAGGTTTTGGGGAGTGGATGCAGGTGCTGAGTTTGGCACCAAACCACTATAAAATCTCTTGTGTTTGTGATTGTTTAATTCTTTGATTACTATCTTGTGCACTACACTACACAGCTGCAAATCAAATTTAATTAGAGTTAAAGCACATACATGCATAGTAATTAATTTTTTAATAACCCAATTTACCTCCCTCTTGGGTTACTACATTTGGGCAACAAGTGGTATCAGAGCAGTATGCTCTTGATTTCTAGCTTTGATTAGCTTGAGCCAAAGATCAGTAGTAATTCAAATGGGATCTATGTTGATTGAAGGACAGTCAACTAATAGACCACCTTTGTTCAGTGGAACAAATTATACTTATTGAAAAGCACGAATGAAAATCTTCATTCAAGCACTAGATTATGATTTATGGGGAATCATAATTTATGGACCACACAAACCCACTATTATGATTGATAATATTAATATTGCAAAACCTGAATCTGAATGGGATAAGCAAGATAAGAAACTAGCTCAATTAAATGCTAAAGCTATGAATGTTCTTTATTGCTCTCTTAATGCAAATGAGTTTAATCGCATATCTACTTGTATGTCTGCTAAAGAAATTTGGGATAGACTTGAAGTTACCCATGAGGGCACAAATCAAGTCAAAGAATCTAAAATAAATATGCTTGTTCATAAGTATGAATTGTTTAAGATGGATTCTGCTGAGAATATTACTGATATATTTACAAGATTTACTGATATTATTAATGGACTGAAAAGTCTTGGAAAATCTTATGCTAACAGTGATCTTGTTAGAAAAATCTTAAGATCTTTACCTAGGACATGGGAAGCCAAAGTTGCTACTATACAAGAAGCAAAGGATCTCAACACTTTATCACTTAAAGAGTTAGTCGGTTCTTTGATGACTCATGAGCTTAAGCAACGAAAACATATTGATAAAGATGAATCAAAGAAGAAAAGAACTATGGCATTAAAAAGTGCAACTCAAGATGATGAAAGTGAGAAAACCACAAGTGACAGTGAGAAAGATGATGAAATGACACTTATCTCAAGGAAATTCAAAAAGTTTATGAAAAGAAAGAAGTTTGGAAAAAGAAAACATTTTGTCAATGGAGATCATAGCAAAGATAAGGAAAAGAGTGAACCTCCTACATGCTATGAGTGCAACAATGTTGGCCCAAATGGCAATCCAAGAGGGGGGGGGGTGAATTGGGTTCTTAAAAATTTAAGACTTTTTAACTTTAAATGATTAGTTAGCAAGATGTGCAAGTGAGTGAAATTAACTAATAAGCAGTTAATAAAGAGAGATAGAGATAGAGAAAATAAGGCACGGCAAACACAAGATAATTTTATAGTGGTTCGGCGCAATCAGCACCTACGTCCACTCCCAAGATTCACTTGGGTCCACACTATAATCTCTCTAGATTACAGCCGAGTTGTTTTCCAAGCTCACAACTCAAACTTATTATTTTACCGGGTGCACAACGAACCCAGCTGGTTTTAACTCGGGCTTACCAGCACAAAACCCAACACGTTGTTTTTCTAGGCCTCACAACTAACCCAACACAAGCACTCCGGCTTGTAACGAGGTATACCAACCTCCACTAATTCAATCCACTGATTGAATCAGCAAACAAAAAGAATTATAATGTTTGAACAATAAAGTGCTCCCCTTGAGCAAATATACAAATGAAGTACAAAATATTAAAAGGTTAGAAGAGCCTGATAATATTGCCGATGGTAGATGCTTGGGCTTTCTCCCTTCTTCTCTTTAACTCCTCTAGAAGTGTTGAATCACGCCTCAGCTAGATTCTTGACCGTTGAAGACTTTGGAGTTGAGATGAAGCTTTTTCTCCCTTTTAAAAATCCTCCGATTTGACCTTTGAAATGCTTGTGGATTTTCTTCTGGCTCTTGTGGATTGATGAGAAGGAGCAGTCGAAACTTCCTCTTGGATTTCTCTCCTTTTGAATCACTCTTCTTTGAGCTAGATGATTTTTCCAATATGCTCTGTTTTTCCCTCTTTTCAAATGATATTCTTTTCTCTCTTTTTGATTTTCTCTGGGTTTTTTTGATTTGAAAAGAACTCCTCTATTTATAGAATCTGCAAAAATATATCCGTTAGAGACAAGGAAAAATAGCCGTTATTCAAAAATTTTACCGTTGGGGCTGATGTGTCATCGTTAAAAATTGCACCCAGATTTCGTGGAGTCGACTCGAGCACTGAAGGAGTCGGCTCGAGGTCGATTACCAAAGATAGAAACATTTTATGCATTGAAGGGTCGACTCGCGAAAACATAAGTGTCGGCTCCTGAAAGTCGGGAGTCGACTCGAGAAAAATGGGGAGTCGACTCGAGAAGTGCTCAAAAAACATGGGTTCTATTGTTTGAGCAGAGTCGGCTCGCACAGACAGGAGTCGGCTCACAAGAATTCAGGGGTCGACTCTTGAAAAGCCAAGGGTCGACTCGAGAAAATCAGGCAATTTGGGGGAGTCGACTCGAAAACCCATGAGTCGGCTCGGGACCGATACAAAAATCAGAAAAATGTTCTGATTGACTTTAAAACTTATCCCAATTAAATTTAAAATATAAATTTGACTTGAATACATTAAATATGACATTTATCATGGATTCAAGACATGTTCCAAGAATTCATCGATTGAATTATTATGTGTAAAAATTCCTTTTTGAATTCTTTTAAGCATAGAACTTGAAACTCCTTTTTCTAAATGATTCAAAGCTCATTTAATATAACCATTGATAGTTCATTCCTTTCAATTTGAATAAGCTCAAGGTTTTTGATAAATAAACACATTGTTTTCTTTAAGGTACTCATGGCTTTTGGAAATCATCAAAATCAATAAAGTTGGGGCAATTATGTTTCAATAATTTCTCAACAAACAAGCCTAGACATATCAGACCAGAATGTCCACTATTAAAGAAAGGATCTAAAAGAGTTAAGAAGAGAGCAATGATGGCTACATGGAGCGACAGCGAAGCTACAATTTCAGAAGAAGAAGAGAACTGAAATTGCAAATGTTTATTTCATGGCTGATAATGATGAGGTAAGCCCTAGCTTTCTAGATGACTTTACTTTTGATGAATTGCATGATGCATTTTATGAACTTGTTGATGATTTTGCAAACTTAAGTTCAAAGAACAAAGATTTAAAAAATTAAATCAAAAACCTTATTCTTGAAAAGGAAAAAATTTCAAAAGAGAATGAATCATTGTTAAAAGAAAACCAAGATTTGAAAAATGAGGTAAATAAGTTAAAACCAATTGTTGATAGATTTACTTTAAGCTCAAAAAAATTAGAAATAATATTGAATAGTTAAAGAGCTGTTTACAATAGAGCTGGTCTTGGATATAATCCTTTTGAAAGACAAAAATTTTTGAAAAATATCTATGTGCATGGTAATGACTCAACTAAAATTACATGTTTTAAATGTAAAAAATTAGGACATAAAGCATATACTTGCCACACACACAAGGTAAGAAAAGTATGGGTTCCAAAAGGAACTATCTTGACTAACCCCAAAGGACCCAAGAAAGCTTGGGTACCTAAAAACAAAATTTAAAATTATGTATGCAGGTGTGTCTTGCAACCCGAGCAATTAAAAGACAATGGTACTTGAACAGTAGGTGCTCAAGACACATGATCGGTGATGAATCATAATTCATCATTTTGGAGGCAAAAGATGGAGGTGTTGTTACTTTCGGTGATAATGGCCAAGGAAAAATAATTGGCATTGGAGAAATAGGTATCACACCTCATGCTTATATTGATAATATCTTACTTGTGAAAGGACTGAAACATAATTTACTTAGTATTAGTCAATTATATGACAAAGGATTTAATGTTACATTCGAATCATCTTTATGCATTGTTAAAAATCCTGCAAATGAAAATATAAAATTTATTGGTCAAAGGCATGAAAATGTGTACATTGTTAATTTAAATGATTTGCATGATAAAAATATTGATTGCCTAGTTTCTACAAACAATAAAACTGATAATAGTTGGTTATGATATCGTAGGCTAGCTCATGCAAGCATGGATTTATTATCTAAATTAATTAAGAAGGATTTAGTACATGGTTTGCCAAAATTTATTTTGAAAAAGATAAGATTTGTAATGCTTGTCAACTTGAAAAACAAACCCGAGTATCTTTTAAATCAAAGAATTTAGTTTCAACCACTAGACCTTTAGAACTCTTGCATATGGATTTATTTGGTCCTACAAGAACAACTAGTCTAGGAGGAAAAAGATATGGTTTTATTGTTATTGATGATTTTTCTCGTTTTACATGGGTTTTGTTTTTAATTAGTAAAGATGAAGCATTTCCAGCATTTCAAAAATTATTTAAGAGAATTACAAATGAAAAGAATTCCTCTGTTTTATCAATTCAAAGTGATCATGAAAAAGAATTTGAAAATAAATCTTTTGAAGATTTTTGTAATGAAAATGGAATTGAACATAATTTTTCTGCAACAAGAACACTACAACAAAATGGAGTGGTAGAAATAAAGAATAGAACCTTAGAAGAAATGGCCCATACCATGTTATGTGAGAGCAATCTTCCAAAATATTTTTGACAGAAGCTATTAACACTGCATGCTATGTTTTAAATCGTGCATTAATTAGACCTGTTTTGAAAAAGACTCTATCTGAGCTTTGGAAAGGAAGAATTTGATGCTAATATAAGTTATTTTCATATTTTTGGATGCCGATGTTTTGTATTAAATAATAAAAAATTAAATCTTGATAAATTTGATGCTAAATCTGATGAAGAAATTTTTCTCGGTTATTCTTTGCAAAGTAGAGCTTTTAGAGTATTTAACAAAAAGACTCTAGCAGTTGAAGAATCAATTCATATTATCTTTTATGAATCTAATGATCTTCCATTAAGGAAGAGAAAAGGTATAAATGATGCAGATGAAATTGAAGATCAACTCAAGGACATCACACTGAAGGACAAAAATGACTCAGATATACAAGAGGTAAATGAAGAAGAGAACGCTGACCTACTTAAGGCCTCACAAGGTAATGACGAATTAGAAAGAGGATGGAAGTACGTTCTTAGTCACCCTAAAGATCAAATTATAGGTGATCCATCTCATGGAGTTAGAACTAGATCATCATTTAGAGACGCTTATAATAACTTAGCATTCGTATCTAAAATTGATGTTTACAAAATAATTAAGCAATGATTAATTCTATTTATCAAGTTTGTTGTAGGAAAGTTCAGATGCTCTATAAGTAAGTATCTTCATGCAAAATTTTATGTGAGTATATATCCCTTTTATTTTGCCACCAGAATTGATATCAAATGAATATCTTTTAGGCCTGGTCCTTCCTTTTTGGCTTGGGAGTTAGCTATTTAGCTAGCATGCTTCTTCATTTAGCTAGCTGGCATAACATTCAGCTAACTACCAAACTATGTCTATGACTTGGCCAAACTGTTGATTTTTTTGAGCTAGCTGGTTAGCTAGCTTGTTGCTTCGTTAGCTAGCTGAAATTTCATTTTAGCTAGCTGAGGTGCCTGTTACAGTTGCTAGCTGAGCCGTTTCATTTTTGAGCTAGCTGGCTAGCTAGCTTGCTTCTTCTTTGGCTAGCTAGAGTTCCTTGTTAGCTAGCTTGGCCTCTTTGTGAGTTAGCTGGATTTCATTTTAGTTAACTATGGATTTGAATGCCTCTGTGCCAGCCGTTTGATATGGGTATCAGTTAGCTAGCTAGCTAACTTGACTTCCCTGATAGCAAGCTGGTTTGCCCTTTAGTTAACTATCATTTCCTGTTAAATTGTCTTGGCCAAGCGCCCCTCTTTTTCAGCTGACTGGTGAGCTAGCTGATGCTTCTTTTAGCTAGCTAGCATCCCCTATTAGTTGACTGCTTTATTTTGGAGCTAACTGGTTTCTCTCTTAGCTAATTGCTATCTTTTCACAGGAAATCCAAGCCGAGCGTCATTCAATCTTAGTTAGCTGGAGAGTTAGCTAATCTGTGGTTTAGTTAACTGAAAAGCTAGCTTCTCACTAGGCGTATGGCTGCCTTTTTCATCAATTAGTTAACGAGCTGACTCTCCTAGACTGCTGTTTTATTGCTTTTTGAGCTTAGTTAGCTGAGAAGCTAACTACCAGTTGCTTAGTTAGCTGAATAGCTAACTGACGTCCTTGTTTCTCCTGGACGACCGTGAGCCATTCAAATTTAGTTAGCTAAGTAGCTAACTAATGGAAGTTGACTTTTTCTCCTGAGCCGCATGAATTGCTTGCTAGTTAGCTGGGAAGCTAACTAATCATTGCTTTAGCTAGTCAAGGAGCTAGCTCCCCTCTCTTGAGCCGTTTTATCTTTAACGTGTGATCTCTTGGAAGCTAGCTGATGAGCTAGCTGAGGACTCTCCTTCTCTGATGGCCGACTGTCTTCTTCTCTCAGCTGCCAAGAATTTATTCCAGTTAGCTGTGTTTCTGGTTATTTTGGTCGTGCTCCTCTCTCTCTATACTTTATTTTGATTGCTATTTTCAGCTAGACTAAATTTTGATTTTTGAATTATAACAGAGTTCTTCCTATCTCAAATGGATTCATGCATTCAATGCTTAAGAGAAATAATCTCAATAGTTATCTTTTCTTCCCATTTTTATTTCCATTTATTTCAATTGTCTGTAACAGATCTTTTTGCTGTTGGATTGTTATATATAGCTGAGATTAGAAGCAAAACATGACAAAAATTTTGAAAAGAAAAATACAAGAGAGATATCCAAGAAAGAAAGCTTTTATTGCATATTTTTGGAGTGGTTGAAAGCTAGTTGTTGTGCATTGAAGATCATTTATTGCTGAGAAGTCGTCCAGATCGTTTAAAGCCTTCAAGCAAATCAAGAGTCCAGCTATCACAACTTTGTTCTTTTATTGCTGAAGATTTGCTACAAATTTGTAAAGTATTCTCTTAATATTTGCTCATTATAGGAGCTACTTATCATCATTTACTTTGAATCTTTTGTAAAAGGGTTAGTGTTAACCCTTTGGTTCTTGTTGGCTTCCTTGTGCCGTTAAACAAGAGGACTAGCCTGGTAAGGCTAGGGGTTGGCTTCCTTGTGCCATTAAACAAGAGGACTAGCCAGGGAAGGCTAGGGGTTTTGGCTATCTTGTGCCTTGTAAAACAAGAGGGCTAGCCGGGGAAGGCTAGAGGTTGTAATCGTTGTGATACGATTAGTGAAATTTCCAAAGGTTTTGGAGAGTGCACGTAGGTGCTGAGTTTGACACCGAACCACTATAAAATTTCTTATGTTTGTGGTTGTTTAATTCTCTGATTACTATCTTGTGCACTATACTACACCACTGTAAATCAAATTTAATTAGGGTTAAAGCACATACCTGCATAGTAATTAATTTTTTAATAATCCACTTCACCCCCCTCTTGGGTTGCTACATCTGGGCAACAATATAGATTCACCAAGTGCACAGATAGCGTACCGATAATGCACTACTCCTAAGTTCTTAAAAAAATTACTTGATTAATTCAATTTCGGTCAGATTAATTATATAATTGATTTAATTAAACAATTGCACCAATCCTTTCCTAGTTCAATTGATTTTGTCCTAGGTCTTATTTGGATTGACTACTTAGATATTTATTAAGTGATTGATAGTTAATAACT
Source organism: Calamus simplicifolius (assembly GCA_900491605.1). Lineage (NCBI taxonomy): Eukaryota > Viridiplantae > Streptophyta > Magnoliopsida > Arecales > Arecaceae > Calamus > Calamus simplicifolius. Next base: position 114,707 of record UESW01001457.1, read on the forward strand.
CTGTTGGATAGTCATTGGCCAGTAGTTGCGACTAACAACTTATCCACACAAGTCTTTAACTTGATTATCATGGCCTGAAATCCTTACCACGTGCACCATATGAGGTACAACACTGGACTATTTATTGTGTTTGTCTAAAAGTAAACATTCATTGAATGTACTTTGATGCATGCGTAAAAACTCATGCCATTTGAATTAGAACATAACTTGCAAAACAAAACACACTTTGGGAAAAGAAAACTAAAGTAAAAATGATCCACATTAAGCATTCAAGCACCTGGTGATAACATGAATTAGTCACAGTAACTTAATACATGCGATTGGACAATTGCTTCTAATAATAATATAGGTTAAGATAAGCTTCACGCATTATGCTTGATGTAATCATACAATATAAAAAAATAAAATGTATTCTTGAAAAAAAACTAATTCATACACTTGATTGTGTGATGAAAACAATATCAGAATAATGTATGTTAAGGAAATATTGCAATAATTATGCACATAATATTTGTCCACTTAAATATTACACTTATATGGCACATGCCACGTTTTAACCAAACTAATTTCACATTTGAACTTCTACATATGATATTTAAAGATGCTAAATGCTAAATTTAATTAAAACAGTCCATTAATTGGCCTAATTTGATCAAATAGAAAGGCTCATGAAAAGTAGGAGAGTTGCCGGTAGTGAAAAAGTGGCATATTTTATTCATCATCGGTCTTGTTTCTGGTATAACTCGGATGCATGAAAGTGCTACCATGGTTAATAGAAGAACTTCCTCAGTCATGTGATCTATTGGAGGTGAGATCCGCTGATCTAGTATATCTTTGAATAATAATTGTTGGTTGTCTGATGATGACAAAGAGGAAACAAGCTCACCAGGATGCTTTCCCATTATTACTTCTAATATAAGTACACCAAAACTGTATACATCACACTTCTCATTCGGCTTCATTCCATACGAAAGTTCTGCATGAAAAGAAAAAGTATAATTCCACAATAAAAGTATTGGCTAGTCCAAACTTTTGTATGCTAGTCACAAAAAACAAGAAATAATTTTTATGAATGTAATAGTATATTTAAAAGATTCAAAACTACAAGATAAACCATACCACATAGAAAAATCTTGTGCTTGTGGAACTAATACAGAACCTGAGATATGCTTTTAGATTTGTGTTAAACTACTAACTAATAATAGAGAAAAATTTAAGTACAAATGACTTACCGGGGGCAATATATCCATATGTGCCTGCAAGTCTACTCCAACTTGATGCATCAGGTTTAAGAATTCTCGCTGTACCAAAGTCCGAGACATAAGCCTTGAAATCAAAATCTAGTAATATGTTATTGCTTGAAATGTCTCGATGAATTATGGATGGATTGCAATCATGATGCATGTATGATAAAGCATGTGCCACATCTTTGATAATTTGAGCCCTCTTATTCCAGCTCAATTTTGTCACTATTTCTTGACTACGAAGAATGGAAGCTAAACTTCCTCTCTCAATGTACTCATACACGAGAAACTGACATCGAGTGTTGGAACAAAATCCAAGAAGTCTGACAATGTTACGGTGCCGAATATTGGTTAATGTTTGAATCTCATTTCTGAAACTTCTTTCGTCAAGCATATTTTCTTCCACTTCATGAAGTCTCTTTACCGCTACTATTTGTTCTGTTGGAAGTGTCACTTTGTAAACGGTGCCATATCCTCCCTTCCCAAGGCAATATTTTTCATCAAAATTTTCAGTAGCATTGATGATGTAATCATAAACTGTCCTCCCATCAAAATTCAATACTGAAAATAGGTGGCCGCTAATTACGTCATTATCATCTTCCTTCATAGGTTTTCCCTTCCTTCGAAGAACCACAATGATGAAACATGACACAGCTAACAATAACAGGCATCCCAAGATGGGAATAACAATTTGTATGATATTATTTTTCACTGAATGATGAGTGCTTGTCGGTGTTAGACCTGCACAATGGGGCAAACTCGACACTTCACCGCATAAATCTTTGTTATGAGCAAACCATTCTGCTGGAGCATTTAGAAACAATTTGCTATTAGGAAGTGAGCCCTCTAAATTGTTGTAGGATACATCGATTGATACCAAACTGATCATGCCTACAAAAGATGATGGTATGGATCCTGACAAATTATTGTGAGATAAATTTAAATGTGTTAAATATGTCAAGCTTGCTAGTTGTGATGGTATCTCCCCTCCAAGCAAATTGTGGCTCAAATCAAGTTCTTGCAAGCCTTCTAACCTTCCGATTTGGGTAGGAATGCTTCCGTTCAATTTATTCTCTCTTAAATTCAAGAGGTACAATTTAGAGAAACCCTCCAATTGTTGTGGTAATGGCCCGCTCAAGTTATTCCCAGATAAATCCAGAGTTTCTAGGTTGGATAGTTTTCCGATTTCCAAAGGAATTCTTCCGAATAATCTATTGCTACTCAAATCCAAGTTGATCAATGAGCTCATGCTACCTAGCTCCCCTGGTATCTCTCCTGCAAGTTGATTGGAAGAAAGGTCCAGCCTTCCTAGTTTCAACATTTTCCCAAATTCAGAAGGTATTTTTCCTGTTAGGAAGTTCCCTGAAATCCGCAAGCTTGTCAAATTTGGGCAGTATGCCCAGTTTGGTGATATCTCGCCATACAATTGGTTGTCGCTCATATCAATGAATGTTAGATTTGGGTAAATCCCAAAGGCATCAAAGATTCTTCCTTTGAGCCTATTTCTTTCCAAGCGAACTCTTACTAAGCTGGAGCAATTTTTGAGGCTTGGTGGTATAGGACCCTCAAAATGGTTATAAGATATCGAAAGATTTTGAAGTACACCTCCTTTACAAATCTCTGCCGGTAAGAAGCCAGAAAATTTGTTGAAAGCTAATTGTAATGAAAGCAAGTTTGTAAGATTACCCAGTTCTTGGGGCAAAGAACCAGATAATTGATTATAAAGCACTATTAAATCAGTTAGCTCAATGAGCCTGCCTAATTCTCGAGGGATGGTGCCAGAGATGCTGTTGTTCAAGAGGGACAAAGTCTCAAGATTGGTGAGATTTCCGAAGGTTGAAGGGATGGAACCTGTTATATAATTGTTTTGGAGGAGCAAAAGCTTAAGACTGGTGAGACTTCCGAAACTAGAAGGGATGTGACCTGTTATATGGTTGTTTTGGAGGAACAAATACTGAAGACTAGTGAGGTTTCCGAAACTAGAAGGGATGGAACCTGTTATATGGTTGTTTTGGAGGAACAAAATCTCAAGACTGGTAAGACTTCCGAAACTAGAAGGGATGTGACCTGTTATATGATTGTCTAAGAGTTGTAGATGAATTAGGTGGACTAGATTGCCTAGTTCAGGGGGTATGGAGCCAATGAGACTATTACCGTACAGGTAAAAATACTTAAGTTCGGTGAGATTTCCTAAGCTAGAAGGGATAGAACCTGTTAGGTGAGCATTGCTGATGTCAAAATCTTGTAGGTTCACTAAGTTGCCTAATTCACGTGGGATGTTGCCTGAAATCTCATTCTGTAAGAGGTGAAGACGTGCAAGCTTGGTGAGGTTTCCTAAACTAGGAGGAATAGGACCAATTAGAGAATTCTCTTCAAGAAGTAGATCTAATAAGTTCACTAGGTTGTCTAATTCACGTGGGATAGTACCAGAAATCTTATTATTGAAGAGGAACAAATTTTCAAGCTTTGTGAGGTTTCCTAAACTGGGAGGAATAGGACCAGTTAGAGAATTAATTGAAAGGTCTAGAGCTATTAAGTTCACTAGGTTGCTTAATTCACGTGGGATGGTGCCTGAAATCGTATTATTGTAGAGGTCCAAAAATTCAAGCTTTTTGAGGTTTCCTAAACTGGGAGGAATAGGACCAGTTAGAGAATTACTTAGAAGGGCTAGATTTCTTAAGTTCACTAGGCTGCCAAATTCATGGGGTATATGACCAGAAAGTTGGTTATCACGAAGATTAATAGATTTTAGTTTGGTCATGTTGCCAAGGACTGAAGGAATGGGACCGGCGAGATTGTTTTTCTGAAGATCGAGAAATACTAGACCCTTGAGCTTACCAATTTCCCCGGGTAGTCCTCCAGTGAATTGATTGATTTTGAGTCTAAGAGTAACAAGATTTCTCCAACTGGAGAAGAAGAAGGGAAGTATCTCACCGGTTAATTCGTTGCTGGAAAGGTCGATCTCGGACAGACGAGAGAGATTGACCAGAGAGTATGGCAGATTGCCGGAGAGACGATTCTGAGCGAGATCGAGGGAGGTGAGACTGGAGATGGTGCCGATGGCCGGCGGGATGGCTCCGAGAAGGTAGTTGCCTCGGAGACGGAGGCGAGTGAGAGACGTGAAGGCGGAGAAGTTGAGCGAATCGAGCCTGCCTGCCAAACCGGCACGGTGCAGGTTGATTTCGGTGATGGCAGTGCTGCGTCCGCTCTCGTCACAGGTGATTCCAGACCACATGCACGTGTGGTTGGAGAGGGTCCATGAACTCAGTGCATGGGGGTTTTGGAGGGTGGATTTCCAGTGGAGGAGAGCTCGTGCTTGCGATTCAAGCGTAGAAGAGGTTGCAGCAGCAGCTGATGACGACGAATAAGGAAAGGAGATGATGAAGAGGAAACAGAACAGAATGAGACGAAGGGACAGCAGAGCAGGGGAGAGGGATCGTGGAGGAAAAGGCTTATTAGAATCCATAATATTATAATATGGGGGCATAAGCTAGCAAGGAATATTGGTGCTCACTGGTCTCTAACTCTCTTGTGGTTGGTGCTGAAGTGAGTGAGTGTTCAGAAGCCTTATTTAATATTTATAGGCAAGGAAGGCTGCCCCGCAGCCGTGACGTGGGTTCCGGTGGTCCTCCTCGATGTTAATTATACGGGCCCGCATAAATTTATCGGCTTCCTTTGGTTGCGATGGCCGCAGACGGAGTGGCTCCTTACTGCCAAAAGTGTGGCACATGGTAGGCATTCTTGATGCCAGCATTCCTACGGTGACATAAATTGTACTTTCTTCCCCGACCTCGCTTCTCCCTTCGTGCTGAACAAGTTAGGGTGGGTGGGATCTGGTCAATTTTAACCAATGAGCTGTTGAGTAGGATAGAAGTGAAGAAGTATTCTAAAAGTAACTTTGAACGATCACTCATCGGGTATGCTTTTTTTTCCGTGAGATGATCCATTCAATATCATCGATAATTCAAAAAATAATTATATTTAATTACATTTCAATGATTTTATGATATGATAATTTCAAATTACCTTCATCTTTAAAATTATTATTTAACACGATGATCTCATATCTATTCCTCCTCATAATGTAGTCTTGGACTTAGATTTTAAGGCCAAAATGCTACTCATCTATAGAAAAAAAAGATATATGATATTATTTTTATATTAACATAATATAATTAAATATTATAAGATAATATTTTAATAATATAATATAGTCAAGTTCAAAATCCGATCATTTTTTTTATCTGGATCCATATAAATTTCGAAGCTACTTCACCTTTTTAAATTTTTTCATCTTTAAAATTTATAAATTGTATGAATCCAAAGGTAAAGTAGGTGATTGATCCAATCTTGGCTACATTCAAATAGAGCTAAATTTACCTCATGCATTATATTATATAAAATGATTATAATTAAATATTAAACTATTATAATACTATATCATAATATAATTTTATAAAACATAATATTATAATTTAAGTAAATATTAGGATAATAAATAATGTAAAATAATAATAAATTATTATGATAGTTACAAAATACATGTAAGATTATTTTGATATTGCATAATTAGTGATCTTAGATTTTCATAGCACAGTAAATAAATTAATTATAGATATTTAGGGATCTCAATTATCAGGATATAACATATCAAACATGTGATCATAGATTATTGAGGAGAAGAACACTTTGGATAATGATCAACAGTGAAACTAGGAGTGACTTTAATCCAAGTTTTGACATTTATGATAAAATAACCATGGCCCATTATGCTCTTCAAGAACCAAATGTTATGATCTTAGGCTATGTCCACTCTTTCCTTCCATTATTTTAGGTCTTTTAACATATCACCACTTCAAGCTTATCTTGCAATCCCAACCTCTCAATCTTCTCCTCCTAACTTCAGCTTCAACTACCCTTTTCATCAATAGAGTGCTCCCAAACCTGGTCTCTTGTTGCTCCTTGCTGCCATGAAGACCCTTGCCCAAATCATGTGGAAGAAGCTAGCCATCTCTTGACGTCCCTTCTAATGTTCTCATTCATCGATAATTATCCTAACATTGTGTGGTAGGTCTAATTCTCAATAAAATTAATGTTTTGAAATGGATATATGGCTAGGATTTTGATCATCTTTTTCGAATTTTTAAATATTAGGTTTTTTAAAATCATACCCATCATTTTATTAAAATTATATATAAACCTTACCTTAAAATTATAATATATATCATAATATATATTATATTAAATATTTAGAATATTTAAAATATTACAAATAATTACTCTATGCACGAAGTCATCGTTGACTTTGACTTGAGAAAAAGATCATTTATTTTTATTGAAAAAATAGAACATAACAAACAACAGTGATTATGATGACTAAGTCTCCTTGTTTACTTATCTTAAAGGGGGCCAAAAAATTTGAAAAAGGGACTATAAAATGATTCCTTTCAGATTAACTACCATTCATATGAAAATGAATGACTAGCTAATGGCACATGGCTTAACTACCATTCATCGATAACACATGGCATGACTTAACAACCAATTAATTTACTTGTACAAGATAAAGGCATTGTGATTGACATAAATGGACGAGACTTAGGAGGGGAAAAAACAAAAGTTGTGGACTTGGAGCTTTCATTGGTCTTCATAACGGTTGTTAGGCTGAAAAGTATACTGATGTGGCTGATCAGACCACGTTAAGGCTAACAAGAGGGGCGACTGACGGAACCTCGGACCCCAAGTCCCCTCGTCCTCGGACCCTAGATCCCCTGGGCCTCAGACACCAAGGTCCCCTCGGCCTCAAACCCCAAGGTCCCCTCTGCCAACCACCATATGGCCCACTAGCCACCTGTAGCCACCACGTGGCCCACTAACCATCTGCAACCGCATGTGGCCACCACCAATTATGGTGCATCCTAACATGATCAGGCCCACCTACCATCTATGGTGCCGTGTCTGGTAGAGGGCTGATAGGGCGGGACACCTCTGACATGCTCAGTGTTTGTTGCGACCTATCCTTGTCAGCCTTACCGCCTGTCCACCACCAGACAATAACGTCTCAGAATCAACCACCTTCCAAAAGCGGGTAAAAGGGACCTCCAGACATGTATAAGAACCTTTGCTTACAACGAGAGAAGGAAACTGAACTCAAGTTCTCTAGCTAGTTCCTTTAGCTCTTTCTACACTATTTTTCAAGTCGCTTACCGAAGCGTCGGGAGGCCCCCACCGGAGCAATCGGTCCTCTAGGACTTTCTTGCAAGAATTCCATTGAGGAGGAGGCTCTCTGTTACCCAATGTTCAAGGAACATAATTTGGTGGCAATAGATTGGCGTGCCAGGTAGGAGGGATAAGAGGTAGAAAGCTTTAAACCAGCTAGCTATAGACCTTTTTCCCCTGAGCAAGTGAGAAGATGGTGGTGACGCATGCCTAGGAGATTTCCACCATCTGCACTGGGGGGCATCGCCAGAGAACTGAGCAGCCGAAGATCGGTCCCCTCGCTCCCCATGCCGGTGTTCCTGCACAGCCACCATCACCACCCCAGAATGATCGAATCATTTTCTTGACCATACAAGTCCAATCACTTGTGGTGGCAGTCTAGGAGCTACAGTAACAGTCGGTGGCCATGCAGCGGCACCCAGGGCCACTCTCGTCGGGTCCAGGGATGGATCAGTCCAGTCAACAATCCATCCATGGAAGATCTCCTCTCCGAAAGACCTGCCGCCGCCATGCCTCACCCAGGCATCACCGCCGGGAGGCCTCCAAGAGGCCTCGGTCCCCTTCTCGCCATGCTAGTGCCTCTCCCAAGTGGCGGCACGAGAAGGAGACTGAGCGTGCATGTCCCCATCTGCGCCACCCCTCCCCATCCTCAGGGTATTCAAGGGAGGGATCCTTCGACGGCCGGATTGCTTGCTGGACCAAGAAATGGCTAGATGAGTACAACCAATGGCTGGCGGAGCTCAGCCGCAGAATCACAAATCCGCCGGAGGCGGACTATGACAACCACACTCCGCTATCCTGCCACATCATGGAGGAATTGATCTTGGCCCAATTTTGTCTTCCTCAACTGGACCCCTATGATGGTACCACTGACCTCTTGGACCATCTAAAAAGCTACAAGGTCCTCATGCAAGCTCAGGGGGCGACCGACTCCCTCCTCTGCATTGCCTTCCCTGCCACCCTTCTGAAGGCTGCACGTGCTTGGTACTCCCACTTATCGCCATGCAGTATCAATTCCTTTCGGCAGTTGGAGAGGACCTTCGTAGTGCACTTTGATGCATGTCGAAAGATCCCATGGGTGGCTGATAGTTTGTTTTTCGTTCAGGAGAGGAGCAACGAGTCGTTAAGGGACTTTGTGGCCTGGTTCAAGGAGGCCATGCTTGAAGTATACAATCTTGAAGACTCAATGGCCACTCTGGCCTTAAAGCGAGAGCTCTGCTCATCTTGCTTCGCCTACTCCCTTGACAAGAAGCCCCCCGATTCTTATGCCGAGCTGCTAAGCCGGGCATAAAAGTGCATCCGCACCGACGAGGCTGACTCTTCCCAATGCGAGATGGATGGAGGTTCTAGCAAGAAGTAGGCCCATCCTGAGCCTGTTGAGGCTCGACCCAGGAGGCCCGAGCCTCCTTGCTGGCCAGACAACCGACCACAAACACTTGCCCCTAGGGAGGGACCCTTTATCCCCCTGCTTGCCTCGATATCCCACATTCTGATGGAAATCGAGGGTGAGTCGTATTTTTAGCACCCTCCTCCCATAAAGCCAGTGGCCCCCCATAACAAAAATTTCTACTGTCATTTCCATTGGGACCAAGGCCACGACATAGAAGACTGTCGCCAGCTGAAGAAGGTGATTGAGGACCTCATCCAGCATGGCCACCTGAGAAAATTCATCTAGAGGGGGAACCTGACTGCGCCAGGCCCATCGGCACTTCAAAGAGGTCACGGAGGGATGAGGGGTTAGACTCTACAATTTCCTTTTTTAAAGGAACCTAGAGGGGGTAGTTAATAATAATGATGACAGCGTTGTCGTGCCTATGACGATCACAAAACATCTTGTAAAGAGAATTTTGATTGATAGTGGAAGTTCGGTCAACGTTCTCAGTTACGATGCTTTTGTTCAAATGAACTTATCCCCCAGCTCCCTTCGGCCTGTGACCACGCCCCTAATGGGCTTCACTAGAGTCTCTGTACGGGTTGAGGAAGAAATCACTCTCTCGGTCATAGCCAGGACATCACCATGCCAAAGCATAATTTTTTTTGAATTTTTTGGTTATCCAAGTTCCCTTGGCCTACAACGCCATTCTCGGGAGACCCGACCTAAACCTCCTAGATGTCGTTATCTCTACCAAGAGACTGCTTGTATGATTTTTCACCAGTGGAGGAGTCGGAGAGATATGCGGGGAGCAAAACCCAATGCCGCTCTGCTATCATACAGCCTTCAGCCCCCAAGGGTTGATGGCTACGCCGTTGCCTGAGTCACTTGATCCCAGAGATTCGAGGAGGAGGGGGGAGCCGACCGAGCATTTGTTGACCTTTCCGCTGGGGGAGGACCCAGTGAGGATGGTCTAGGTCCAGGCCCTTCTCCCTGAGGAGGTGCGAGATCAACTTCTCGCCTTCCTGCAAGCCAATTCGAACATCTTTGCTTGGTTAGCGTCCAATATGCTAGGCATACCTAGAGAGCTAATCACCCACCAGCTCAACATCAACCCAGGGTGTCGGCCTATCCGACAGAAGAAGAGGAGCTTTGCCTCCGATCAACAGAAGGCCATTGATGAGAAGGTCCGCAAGCTAGTTGTCACCGACCACATTCGGGAAGTGCACTATCCGAACTGGCTAGCCAACGATGAGAAGGTCCGCAAGGCTAGCGGGAGCTGGAGGATATGTGTCGACTTTACCGACCTTAATAAGGCATGCCCCAAGGACAGCTTCCCACTACCTTGAATCGACCAGTTGGTGGACGCTACATCTGGCCATGAGACCCTCAGCTTCATGGATGCCTTCTCGGGGTATAACCAAATCAAGATTGACCCAATGGACGAGGAAGCCACTTCATTCGTGATCGAGAAGGGCATCTACTGTTACAAGGTAATGCCCTTCGGACTAAAGAATGCGGGGGCCACATACCAAAGGCTAATGAACAAGGTCTTCGAGGATCAGATCGGGCGGAACATGAAGGTGTACGTGGATGACATGCTGACCAAAAGTATCCGCATCGGTGACCATGTTACTGACCTGGCAGAGACCTTCAGCAATCTTCGTCGGTTCCAGATGAGGCTGAACCCCCGCAAGTGTGCTTTTGGGATTACAGTGGGCAAGTTCCTGGGATTCATGGTGACACAGTGGGAGATCGAGACGAACCCCGATAAAATTCGAGCCATCCTCGACATGAGGCCCCCAGCCAACAAGAAGGAGGTGCAACATTTGATTGGGAGAGTGGTAGCTCTGAGTCATTTCCTATCCAAGTCAGCGGAGAGATGCCTACCTTTCTTCAAAGTTCTGTGCAAGGTCAACGGTTTTGAGTGGATAAAGGAGTATTAGAAAGCCTTCGAAAAGCTGAAGGAGTTCCTATCTACCCTGCTGTTGCTGTCCAAGCCGCACGGCGGGGAGGAGCTTTTCCTCTACCTCGCAGCTTCCCCCGAGATGATCAGCTCCATGCTTATCCGCATGGATATCGATGGGACGCAGAGGCTAGTTTATTACACCAGTAAAGCACTTCATGACACGGAGACCAGGTATTCCAAAACTGAAAAGATCTTTTTTGACCTGATCATCTCTGCTCAACATTTCAGGCCCTACTTCCAAGCCCACCCGATTATGGTGCTTACGGACCAGCCGTTCAAAGCAATCTTGTCCCATCCTGACACCTCTAGCCAGCTAGTGAAATGGACCATCAAGCTGGAAGAATTCGATCTGTCATTCCGGCCAAGGTCGGCCATGAAGTACCACGTATTGGCTGACTTCCTGGTCGAGTGCACTTGGGCAAAGGAGCAATCGAAAGAGCCACATTTGGCATCCTCAGGCATGACGCCCGAGGTAGGGAGAGAGGGTTGGATCCTCTATGTGGACGACACATCGAATTCCTAGGGGAGTGGAGCCGGGCTCATCCTAGCGAGCCCAGAGGGAGAGGTGGTGGAGTGTTCTTTCTGTTTTCTTTTTCCCACCACCAACAATCAAGAAAAATATGAAGCCTTGCTAGCGAGAATGAAGCTAGCCAAGGAGCTCGGAGTAAAGCATCTTAGAGCCTTCACCGACTTCCAACTTGTCTTTGGACAGGTCGCCAGAGAGTACGAGGCTCAAGATCCCATTATGTCCCGCTATCTAAGTAAGGTCCAATCATAGGCCTCCCTTTTTGCTTATTTTAGTATCAGTTACATTCCTAGGGGTGAGAATGTCAGGACCGATGGGTTGTCCCATTTGGCCACCTCGACTGACGGGGCCCTAGGGAGGACATATGTGGAGCATCTGGAAGTCTCGAGCATCGAGGCCGCCAAGAAGGCCTTGCCAGTCAGCCAAGAGCCTACTTGGATGGGTGCTTACATCCGGTACCTTACCGATGGTGCCCTCTCCGAGGACCCAGCGGAGGCTAAACTGCTCAAACGGTGAGCTCCTAAGTTCCTGATACTGAACGGGCAGTTGAACCGAAGGTCCTTCTCGTACCCAATCCTTAAGTGAATTGGCCCTACGGATGCCGATTACATCCTTCGTGACATCCACGAAGGCATCTGTGGGAGCCACCTGGGGGGCAGAGCGCTGGCATACAAGGCTCTGCGGCAGGGGTATTATTGGCTCACAATGAAGGAAGACACCGCTGAGCTGGTTCAAAGATGGGATAGCTGTCAGCGACATGCCAACGTCCAGTGATAGCTGACCTCTCAACTGAGCCCCCTGGTGGCTCCGTGGCCCTTTGCTCAGTGGGGGATGGACATCCTGGGACCATTCTGGCCAGCGTAGGTTCCTACTAGTCACCGTCGACCACTTCACCAAATGGGTTGAAGCCAAGGCACTAGTGAAAATCACCGAGAGCAAGGTGAGATCCTTCTTCTGGGAGTCCATAATCTGTCAATTCAGGTTGCCCCATATCCTCATCATTGACAATGGTCGGCAATTCGACAATGCTCTCTTCAGAGGATTTTGCACTGAGCTAGGCATCTATCAGTGGTTTACCTCCACCGGTCATCCTCAAACCAACGGGGTGGCCGAGGTCACGAACCGTACTATCCTTCAGGGGCTCAGAGCACGACTAGATGATTTCAAAGGAAGATGGGAGGAGAAACTCCCCAATGTACTATAGGCCTATCACACGATGCCATGGGCTCCCACCGAGGAGACCTCCTTTAGCCTCGTGTTCGGGTCTGAGGCTATCATCCCTGTGGAGATTGGCATCCTGAGTCCTCGGATGGAGTCATATGATGAGGAGGATAACTCGAGCCGGATGCGAGCCAACCTCGACCTCATCGAGAAGGTGCGCGATCGGGCGTGGCTTAGGATGGCTGCCTATCGCCAGCGAGCTGCTAGGTACTACAACACTCGTGTCCGCCCCAAAGCATTCCTGCCAGGAGACCTGATCCTCAGGCAGGCCGAGGTCTCGAAGCCAATGGAAGGAGGTAAGCTGTCACCGAATTGGGAAGGACCCTATCGGGTCACCGAGGCCCTCCACCACGGAGCCTACCGAATCGAGGGACTTGATGGAAAGCCACTCCCTCGAACATGGAATTCTGACAACCTTCGTCAGTACGATCAGTAATGTACATCAATGTTTGATTATGAATTTGAATATTTCATTCTTTTATGAACTTGAATAACTCACCCTTTCAGCTAGTAAAGATATGCTCGAGTATCTCACCCTTTTAGCCCAAAGCCCGACTCTGGTTGGCACTGAAAGCCCGAGGCCAGCTCGGTACCAAAGCTCGACTTCGGTCTGCACAGAAAGTCCAAGGCCAGCTTGGCACCAAAGCCCGACTCCGATTGGCACTAAAAGCCCGAGGCCAACTCGGCACCAAAGCCCAACTCCGATCGGCACTGAAAGCCCGAGGCCAGCTCGGCACCAAAGCTCAACTCCGGTCGGCATAGAAAGCTAGAGGCTAGCTTGGCACCAAAGCCCGACTCTGGTCGGCACTGAAAGCCCGAGGCTAGCTTGGCACCAAAGCCTGACTCTAATCGGCACTGACAGCCAGAGGCCAACTTGGCACCAAAGCCCGATTTCGGTCGGCACAGAAAGCCCAAGGCTAGCTCAGCACCAGAGCTCGACTCCGATCGACACTAAAAGCTCGAGACTAGCTTGGCACCAAAGCCCAACTCCGGTCAGCATAGAGAGCCTAACTCTGATCGGCACTAAAAGCCCGAGGCTAGCTCAGCACCAAGGCTCGACTCCAGTCGGCACAGAAAGCCTGACTCCGATCAGCACTGAAAGCCCAAGGCCAGCTCGGCACCAAAGCCCAAATCCGGTCAGCACAAAAAGCCCGAGGCCAGCTCGGCACCAAAGCACGACTCCAATCGGTACTGAAAGCCCGAGGCTAGCTCGGCACCAAAGCCCAACTCTGGTCAACATAGAAAGCCCAAGGCCAACTCTGCACCAAAGCTTGACTCTGGTCGGCATAGAAAGCTCGAGGCTAGCTCAGCACCAAAGCCCAACTCCGGTCGGCATAGAAAGATTGAGGCCAGCTCAGCACCAAATCCTAACTCCGGTCGGCATAGAAAGCCCAAGGCTAGCTCGGCACCAAAGCCTGTCTCCGGTCGACACTGAAAGCTCTCATGATCGATCAATGCTATAAACCTATTTTAATACCAACACCCCAAGGCCGACCTCGAGTTTTTGTAAAGAAAAGTTCTGGAGCCGACCTCAGCACTTTCTCAGGGATCTGGTCCCACACGGCAACAAAGTACCGGACTTACTCATGATGAGCAGATGAATACTATGACCCCATCGGAGCCAGTGCAGCCCTATCAGGGATCCTACAAAGGCAGACTAAGTAGAAAACACACTACTTTGAGCTAAGTACTTGGAGAGTCTTTAAGATGCAAATTTCAAGAAAAGACAATCGTTTTCATTGCTTAGTGAATGTTTACAAAATTCCAACTCAAGTCGAACTTTAATACAATAACAAAAATAAAACAAAAGATGCAGGAGTGGGCCCTTAGGCATCGGCCGGCACAGGTTCACCATCAGTCGACTCCTTCGGCTCCTCAAAGGCATCGGGCACAAGGTTGTTAAGGCTGGTGACCTCGGAGACCCGCACGACCTTCTCCTTCCCATGGCAAAAACCCTAGAGGTAGGCATTGGCGAAGCCCTCTGCCACCTCTTAGGCAAAAGTGGTGGAGCCCCGAAAGTGCTCCACAGCCTCTGTAGCCTCCATCTCCGCCATCGTGGCCCTTTCCTCAGTGGCTCGTGCTCTCAGAAGGGCATCGTTCGTTTGGACAGTGGCATCGGCGGCCTGGGCATCGGCCATCCGGGCTATCTCTTCGGCATTTTCAGCCCGGCCCTTGAACTCCTTCGCCTCCTGGATTGCTATATGCAGTCGGAGTTGGCAAGCCCCCAGTTCGGCCTCAGTGGTGCGGGCATGCCCCAGGTCGGCAGCTCCTTGCCGCCTGGTCTCTTCGACCTCCACTTGGAATAGCTCCAGGGTCTTCTTGGCCTCCTCACCTCCCTCAGGGCCTCCCTCAGTGCCCTCTTAATTGCCTCGGCCTCCCTCTAGGCCGCCTCTAGTGCACCCTCGGCCTCCCTTCGGGCTGCATCTAGTGCACCCTCGGCCTCCTCGGCCCTGGCCATGGCGGCCAAGGTCGCCTGGCGGGAGCGGTGGCTCCGAAGGGTGTTGTCCCTCAATGTCGATAAAGAGTTCACCGCCTGCACAAGAAAAGCCTTTGTTAGTACATAGTGAAGCAAAAAAATTCAAAGAGGGCAGAGGAGACACTTACCCATAATTACATTGCGAAGGCATCCCAAAGGATGACGGGGGCATCTAGTTGGCTGAACTCCGCTTGGAGCTCCGGCAAACAGACCTTGGCCATCAGTCGCTCGGCGTTGCGATCGTTATATGCGAGGGACACCCAATGGGGGTCCACCTCGATCCTCCCCCCCATGGGATCAGCCGAGGCCAAGGGTGCGTGTTGACCCATTTATTGATTTTGATGATTAACAAAAGCCATAAGTATATTCCCTATGATACTAATAAGATTGACAAAGTGTTTCAGGAATTTAGAAAGATTAAATATTTAAAATTCATACAAAAATGGGCTTGAATCAATTTTTAGTGGTATGTATCAAAGTTCAGAGTTTAGAGCCGACTCTAGAAGCATTAGAGCCGACTCTTGAGTGTATCAAAACTATTTGGCACACTCGGCACGGTTTAGAGCTGGCTCCAAAAAATTAGAGCCTACTCTAACCTGAGTTACAATGAACTGTCTTTCTGCTTCAGATTTTAGAGCCGACTCCAGCAGAGTTAGAGCCGACTCTAACCTGAGAACAGAGACTACATTTTTTGGGACACTATTAGAGTCGACCTCAAGGAAATTAGAGCCAACTCCAGCTCGCGTTGTATCGACCCCACAGAATTCTAGAGCCGACTTCACGATAAACATTTTCTTTCTATTTTGAGAAACCCGACTTAGAGCCGACATCAGGCAAGATTAGAGCCGACTCTAATCTGTCAGAGGTGACTTTCAGATTTATCAGAAACAGTTCCAACGGTAATATTTCTTCAATTACTCTTCAACGGCTCTTTGCCTTTGCATGTTAAACTCATCCACAAGTACTCTCAATGGCTACTTTGCATCAAAAACATGGATTAAGAGAGATTATAAAAGGGCATTCCGACCGTTCAAAAACAAGAGAAGAGAAGAAAAATAGAGAAAAATAGAGAAATATCAAAGAGGAAAAACTCTGATTCAAAGCCTAACTGTGCAAAAGAAATAGAAGAGAAATCCAAAAGCTTTTAAAAATCAAATCTGAAGGATTTCCATCAATTAGAAGAAGAAAAGCAAGAGCCCTAGTTCTTCATCCTTCTCTACACCAATATTTCTTCAAGATGCTAAGTTTAATATTAAGAAAGATCATTCAGAAGAGAAGAGAAAAAGAAGAAAAGCTCAACATCAAACATCTTCTAAGCAGGCTTTTCTATTCCCATTTTTATTTATATTGATTATCTGCTCATTTGAGGAGCTTTCTTATTGTTGTAATCATTTGCTTGATTTATTTGTTTTCTGATTCAATCAGGGGATTGAATCAGGTGAGGTAGTTATCCTTGGGCAAGCTAAGATTAGCTTGCGTTAGGTTGTGTGCTAGTGAACTTGTAAAAACTGGCTGGGTTCATTGTGATCTCGTTGTAAAACAACAAGTTCAAGTTGTGATCTTGCAAAATAACTCTGTTGTAATCAGGGTAATTATAGTGCATACCCAAGAATTGCTTGGGAGTGGATGTAGGTGTAGCTAACACCGAACCACTATAAATCCTTTGTGTTTATCGTGCTTATCTCTTCTCTCTTTCTCTCTTTTTATATTATGCTCAGCATTCATAGCATCATACTCTCTACACTTTACTTATGCACATTCATTTTGAGAGATTAATTTTAATTATAAAATTTTTAAAGAGCCCAATTCATCCCCCCTCTTGGGTTGCCATCTGGGCCAACAATTGGTATTAGAGCTAGTGGTCATCTTCGCTTGATCTAACAATCAAGAGCTAAAGATTTAAATGGCAGCTCAAGCCAGTTTCTCTTTTTCTGAGGGACAATCCACAAACCGACCACCTTTGTTTAATGGCATAAACTATTCATATTGGAACGCTAGAATGAGGATTTTCATTCAAACTTTAGACTATAAGTTATGGAGTGTCATTATCAATGGTCCTAGCACTCCCACACACTTAGTAGATGGATCCATTGTTCCTAAGCCCGAAAGGGATTAGAATGAAAATAATAGGAAAATGGCTCAGCTCAATGCCAAGGCCATGAATGTCCTATACTGCTCTTTGGATGCAAATGAATTCAATAGAATATCCACTTGCATCTTAGCCAAGGAGATATGGGATAGGTTGGAAGTTACTCATGAGGGTACCAACCAAGTTAAGGAATCTAAGATTAATATTTTGGTGTACAAATATAAACTCTTTAGCATGGACCAAAATGAATCTATTACATGCATGCATACTAGATTTACTGATATAGTAAATGGACTAAAAAGTCTTGGTAAGACCTATACTAACTCTGAATTGATGCAAAAAATTCTTAGGTCTCTTCCAAGAACATGGAAAGCTAAAGTGATAGCTATCCAAGAAGCCAAAGATCTGAACAATCTACCTTTGGAGGAGCTACTTGGATCTCTTATGACCCATGAGCTTACAATAAAGCAGTATCAAGAAGAGGATGTGAAGAAGAAGAGGACTATTGCACTTAAAGCTGCAGAAAATGAAAAGAGCAGTAGTGAAGAAGATGAAGACGATGATGAGACCGCTCTCCTTGCGCAGAAATTTAGAAAGTTTATGCAAAGAAGAAGACCCTTCCATAAGAGAAAAACTGGTATTAAGATGGAAGGAGAAAAAGAAAAGGATAAGGATAAAGAGAAAGATCCCTTGATCTATTATGAATGCAAAAAATCGGGACATTTCAGATCCGAATGTCCTCAACTTAAAAAGAGATACAAGAATAAGAAGAAGGCGAAGCGACAATGAGGAATCTTCAGCCGAAGATGATCAACAAGAGGTTGCCAACATATGTTTCATGGTAAATAATAAAAATGAGATAAATTCTGAAACCCCCAATGATGATGATAAACGCATAAATAATTATCATTAAACCTATTAATTAATAAATTAACGTACCTATTATTATTTAATATTTTAATATTTTACATAATATTTTAAATAAAACCTTATCAATTTAAAGAGCTCGATTTTAGGGATTTAACGATGCAAATGGCACTCAAATCGGACTTAAAACGAGCTCGGAATTGATTTTATAAGGATTTAGCATGGATTTCAAAGCAAAAACAGCAAACACATCGCCGACTTCATCGTTTTCTTAGCCGTTTTCTGTTTTCTTTCAGCCGATTCTTCTCTATTCAAATTCTAACAGTTTCCTCCATCAATTAAGAAATAGATTAGATTGGAAGTTATCAAATTGAGAGAATTAAATTCCTTTCAAAGGAATTTAAATTTTATTAAGGATTTATCCAGATTTTCTTCGGTGGCTTCCGCGTCCTCTGTTTTGGCTTCTGCGTCCTCTGTTTTGGCAACACCGCATCAATACCGTGTCTTCACCTCATCCAGGCCTCTACAAATAGCAGCAAAGGCTTGGAAGAGATGGGATTCCAAGGAAGCCATCCATCCAGCGCGCTGCATCCGAGAGATCCACCGTTCGTGAGCTCTGTTCCGTTCATGCCCAGAGCCTGTTCTTTCTTTTTCCTTCCCTGATACCTCTGTTCCGTGGCATCTATGAGAAGTCCGTGGGTTCATCCTCTGTTCGTGGCTTGGAGCAAGCGACCGTCCGTGAATCCAGATAGGAGTTCATGGATTTTGTGGATGCTCTGTTCGTGGGTTTCGTGGAGCCCTGTGTTCCATGTGCTGCGTCCGTGGCTTGGCGTCTGTGAAGGAAGAAAGGCAGCACCCGGTTCAGCCTGTCTCCAAACCATTCATCCCATATTTGGTTTGGTGTAGGGAGAATTTGTTGCTCTCTTATTGCTATTAGAAATTAAAACTCTTTTATTTTAGATTTTAATATGCACTCTTGGATGTTATTGAAATAAAGTTTTATGCATATTTAATTATTATTAAATTCTATTTAAGTGAAAATAATTTAGACGGGATGGACCGTGATCTACGGGTACGAGCCGTGCTCTAATAAGATAAACCATATCTTATTATTTTGCACTATTAATTATCTATTTAGTTATCTATTTAGTTAAATTTATAAAATTATTTCAAGATAATCGCTAAAGTCCCTGTGGAATCGATCCCTTACTCTCGCTATCCTAATAGTGAAATTAAGGTGTTTAAATCGTTGTGCTACGACACGCATCAGATTTTTGGCGCCGTTGCCGGGGACTTAAGTGTGTTATTTAAAAAAAAAATTAAAAAAATAAAAAAATTTAATTAATTTTCTCTTAATTTTTGAATAGTTATTACTGCTTTATTTTATTTCTTTAATTGTTAGAATTGCATATTTTCTTTTTAACATTAAAAAAAATTATTACTTTCCTTTTTGCCACAAATCCAATTTTAACCTAATCAAATTTTCCTTTTAATTAACTTACCTAAAAAAAAACCCTAAATGAAAACTTTAGACCCATAAAATATAATTAATTTAAGGAAACAAAAAAAATTATAAAAATAAAAATAAAATATATAAACAAAATAATTATTTTATAGATTGACTTAGGTGAATTTATTTTCTACAAAACTCAAAATTTTTCCATTGACATCTCATAATTTATTAGGAAATTAGAAACTTAATTACAAAAATTAAAGAAAAAAAAATAAATAAAACTATTTGCTTTAGAGGCATTGATAGGGTGTATGCTCGGTCGCCGATCGTTGCAGCCTGACCTTATACCCTTAGATCCCGAGATAGAAAGAACTATTAGAGCAAACAAACTCAAAATTATGGATCCTAATAACGAAAATAATCAACCATGACAGTTGAAAGAGTATTTTACTCCTTCAAGGTATACCTACTCTCCCTGCATTCAAGTGCCTCCAGTAGAGGCTGTCCTATATGAAATTAAGTCAAGTGTAATCCAAATGTTACCATCTTTCTATGGACTTACAAATGAGGATCCCTACAAATACTTAGATGAATTCTTAGAAATTTGCTTAACTGTCAAAATTCAAAATTTCTTTGATGATGCACTTAGGCTTAAGTTATTTCCTTTTTCCCTAAAAGATAAAGCCAAGTATTGGTTAAATTCATTAGACACTATTATAATTTCAACTTGGGATCATCTTCAGAGAGAATTTCTTAAGAAATATTTTCCTATAGAAAAAACGAATCAAATTAGAAAAGCCATAACAAGTTTTTCTCAGATAGATGGAGAAATGTTCCATGGGACATAGGAGAGATTCAAAGAACTAATTAAAAAATGTCCACATCATGCTATACCCAAATGGCAACTGGTTCAGTGCTTTTATGATGGTTTATCTGAAAAACATAGGCAAATGGTTGATGCTTCATGTGGTGGGACAATTATGTTAAAAAATGAACATGAGGCTTGGCAACTCTTTGAGAGATTGAGTGAGAATTCATTACATCATATGTCAGTTGCTCGTTGAGACCCTCCCGTAGAACCTAAAAGAGGTGGAATATATGAAATAGGTCATTCTACAGATATCTATACTAAGGTAGATGAATTATCCCATAAACTTGACCGGATTCTACAAGTTGGAAACATCTCTTCCCCATATACTCAATTACATGAGGTTTGCATAATTTGTTCGAGTCCAACCCATTCTATAGGTGAATGTCCAGCCGCATACCAATTTCCTGAACTTGTTCAAGAGCAAGCCCACCAAGCCCAAACCCGATTAGCTCCTAGAACAGGAAATGATCCATTTTCAAATACTTACAATCCTGGCTGGCGAAATCATCCAAATTTTTCTTGGAAACCTCAACCTATAACCAATTCATCGATCAGACCTAATTATCAAGAAACTAATTTTAGAAGCATGCCATATTCACAATACCCAAACATTCCACAACCTCCACCGAATAATCAGCCTACTTTTGAAGACAAAGTGTTACAAGCATTGAAAGGGCTAGAAATGAATACTCAAATCCTTCACTCCCACACACAATCTATTGCAAAACTAGAAACTCAGATAGGTCAATTAGCCACAGCATTCAATAGAAAGGAGGAGGGTAAGTTACCTAGTCAGCCTATCGATAACCCGAAAGGACAATTCATGGCTGAGGGTTCCAATAGTCCTGACAAATTCCCAGAACATGCTAAATCAGTCATGACTCTCAGAAGTGGAAATACATTGAACCCACCTGAACCAACCCAAAAATTAGAAGTGGCTAAACCAGAAGAGAGAAGAAATGAAAAAGAAAAGGAATTCAATGATCAAGCAATCATACCTAAAGCCCCATTCCCTAGTGCTTTAGAATCTCCTTTACCTTCAGATAAGAAGAATATAAAGATGAATGAGATGCTTGAGTTATTTAAGCAAGTCCAAATAAACTTACCTCTTCTCGATGCTATCAAGCAAGTTCCAGCTTATGCCAAATTTTTGAAGGATCTATGCACACAAAAACAGAAAGCCAAGACACAAATACCAAAAAAGATCCATTTGACTGAGCAAGTTAGCTCAGTTGTTCAGCAAATAACCCCACCCAAACTAAAAGATCCTGGTACCCGATTATATCATGTGTCATAGAAAACTTCACAATTAAGAAAGCATTATTAGATTTGGGTGCGAGTGTAAACCTTCTCCCAAGTTCAGTATATGAATTATTCGGATTTGGAGAGTTGAAACCCACGACAATAACACTATAATTGGCAGATAGATCAGTCAAAGAACCTCGTGGAATATTGGAAGATGTATTAGTAAAGGTGGATGAATTCTATTTTCCTGTCGACTTTCTTGTGTTGGATATGGAATCTAGTGGTAATCCTAACCAAATTCCCATCATCCTTGGAAGACCTTTTCTAGCTACTGCTAATGCATGCATAAATTGTAGAACGGGTGTGATGGATGTATCTTTTGGAAACAAGAAGATGAGATTAAATATTTTTAATGCTTCCCAAGGACCACCTGTGTATGATTTAAATGAAGTAAACATGATAGAGGAAGTAGTAGATAAGAAATTCCAAAGTTTGATTGATTCGGATCCTTTACAAACATGTCTTACACATTTTGGAATAGATGACTTTGATATTGATGAGTATACCAAAGAAATAAACATGTTATTAGAATCACATAAGTTTGACACCATCCCGCCTTGGACTATAAAATATGAACCACTTCCAACTAAACCAAGTCCTTTAATACCATCCTTGGAAGAACCACCCCAACTAGAATTGAAACCTCTTCCAGATAACTTAAAATATTCATTCCTTGGACCCAATGACACCCTTCCAGTAATCATTGCATCTACCCTAACCTCTAAGCAAGAAGATAAATTGGTAGATGTACTTAAAGAACATAAAGAGGCGATTGGATGGACAATAGCTGATATTAAGGGAATTGACCCTTCTGTTTGCATGCACCATATTCATAGTGAAATTGAAGCCAAACCACATAGAGACATGCAACGAAGGCTAAATCAAAACATGAGGGATGTTGTTAAGAAGGAAGTAGTAAAATGGCTTGATGCTGGTATCATTTATCCAATTTCAGATAGCCAATGGGTCAGTCCAATTCAGGTAGTACCTAAAAAATTGGGTATTACCATGATTAAAAATGAAAAGGGCGAATCAATTCCTACTCGCACATCAACTAGTTGGAGAGTGTGTATAGATTATCGAAAGTTGAATGCCGTGACTAGGAAAGACCACTTCCCTTTGCCTTTTATAGATCAAATTCTAGAACGGCTAGCGGGACAAAGTTTCTTTTGTTTCTTAGATGGATATTCAGGATACAATCAAGTCCCAGTATTTCTTGCAGATCAAGAAAAGACCACATTCACTTGTCCCTTTGGAACATTTGCCTTTAGACGTATGCCGTTTGGTCTTTGTAATGCACCAGCCACGTTTCAACGATGTATGATGGCCATATTTTCTGATATGATTGGTCAATTTTTGGAAGTATTTATGGATGATTTTTCAGTCTTTGGTGCATCATTTGATAGCTGCCTCGAGAACTTAACTAAGGTACTGAAACGATGTATGGAAATGAATTTAATCCTAAGTTGGGAGAAGAGCCATTTTATGGTTCGTGAGGGAATTGTGCTTGGACACATTATTTCAGAGCGAGGTATTGAGGTTGATAAAGCCAAGGTTGAATTGATCTCAAATCTACCACCCCCAACCTCAGTTAAACAAGTACGATCTTTCCTTGGTCATGCTGGTTTTTATAGACGCTTCATTAAAGATTTCAGTAAAATTTCTCGACCATTGTGTAATTTGTTGACCAAGGATAGTTCTTTTAATTTTGATAAAGATTGTCTAACAGCCTATAACATTCTTCGAACTGCTTTGACCACTGCACCAATTATCAAGCCCCCAGATTGGACCATACCTTTTGAAATCATGTGTGATGCTTCTGATTATGCTGTAGGGGCAGTTCTAGGACAGAAACTCAATCGAGAACCCCATGTAAGTTATTATGCTAGCAAAACTCTTTCAGATGCACAAATGAACTATACTACCACTGAAAAAGAATTACTAGCAGTTGTGTTTGCCCTAGAAAAGTTTAGATCAAATCTGTTAGGATCTAAAGTTTTAGTTTATTCAGATCATGCAGCATTGAGGCATCTTATATCAAAAAAGATACAAAACCCAGACTAATTAGATGGATCCTACTCCTACAAGAATTTGATCTAGAAATCTTAGATAAGAAGGGTTCTGAAAATATGGTAGCATCTGAAAGAGATAAGTTCCCTGATGAGCAACTATTCTCAATTTTCCATAGCAGTCTTCCCTGGTTTGCCCACATTATGAATTATTTGGCAACAGGAAAAGTACCATCCCACTGGACAAAACAAGAAAAAGATAGATTTTTCTCACAAATCAAATATTACTTTTGGGAAGACCCTGAATTATTTAAGTACTGCTCGGATCAGGTGATTAGGCGATGTGTCCCAGAGAGTGAATTCAAAGGCATACTTAACTTCTGTCATTCTCTTGCCTGTGGAGGACATTTTAGTGGAAAGAAAACTGCAGCAAAGGTACTGCAAAGTGGGTTTTATTGGCCAACTCTTTTTAAAGATGCACATGAATTTAGCCGTAATTATCTCCAATGTCAACAAATAGGAAATATATCTCGAAAAGACATGATGCCCCTAAACCCTATCTTGGTTGTAGAAATTTTTGATGTATGGGGTATTGATTTTATGGGCCCATTTCCTTCCTCTTTTGGATTTGAATACATTCTAGTGGCAGTTGATTATGTGTCAAAATGGATTGAAGCCATGGCAACTCGAACCAATGATCATAAAGTTGTAATCAAGTTTATTCAGCATAATATCCTTAGTCGTTTTGGATGCCCAAGGGCTATAATTAGTGATGGGGGTACACATTTCATGAATAGATACTTTGAAGCATTAATGAACAAATATGGAATTACTCATAAGGTAGCTACACCTTATCATCCCCAAACTAGTGGCCAAGTTGAAATATCAAATAGAGAAATTAAAAATATCTTTGAGAAAATGGTGAGACCTGATAGGAAAGATTGGTCAGAACGTTTGGATGATGCATTATGGGCTTATCGTACTGCATTTAAAACTCCCATAGGAATGTCTCCTTACAGGCTTGTATTTGGAAAAGCCTGCCATTTACCTGTAGAATTAGAACATCGTGCATTTTGGGCTATCAAGCAATTTAATTATGATATGAAAAATGCAGGTGTCAATAGAAAACTCCAATTGAATGAGTTAGAAGAGCTACGAAATGAGGCATATGAGAGCTCAAAAATTTATAAAGAACGAACCAAAGCATATCATGACAAATTTATTAGTAGAAAATTTTTTGAACCAAATCAAAAAGTATGGCTTTACAATTCAAGATTATACCTTTTCCTTGGAAAACTTCGTTCACGATGGAATGGACCTTTTATAGTAACTCAAGTATTTTCCCATGGAGCTGTAGAGCTTAAAGACCCCAAGCAAGGAAATATATTCAAAGTAAATGGCCAACGTTTGAAACCATATATAGAAGAAATTAAGGATGGAGAAGTTGTTGAATCAATTGATCTTGTGAACCCAACATTATCATAATAAGTAGCACAGTCTGACTGAAGACTTTAAACTTAGTGCTCTTGGGAGGCAACCCAGGTTATTAGTTATTTTTAACTTTCTGTTCTTTTAGTATGTTCTTTTAGTATGACCAGAGAAGAGCAACAGAAGCAGATTGAAAGAAGATGACAATAATGAAACTTCCAACCTTCAAATACTCTACCAGGTAGTATCTTTCCTTGAAATTAATTAATTTTTCTTCCATTAGGGACAATGGAAATTAAGTTGGAGGAAAAAGAATAAATAAATCCTCGAGTAAAACTAATCAGATGTGTCTCGATTTGAAGTTAATCAAGCAGTCTATTAATGAATTAATAGTTAGATTATTATTTTTTTTTTTGAAATACTGAGAATAAATTATTAAGAAAACCTAATAAAAGGTAGGGTTTAGCCCATAATAATTTTTAGAATAATTTCAGACCCTTCTGACCACTGATCTTAATAGTACAATCTACTTAATAAGGGCATGGGTGAAAATGTTATTCAAAAAAAAAAGAAAAAAAAGAAAAAAAAAGAAAAAAATCTGTCTTAAAGTTAATAGATTAGGTTCTTAGCATTTTTCACTTAGTAATCGGGCCCCGTCACCTAAGAAAGTGATGTTGTTCGCGTAAAAAGGTGGGAATGTAAAAGAACCTAAATAGAGTTAGTCCTACCTAAAGCCTTTTTAACTCGAGTAAGTAAGTCCGAGGGGTGTTTTACACCTAATGCCCTAAAACCAATTGGTTTGGGAGCCATTGGCCTAAAGCTCGCTACAAGGGTTAATTAGAAAGCAAGGGGTTAGGACATTGCACTGACTTTATATATAAATAAATAAATAAAGAACCAAAGTACAAAAGACACTACACCCAACCCAAATTAAGTTAGAAGACTTAATTAGAGAAGTGGAAAGTTGGTGAAGAAATACTTCTATAAATTCTTATGGACTACACTTTATCACTAAAAAAACTTAATAATCCAATGAAGTACCTCCCTTATGATCTTTAAAAAAAAAAGAATTGTAAGATAACTATCAATTCTTGGATTAGCTTGGTACATATTTTTAAATTTCTTATTTGCTCGAGGACGAGTAAGATTCAAGTTGGGGGGAGTGATAAATGCATAAATAATTATCATTAAACCTATTAATTAATAAATTAACGTACCTATTATTATTTAATATTTTAATATTTTATATAATATTTTAAATAAAACCTTATCAATTTAAATATCTCAATTTTAGGGATTTAACAACGCAAACGACACTCGAATCGGACTTAAAACGAGCTCGAAATTGATTTTATAAGGATTTAGCATGGATTTCAAAGCAAAAACGGCAAACACATCGCCGACTTCATCATCTTCTCAGCCGTTTTCTATTTTTTTTTTTTTCTCTATTCAAATTCTAACAGTTTTCTCCATCAATTAAGGAATAGATTAGATTGGAAGTTATCAAATTGAGAGGATTAAATTCCTTTCAAAGGAATTTGAATTTTATTGAGGACTTATCCAAATTTTCTTTGGTGGCTTCCGCGTCCTCTGTTTTGGCTTCTGCATCCTCTATTTTGGCAATGCCGCGTCAGTCCCGCATCTTCACCTCATCCAGGCCTCTACAAATAGCAGCAAAGGCTTGGGAGAGATGGGATTCCAAGGAAGCCATCCATCCAGCGTGCTGCATCCAGGAGATCCGCCGTTCGTGAGCTCTGTTCCATCCATGCCCAGAGCCTGTTCTTCCTTTTTCCTTCCCTGATAGCTCTATTCCATGGCATCTGTGAGAAGTCCATGGGTTCATCCTCTGTTCATGGCTTGGAGCAAGCGGCCGTCCGTGAATCCAGATAGGAGTTTGTGGATTTTGTGGATGCTCTATTCGTGGGTTTCGTGGAGTCCTGTGTTCCATGCGCTGCATCCGTGGCTTGGCGTCTGTGAAGGAAGAAAGGCAGCACCCGGTTCAGCCTGTCTCCAAACCGTTCATCCCATATTTGGTTTGGTGTAGGGAGAATTTGTTGCTCTCTTATTGCTATTAGAAATTAAAACTCTTTTATTTTAGATTTTAATATGCACTCTTGGATGTTATTGAAATAAAGTTTTATGCATATTTAATTATTATTAAATTCTATTTAAGTGAAAATAATTTAGACGGGACGGACCGTGATCTACGGGTACGAGCCGTGCTCTAATAAGATAAACCATATCTTATTATTTTGCACTATTAATTATCTACTTAGTTATCTATTTAGTTAAATTTATAAAATTATTTCAAGATAATCGCTAAAGTCCCTGTGGAATCGATCCCTTACTCTCGCTATCCTAATAGTGAAATTAAGGTGTTTAAATCGTTGCGCTATGACACGCATCAGATGACTTTATTTTTGATGAACTATATGATGCTTTCAATGAATTGTTTAGTGATTTTAAGATTTTAAGAACAAAAAATAAAGCATTGAAAACTGAAAATCTAGATCTTCTTGAAAAGAAAAATGAACTTGTTCTTGAAATTGAGAATATAAAATCTGAAAAGGAAGATATACTAAAGGAAAAAGAATCAATTTCTACTGAAAATCTAAACTTAAAGAAAGAAATTAAAAAATATAAAAATATTGTTGATAAATTTACTAATAGCTCATAAAAGCTTAGCTTACTTTTAAACAATCAAAGAGCTGTTTTTGATAAAGCTGGTTTAGGGTATAGACCACACATAAAACAAAAATTTATTAACAATTTCTTCATAAAGAAACCAATTCAAAACGATATTTCCTATTACCATTGTGGCATAAGAGGACATAAATCTTATGAATGTAATTACAAATGTCTCATAAGAACATAAGTCTTAAAGGTAAGAAAATATAGGTTCCAAAAGGAACCGTGTTTATTGCTACTAACCATGAAGGACCCAAGAAGGCTTGGGTACCTAAACAAAAGATATGATTGCTTTGCAGGAGTATCTTGCGGCCAAAGGATAAAAAAAAATGGTATCTTGATAGCGGCTGCTCAAGATAAATGACGGGTGATAAAGAGCAATTCATCACCCTTGAAGCTAAAAGAGTAGTAACATTTGGAGATAACGGTAAACGCCAAATCATGGGCTTTGGTAAAATTCAGATCACTCCATCCACTTTTATTGAAAATGTCTTATATGTAGATGGATTAAAACATAACTTAATTAGCATTAGCCAACTTTGCGATAAAGGTTTCAAAATTTTCTTTGAAGCTTCTATCTGCACTGCATTGAATCCCATTGATAATAGCATTATATTTATTGAAAATAGAAATGACAATGTATACTTAATCGATTTGGACAATATGTCTACTAGTAACCATTGCCTAATTGCTGATAATGCTAAGGTAAATGAGATTGGATGGCTATGGCATCGTAGACTAGGTCATGCAAGCACACACTTAATTTTAAAATTGCTTAGAATGGAATTAGTTAAAGGTCTTCCAAAATTAGATTTTGAAAACAATAGAATTTGTGATGCATGTCAATTTGGAAAACAAACTAGGAATTCTTTCAAATCTAAAAACATTATTTCCACCTCTAGGCCACTCGAGCTACAACACATGAACCTTTTTGGACCTACTAGAACCACTAGTCTAGGAGGAAAGAAATATGGTCTTGTGATAGTAGATGATTACTCTAGATTCACTTAGGTATTATTTTTAGCTCACAAAGATGAGACTTTCTTGATATTTCTAGAATTCTTCAAGAAAGTCACAAATGAGAAAAACACCACCATAGTGTCTCTTAGAAGTGATCATGGAACTAAATTTAAAAATCATTTATTTAAAAACTTTTGCATTGAAAATGGTATTCATCATAATTTCTCAGCACCTAGAACACCTCAATAGAATGGAGTTGTAGAAAGGAAAAATAGAACTCTAAAAGACATGGCCGTACCATGCTATGTGAAAGCCAACTCCCAAAATATTTCTGGACGGAAGCTATAAACACAACATATTATATCCTAAATAGAGCCTTAATTAGACCAATCCTTAAGAAAACTCCCTACGAATTATGGCATAATAATAAACCCAACATTGGTTATTTTTATGCATTTGGTTGTCGATGTTTCATTCACAATAATGGTAAAGACAATCTTAAAAAGTTTGACGCAGATGAAGGTATATTCTTAGGATATTCCACTTTCAGCAAAGCTTATAGAGTATTTAATAAGAATGTTGGTCCAGATAGCAACCCAAGAGGGGGGGTGAATTGGGTTTTTTAAAAATTTAAACTCTTTTGAAAATAAATCCCAGCGGAAATAAAAACTTAGATTCGCACAAATTAAAACAGAATATGCACAAATAGAGAGTTAAAGATAATGAGACAATCACGGCAAACACAGAAGATTTTATAGTGGTTCGGTGTACCTACACCTATGTCCACTCCCAAGTATCTCTTGGGTCCACACTATAATCAATCTGATTACAGCAGAGTTATTTTGCCAGATCACAACTCGAACTTGTTATTTTCCTGGGTGCACAACGAACCCAGCTGGTATTCAAGGCTCACCAGCACAAAACCTTACACCACAAGCAACTGCTTGCACAAGCTAATAGCCTCAATGGAATCAATCCTCTGATTAACCCAGCAAACAATAATCGTTTTTACAAAACAAAGGCTCCTCCAATGAGCAAATATACAATGATAGAACACGAAATAAAGAGATAGAATCAAAGCCTGATTTGCAGATCTTGGTGGCTTGCTTCTTCTCTTCTCTTTGGTGGATCTTCCTTTAGAATGCTCTTGAATCTCCGAAGATCAAAAAACTAGGGCTTGCTTCTTTTCTTCAGATTTCTTCAAAATGAGGCTATGAAAGCTTGGAATCTCTCTCTTTTCTTTTGGGGAATCAGTATAATATTTTCTCTCGAATTTTCCTTCTTCTCTCTTTTGATTTTCTGATGGGTTTCTAAGATTTTTCTCTATTCTTGTCTTTTTGCCTCTCTTTTTCTTCTTCTTTTCGGATGCAGCAAACCCCCTTCTTATAGATCAGTTCAATCCATAAATAGTTTAAAACTATTCGTTAGAAATAAGTGTAAGGATTAGAACCAAAAATAGCAATAGCCGTTGGGATTAAAAAGATAAAAGTAAAGTTTAGAGTCGTTCTGACAGTTCTGAAGTCGCGTCTGACATTCTGGAGTCGGCTCTAACTTTTCTGGAGTCGGTTCTAAATCGAAAATCCCCAAATCGCTTGAACTGGAGTCATCTCTGACTTTTCTAGGGTCGACACAAAAATCTTCTAGAGTCGACTCTAACAGTCCCGAAGTCGACTCTAAGTCGTGGCCAGAAAAACCATCATTCTGTCTTTTTTGTTGGAGTCGGCTCTAACAGTCCGGGAGTCGACTCTAAGTCTGTGCCGATTTTTGGAGTCGACTTTGCGATTCCATGTGTCGACTCTAATGTCTGCAATCTTACCTTGACATTAGATTCAAACTAGAACTTGATTTGTCTTATAATTTTGATTAATAAATCATATCATAAACTGAAAAACTTAATCAAAATCATTAGTAACTTCAAATGTTATACTCAAATAGTTTTGTTAATCATCGAAATCAACAATTGGGTCAACAATCTCCCCCTTTTTGATGATGACAAAAACTTTGAGTATATGCATTAAAAATTCATTTGAATTAAGAGTTATAGACATTGTTAAATATTTAAAACTTCCTAACATAAAATTTGATGCCAATTTTCAAAATGAACTTTAAAAACATACTTGAGTTCTATTATAAACAGCAATCAAGATGATTTAACATAGAAAATCATTAAGCTCCCCCTGCATTAAATAACTCCCCCTATGCAAGGTAAACTGAAATAGATTGATCATTTTTGATACAAATTGATTAGAATTTATAAATCTCAAAATTTCTCTCCCCCTTTTTAGATATGCCAATTGATTGAAATCTTATATTCTTTTAATCTTATGTTCTTCCATTCTTATTTCTTTTATGCATATACAATTTTCTCTCCCCCTTTTTTGTTATCAGCAATAAGGTGAATTCAAAAACAATAAAGAAGGTTATCAGAGCGAGGGTGTTGGTTCATTCAATCATAGAGATGGTAATTGGTTCTCATAGACAAATTTGCAATAAAAGGATAATTGTATTTCAATGCAAGATTCATTATATGTGTCAATTCAAGTACATTCACAGTAAAGTAACATATTCAAGTATATTCATATTAAACCAAAATTCCTAGATACAAGCTATCAAAGTAAAGAAAGCTAGAAATCCTAAGATACAAACTAGGATAAGACAGGGTATCAAAATCAAACATGCTTGTAAATAATTTTCTTCAAATGATGAATCATTTCCATAATCTCATCTTTTTGGTCTTTCTTAAATTTTTCAAGACAAGCTTCAACTTGAGTGATAGCAACATCAATATCTTTCTTCAACTGACCAGTAGCATCTAAATAGACTCTTGATCCATCTGCTATCCCTTCTAGCCTTTCAAAAATCTTTTGAAGCTCAGATGACATGGCATTCACTAATTTATTCAAAGTAGAAACTATCATGTCAAGCTTAGCAGATATCAATTTCATTTCACTTCTCATTTCCGAATCATGCTCAGACAGTAGGGCTCTGAGCTGATCAAGCTGCTCCTCTGAAAATCTTCCAAATACCAAGGCTGACTGATGTGGAGGTGAAGGATGAGTGCTCGGTCCAGCCTCTAAAGGTCCAGCAGTAGATGGTCCAGGAATATCCTCTGCTCTGGCCTCCTCAACTCTAACTTCCTCTGCTCTGGTCTCTTGTCCTCTTTTTGTTCAAATATCATTCTCTTTTCTGAAGCCCATGCGGTGAATTGTAGAGACACTGTAGTAGTCAGTATGCCTTAATTTTCTTAGTGGCTCATTATCCATTATTAGCACACCTTGGCTTCTAAAAACTAATGTCAGAATCATACCATACGGCAGTGTTGATCTCTTCTTGGTTGCTGCTTCTGCCATATAACCAATCATCATTCTAGCTAAATTAATAGGCCTTCCAGTAATGATACAGTCCATCAACAAGATATCTCGCTCCGAGACATATTCAAATCTTCTAATTTTAGTAAATAAGATTCTTCCACAAATATTATGAAGCAACCTGAGTTCCAAATTTAGTTGATTAGCCATGATTTCTTCAAACTCAGATACTTCTCTCCCTAACATCCTAGATAGGGCACCTCCTTTATCATCATGTTGATACTCAACTAGTCCAATAGTAGGCATCTCCAATAAATTTCCAAGAGTCTCGACCGTGATTATCACTTTGGTTCCTCTTACAAAACTCACTAAACCTTCCTCTCCTCTACATAAATCATTATAGAATTCTCTCACAAGGGTAGGGTACATAGGAACATCCAAAGAGCAAACTTTCACCCATCCCATTTCCTTCAATAATCGGCCAATAGCGAAGCCCTCCGAAGCAAAGAAATCGAAATCTACTTTTCTTCCAGTTGTAATGGCCTTACCCGCTAATTGATCTACCCATGGAGAAGATGGTGAAGGTGGAGAAGCATCTTGGGTGGCAGATGATGAAGACGGTGAAGGTTGCCTATGAATCAAGCGACGCTTCATGGGAACGATCGATCCACCAACGATAGCACGCTTCTTAGGAGCCATAGAAATTGATTGGAATGAGTTATTGAGAGATTTGAGGGGTTTGGAGGGATTGCAATCGGTTTTAGAAAGGATTAGGAGAGGATAGGGTCGTTTGGGTGTCGACTCCGCCTTTTTATTTTGACCTAGTTCCACTTAGAGTCGACTCCCGCAAAGCGAAGTGTCGGCTCCGAACCAAAAAATCTGTCAGTGCGCAAATTAGAGTCGACTCTGCAGAAGCTGGAGTCAGCTCTAATTGCCCAGACAAAACATCAAAAATAAAGGTGTCGACTCCACAAACTGCAGGTGTCGACTCCACAATAGTTTCAATGAAAAATTGGAATTTCAAGGATCTGAAACTAATCAAATTAATCATCAAACTCTAGATAAGTGTTCCTTAATCAATTGGGGAAACAATGAATCAAATTTCTAGATAAATTTCCTTATTGGACATAGAGGATTTTCAAGAAATTAATGAAGTCTAGATAGTTGTTGTCCTTAAGAGTTTCAAAAAATCATTCTAAAGGATCACAAACTCCTAATTCTCCTCTAAGATAACAAAATCTTTTCTCACTTAATGGTTTGGTAAAAATATCAGCTAATTGATCATTAGTCTTAACATATTCAAGACAAATATCATTGTTGGAAACATGTTCTCTAATGAAGTGATGTCTAATTTCTATGTGTTTAGTTCTAGAGTGTTGAATTAGATTCTTAGTTAGATTGATGGCACTAGTGTTATCACATCTAATAGGAATTTTATCAAGTGTGATACCATAATCTTCAATTTGTCACTTAATCCAAAGGATTTGAGCACAGCAACTTCCAGCTGCAACATACTCTGCCTCAATAGTGGATAATGCAACCGAATTTTGCTTCTTGCTAAACCAAGAGATTAAGTTACTTCCTAAAAGTTGGCATGCCCCACTTGTACTCTTTCTATCTAATTTACAACCAGCATAGTCAGAATCAGAATAAGCAATCAATTTTAAGGTTGAGTCTCTAGAATACCATAATCCTACATTTTTAGTTCCATTTAAGTATCTAAAGATTCTTTTAACAGCATTCAAATGTGATTCCTTAGGATTAGATTGATATCTTGCACATAGGCAAACAGAAAACATAATATCTGGCCTACTTGCAGTTAGGTAAAGAAGTGATCCGATCATACCTCGGTAATGCTTCTGATATACTTTTTTACCTTCTTCATCCTTGTCCATCTTGCATGAGGGACTCATTGGCGTACCAAGAGGTTTAGCAGATTCCATACCAAACTTCTTGAGTATTTCCTTTGTGTATTTTGTTTGGTTGATGAAAATCCCCGCTTTCTCTTGTTTGATTTGAAGTTCAAGGAAGAAGTTGAGTTCTTCCATCATGCTCATCTCGAATTCTTCCTGCATTAACTTAGCAAATTCTTGACAAAGAAGATTGTTAGTAGCACCAAATATAATGTCATCAATGTAAATTTGAACAATTAATAAATCCTTTTCTTTTCTTTTTAAAAATAAAGTTTTATCAATGTTTCCTCTCAAAAAAATATTTTCAATTAAAAATTTACTTAATCTATCATACCAAGCTCTAGGTGCTTGCTTTAAACTATAAAGTGCTTTGTGTAATTTAAAAACGTGATTTGAAAATTCATGATCTTCAAAACCAGGAGGTTGTTCAACACAAACTTCCTCATTTATAAAACCATTTAAAAATACTCTTTTAACATCCATTTGAAATAAGTTGAAATTCATATGACATGCAAATGCAAGTAGTAGCCTAATGGCTTCTAATCTAGCAACAGGTGCAAAGGTTTCATCAAAATCTATACCTTCTTCCTGATTATATCCCTTTGCAACTAATCTAGCCTTATTTCTAATTACCAAGCCATTTTCATCCAATTTGTTTCTAAAAACCCATTTAGATCCTATTATAGGGTGGTTTCTAGGTCTATCTACTAGGGTCCAAACTTGGTTCCTAGTGAATTAGTTTAACTCTTCCTGCATTGCTAACATCCAATAACTATCTTTCTCAGCTTCCTCTATATTTTTAGGTTCTATATGAGATACAAATGCAAGATGATTATTGATATTTCTCATTGATGATCTAGTCCTTACACCTTGAGATGGATCACCTATGATTAGGTCTTTAGGATGACCATAAGCATATCTCCAATCTCTAGGTAGATCTTTATCATTATGAGCAGTATCAATACCATCATCCTTAGGTGAGTCATCATCCTTAGCTTCAGGTTCTTGATCTAAAGATACATTTAATTTTTCAATACCACTTTCAATCAAAGATGTATCTTCCTCATCATCAATTTTATCTAAACTTGATGCTAAAGACTCATCAAACACTATATGAATGGATTCTTCTACAACTAAGCTTCTCTTATTAAATACTCTATATGCCTTGCTAGATGTAGAATATCCTAGGAAAATACCTTCATCAGACTTTGCATCAAACTTCCCAAGATTGTCCTTTCCATTGTTATGAATAAAGCATTTACAACCAAATGCATGAAAATAACCTAAATTTGGTTTCCTATTATGCCATAGTTCATAGGGAGTTTTCTTAAGGATAGGTCTAATCAGGGCTCTATTTAGGATGTAACATGCTGTGTTTATAGCTTCCACCCAAAAATATTTTGGAAGTTGGCTTTCACATAGCATGGTACGGGCCATGTCTTCTAAAGTCCTGTTCTTTCTTTCTACAACTCCATTTTGTTGAGGTGTCCTAGGTGCTGAAAAGTTATGATGTATGCCTTTTTCAAAACAGAATTTTTCAAATAAGTGATTTTCAAATTCAGTTCCATGATCACTTCTAATAGACACTATGTTAGTATTTTTCTCATTTGTAACTTTCTTAACGAATTTCAGGAATATTGATAAAGTCTCATCTTTGTGAGCCAAAAACATTACCCAAGTGAATCTAGAGTAATCATCTACTATCACTAGATCATATTTCTTTCCTCCTAGACTTGTGGTTCTAGTAGGTCCAAAAAGGTCCATGTGTAGTAGCTCTAGTGGCCTAGTAGTTGAAACCATATTCTTAGATTTGAAAGAAGTTCTTGTTTATTTTCCAAACTGACATGCATCACATATTCGATTATTTTTAAAATTTAAGCTAGGAATACCTTTAACTAGATCCATTTTTAATAGTTTAGAAATTAGGTGTGTGCTTGCATGACCTAATCTACGGTGCCATAGCCAACCAATCTCATTCATCTTAGCATTATTAGCAACTAAGCAATGATTACTTGGAGATAAATTACTCAAATCAATTAAGTATACATTGCCATAACGTTTACCAACAAGAATAATGCTATTATCAATGGGATTAGTAACAGTGCAAACAAAAGCTTCAAAGGAAACTTTGAAACCTTTATCACACAGTTGGCTAATACTTATCAAATTATATTTAAGTCCATCGACATATAAAACATTATCAATATGAGTAGATGGAGTAATTTGAATCTTACCAATACCCATGATATGGCCTTGATCATTATCACCAAAAGTAACTACTTCACCTCTTTTTGATTCAAGGGTGATGAATTGATCTTTGTCACCCATCATGTGTCTTGAGCAACCACTATCTAGGTACCATTTTCTTTTCAGTCTGATGGCTGCAAGACACTCCTCATCATTGTCCGCCATGAAGCATAGATTGGTCATTTCACTCTTTTCTTCCTCTTCGGAACTTGAGCTTTCCGAATCACTCCATGTGGCCATCATTTCCTTCTTTTTGAATTTCCGGATGCCTTTCTTTAGTTGTGGACATTCAGATTTAAAATGACCCAGCTTCTTACATTCAAAAAAAATAACTTCTTTTTCTTTGCCCTTGTCCTCATCTTTTCTTGCAAAGGGCTTTTTCTTTTCAAACTTCTTCTTCTTCATGAATCTTTTAAATTTTCTTGTGATGAGTGCCATGTCCTCATCATCACTTTTATCTTCAGATTCATGAGGCTCTTCCATATATTCAGAAATCTTAAGAGCCATAGTCCTCTTCTTCTTTGACTCATCATCATCAACATGTTGCTTAATTTGAAGCTCATGAGTCATCAAGGATCCCAATAATTCTTCTAAGGGTAGGGTACTTAGATCTTTTGCCTCTTGTATTGTAGTCACTTTAGCTTTCCAAGTCCTAGGCAAAGAACGTAAAACCTTCCTCACAAGATCAGAATTATCATAAGATTTACCAAGGCTTTTTAAACCATTAACTATATCAGTAAATCTTATAAATATATCAATAATAGATTCACATGCATCCATCTTAAACAATTCATACTTATGAACTAGCATGTTAATCTTGGATTCCTTGACTTGATTTGTTTCCTCATGGGTAACCTCAAGTCTATCCCAGATTTTCTTAGCATAAATGCAAATAGATATACGATTGAATTCATTTGCATCTAACGAGCAGTATAAAACATTCATTGCTTTGGCATTAAGTTGTGCCAATTTTTTATCATGTTCATCCCATTCCGTTTCTGGTTTAGGAATCTCCATGCCATTAACTCTAACAGTGGGTGTGTGTGGTTCATTGACTATAATGCTCCATAGATCATAGTCAAGTGCTTGAATGAAAATTTTCATTCTAGCCTTCCAATAACCATAGTTTAATCCATTAAACAAGGGTGGTCTATTTGTAGATTGACCTTCGAAAAAAGATGAACCAGCTTGAGTTGTCATGTGGATCTTTGACTCTTGATCGTTAGATCAAATCAAATGAGCACTAGCTCTGATACCAATTGTTGGTCCAGATAGCAACCCAAGAGGGGGGGTGAATTGGGTTTTTCAAAAATTTAAACTCTTTTGAAAATAAACCTCAGCAGAAATAAAAACTTAGATTCGCACAAATTAAAACAGAATATGCACAAATAGAGAGTTAAAGATAATGAGACAATCACGGCAAACACAGGAGATTTTATAGTGGTTCGGTGTACCTACACCTACGTCTACTCCCAAATATCTCTTGGGTCCACACTATAATCAATCTGATTACAGCAGAGTTGTTTTGCAAGCTCACAACTCGAACTTATTGTTTTCTCGGGTGCACAACGAACCCAGCTGGTTTTCAAGGCTCACCAGCACAAAACCTTACACCATAAGCAAACTGCTTGCACAAGGCTAACAGCCTCAATGGAATCAATCCTCCGATTGACCCAGCAAACAATAATTATTTTTACAAAACAAAGGCTCCTCCAATGAGCAAATATACAATGATAGAACATGAAATAAAGAGATAGGAATCAAAGCCTGATTTGCAGATCTTGGTGGCTTGCTTCTTCTCTTCTCTTTGGTGGATCTTTCTTTAGAATGCTCTTGAATCTCCGAAGATCAGAAAACTAGGGCTTGCTTCTTTTCTTCAGATTTCTTCAAAATGAGTCTATGAAATCTTGGAATCTCTCTCATTTCTTTTGGGGAATCAGTATAATCTTTCCTCTTGAATTTTCCCTCTTTTCTCTTTTGATTTTCTGATGGGTTTCTAAGATTTTTCTCTATTCTTGTCTTTTTGCCTCTCTTTTTCTTCTTCTTTTCGGATGCAGCAAACCCCCTTCTTATAGATCAGTTCAATCCATAAATAGTTTAAAACTATCCATTAGAAATAAGTGTAAGAAGGATTAGAACCAAAAATAGCAATAGCCGTTGGGATTAAAAAGATAAAAGTAAAGTTTAGAGTCGTTCTGACAGTTTTGAAGTCGCATCTGACATTCTGAAGTCGGCTCTAACTTTTTTGGAGTCGGCTCTAAATCGAAAATCCCCAAATCGCTTGAACTGGAGTCGTCTCTGACTTTTCTGGGGTCGACACAAAAATCTTCTAGAGTCGACTCTAACAGTCCCGGAGTCGACTCTAAGTCGTGGCCAGAAAAACCATCGTTCTGTCTTTTCTGTTGGAGTCAGCTCTAACAGTCTGGGAGTCAACTCTAAGTCTGTGCTAATTTTGGAGTCGACTCTGCGATTCCATGTGTCGACTCTAATGTCTGCAATCTTACCTTGACTTTAGATTCAAACTAGAACTTGATTTGTCTTATAATTTTGATTAATAAATCATATCATAAACTGAAAAACTTAATCAAAATCATTAGTAACTTCAAATGTTATACTCAAATAGTTTTGTTAATCATCGAAATCAACAATTGGGTTAATAAAGAAGTATCTGATTGTAGAAGAGTCAATTCATGTAGTGTTTGATGAATCTTTAGCATCAAGTTCTGAAAAGATAGACGATGAGAAAGATACTAATTTACTTGAAAGAGATCTTAAAAAATTAAATATTGATGTATCTTTAGATCATGAACCAGAAGCTAAGGATGATGGTATTGATACTACTCGTAACGATATAGATTTACCTAGAGATTGGAGATATGCTTATGGTCATCTAAAGGACTTAATCATAGGCGATCTATCTCAAGGTGTAAGAACTAGATCATCAATGAGAAATATCAGTAATCATCTTGTATTTGTATCTCATATAGAACCCAAGACAATTGAGGAAGTCAAAAAGGATAGTAATTGAATGCTAGCTATGCAAGAGGAATTAAATCAATTCACTAGGAACAATGTATGGACCCTAGTTGATAGACCCAAAGATTATCCAATTATAGGACCCAAATGGGTATTTAAAAATAAATTAGATGAAAATGACATTGTTATTAGAAATAAAGCTAGATTAGTTGCAAAAGGATATAATCAGGAAGAAGGAATTGATTTTGATGAAACCTTTGCACCTGTTGCTAGATTAGAGGCCATTAGGTTGTTATTTGCATTTGTATATTGCATGAACATTAATTTATTTTAAATGGATGTAAAAAGCATATTCTTAAATAGTTTTATAAATGAGAAAGTTTTTGTTGAACAACCATCTGGTTTTGAAGATTATGAATTTTCAAATCATGTTTTTAAATCACACAAAGCACTTTATGGTTTAAAACAAGCACCTAGAGCTTGGTATGATAAGTTAAGTAAATTTCTGATTAAAAATGTTTTTTCTAGAGGAAATATTGATAAAACCCTATTTTTGAAAAGAAAAGAAAAAGATTTACTGGCAGTACAAATTTATGTAGATGGTATAGTACTTGGTGCTACTAACAATCTTCTTTGTCAAGATTTTGCAAAGTTAATGCAGGTGGAATTTGAAATGAACATGATGGGAGAACTTAACTTCTTCCTTGGACTTCAAATCAAACAAGAAAGAGAAGGGATTTTCATCAACCAAACAAAGTACACTAAAGAAATTCTTAAGAAGTTTGGTATGGAATCAGTTAAACCTCTTAGCACACCTATGAGCCCTTCATACAAACTCGATAAAGATGAAGATAGTAAGCAAGTAGATCAAAAATATTATAGAGGTATGATTGGTTCTCTACTTTATTTAACAGCTAGTAGACCTGATATTATATTTGTTGTATGCTTATGTGCTAGATATCAGTCTGAACCTAAAGAATCTCACTTAATTGCTGTAAAGAGAATTCTCAGATATTTAAATGGAACTAAAAATGTAGGATTATGGTACTCTAGAGATTCAATATTAAATTTGATTGCATATTATGATTCATATTTTGCTGGATGTAAATTGGATTAAAAAAGCACAAGTGGTGCATGCCAATTCTTAGGCAGTAACTTAATCTCTTGGTTTAGCAACAAGCAAAATTTAGTTGCATTATCAACTGCTGAAGCTGAATATGTTGCAGCTGAAAGTTGCTGTGCTCAAATTCTTTGGATTAAGTGACAACTTGAGGATTATGGTATAACACTTAATAAAACTCCAATCAGATGTAACAAAACTAGTGCAATAAATTTGATAAAAAATCCTATTCAACATTCAAGAACTAGACACATAAAGATAAGACATTATTTTATTAGAGAACATGTAGCTAATAATGATGTTTGTCTTGATTATGTATGTACTGATGAACAATTAGTTGACTTATTTACAAAACCTTTAAGTGAAGAGAGATTTTGCTATCTTAGAGGAGAATTAGGAGTTTGTGATCCATCAGAATGATTTTAAATCTCCTAGGAATGACTATCTAGAATTCAATCATTTTCTTGAAGATCCTCTTATGATTCTAAGGAAAATTTATCTAGATATTTGAACTTTTTGATTTACCACATTCTAAGGAAGATTTATCTAGAGTTTTATGATCATTTTGATAAGTTTCAGATTCTTTGAAACTCTCATTTTTCACTAAAACTGTCTTGGAGCTGACACCATTTATGTTGGAGTCGACTCTAATTTTATGTACTCTCTGTCTGAGTTTTTAGAGCCGATACCTGCTACTGTAGAGCCGACTGTATTTCGGGCGTCGACTGTGTTAGCGATTTAGAGCCGATATCTCGCTTTGCGGGAGCCGAATCTAAGTGGTCCCCTTTTGATTTATCTAGGGCAAAGTCGATACCTTCTTATTTCCATCTGACTCCAATCCACTCCAAATCGCTCTCCACTTGTTCCAAACCCCAAAATCTTTTGAATCCATCCTCTCTTGACGTCTAATGGCACCCAAGCATCGTGCATCTGCCATTGGAGTCACTGTTACCATCGGGAGAAGGACCGCTCGACGTCCAATGAGGCAACCCTCTCCGAGCTCGTCTTCCACTTCTTCTTCCTCAACTCCTAGCATCATTCCCACCCCACCCTCACCCTAGATTGACCTCTTAGCTGGGAAAGCCATCACGACTAGAAGGAAGGTCGACTTCAACTTTTTTTACTCTGAAGGATTTACTCTCGGACAACAATTAAAGAAAATGGGATGGGAAAATGTATGCTCACTCGACGTTCCTACCTACCTTGGTTTAGTGAAGGAATTCTATCATAATCTAAGTAGAGGAGATGGTGGGATTGTTAGCTCTGTTAGAGGAACTCGGATTCACCTAACCTCTGAAATTTTAGGAAATTTATTGAAAATTCCTGTGATTGGAATGATTGCTACCTCATAGTGAAAGAGGAGAAGCACTATCAAGGATATTAGGAAAAGATACGTCAGATTTTGAGGAAATAAGTGCAAATCAAATTACCTTTAGAATTAAAACTATTACATAACATATGCAGTAGGATTCTACTTCCAAAGACTGGTAGATTTGAATATGTTTCTGAAAGGGATATAATTGTTATGGACTGTGTAGTTACGGGACAGCCCATCAATCTAGCTAGAATGATGATTGGATATATGGCTGAGGCTAGTAGCAAGAAGAGATCCACTTTGCCATATGGAATGATTTTGACTTTAGCTTTTCAAAGTCAATGTGTAAATATTTTGGAAAATAAGCCACTGAAGAAATTGAGACATACAGATTACTATAACATTGCTACACTTTACCATATGAGATTCAAGAAAATGAATGGTCAATGGCAAAGGAAAGGACATGGAGAAGAAAGGGCGGTTGAAGCTGATACTGCAGTCCATGGTCCTTCGGAGGCTGGACCATCTATGAGACATTCTTCACCTGGACCGAGTAGTTCGGCACCCTCAGCGGCACCAGTAGTTACAACAACTTTTGTCCAAAATTCTTCTGAATTTTCTGATAGGCAGATTAAGCAGCTTAAAGCCCGGTTGGCAGAGCATGAAGCTAAAATTAAAGATGATGTTAGAAATCAACTTTTGGGAATGAGACAACTGTGTTACTCTTTGGAAGAAAAAGTCATTGAGATTGAGTCATCATTTAGTACATCTTCTGACGCCTTGAAGACTGATCTAAAGTTAATATTTGACAAAATTAAGGACATTGAGGTGACTCTGGTACTTATTCCAGAAGTAATGCAGAGCTTCAAGAGAAAGTCATGGCAGCTGCTTCTTTAGTTGAGAGAATGCTTAATGACTTTATGAAAGTTCATGAAAAAGGAATGTGATAGATTTTGGCAGAACTTAAGAAGATTTTGAGATGCTACTTTCTCCAAGCCAAGCCAAGTCAATTCCACTTCAATCCAATCAACTTCAATCTATCTCAAGCTGTCTTTAGATTTTAAGTTTAGTTTGTATCTAGGACAAACTTATCATTTTGCCTAGAATGTAATTAGAATCAATGTATCTTGTTGTGATTATCTTGTCTTAACATGTTATGTACTTGATACTTTGTACTCAATTGTATTTTATATGAAATCAGTCTTGACACTTGCAGTTTAAATTTTGAATTATTCAATTCCTGTATTGATTTTGATTTAAGCAATGTCCACCCTACAACTTCTTAACCTTTTTGTTGATAACAAAAAAGGGAGAGAAAGAGTGTATATGCATATGGACTTAAATGGACTTAAAATGGATATGTTGTATGCACATACATAGGGGGAGCTTAATTAAGTTGTTCTCACTCAGGGGGAGCTTAATTATGTTGCTAAAATCCTATTTGAAAATGGATATGTTGTATGATACATAAGAAAATTATTTGAATTACTTTTGGTTAAAATTATTAAACCTCAAGCATAACTATGAATTTGCTTATTTAGATAATTATGCATTAATTGATTATGTATATACTCAATGTTTTTATCATCATCAAAAAGGGGAAGATTGTTAACCCATTTATTGATTTTGATGATTAACAAAAGCCATGAATATATTCCCTATGATACTAATAAGATTGACAAAGTGTTTCAGGAATTTAGAAAGATTAAGTATTCATAATTCGTACAAAAATGGGCTTGAATCAATTTTTAGTGGTATGTGTCAAAGTTCAGAGTTTAGAACCGACTCCAGAAGCATTAGAGCCAACTCCTGAGCGTATCGGAACTGTTTGGCACATTCGACACGGTTTAGAGCCAACTCCAGAAAATTAGAGCCG
The DNA here is from genome assembly GCA_900491605.1 of Calamus simplicifolius. NCBI lineage: Eukaryota > Viridiplantae > Streptophyta > Magnoliopsida > Arecales > Arecaceae > Calamus > Calamus simplicifolius. Next base: position 158,159 of record UESW01001457.1, read on the forward strand.
ACTCTAACCTGAGTTACAGTGAACTATCTTTCTGCTTCAGATTTTAGAGCTGACTCCAGCAGAGTTAGAGCCGACTCTAACCTGAGAACAGAAACTGCATTTTTTGGGACAATGTTAGAGTCGACCCCAAGGAAATTAGAGCTGACTCCAGCTCGTGTTGTGTCGACCTCACAGAATTCTAGAGCTGACTCCACGATGAACATTTTCTTTCTATTTTGGGAAACTTAACTTAGAGCCAACACCAGGCAAGATTAGAGCCGACTCTAATCTGTCAGAGGTGACTTTCAGATTTGTCAGAAATAGCTCCAACGATAATATTTCTTCAACTACTCTTCAATGGCCCTTTGCCTTTGCGTGTTAAACTCATTCACAAGTACTCTCAACGGCTACTTTGCATCAAAAACATGGATTAAGAGAGATTATAAAAGGGCATTCCGATCGTTTAAAAACAAGAGAAGAGAAGAAAAAAAAGAAAAAAAGAGAAATATCAAAGAGGAAAAACTCTGATTCAAAGCCTAACTATGCAAAAGAAATAGAAGAGAAATCCAAAAGCTTTCAAAAATCAAATCCGAAGGATTTCTATCAATTAGAAGAAGGAAAGCAAGAGCCCTAATTCTTCATCCTTCTCTACACCAACATTTCTTCAAGAGGCTAAGTTCAATCTCAAGAAAGATCATTCAGAAGAGAAGAGGAAAAGAAGAAAAGCTCAACATCAAACATCTTCTAATCAGGCTTTTCTATTCTCATTTTTATTTATACTGATTATCTGCTTATTTGAGGAGCTTTCTTATTGTTGTAATCATTTGCTTGATTCATTTGTTTTCTAATTCAATCAAGGAATGGAATCAGGTGAGGTAGTTGACATTGGGCAAGCTAAAATTAGCTTGGGTTAGGTTGTGTGCTGGTGAACCTGTGAAAAATGGCTGGGTTCGTTGTGATCTCGTTGTAAAACGACAAGTTTGAGTTATGATCTTGCAAAACAACTCTGCTGCAATCAGGGTGATTATAGTGCGTACCCGAGAGTTGCTTGGGAGTGGATATACGTGTAGCTAACACCGAACCACTATAAATCTTTTGTGTTTGTCGTTCTTATCTCTTCTCTCTTTCTCTCTTTTTATATTGTGCTCAGCATTCATAGCATCACACTCTCTACACTTTACTTGTGCACATTCATCTTGGAAGATTAATTTTAATTGTAAAATTTTTAAAGAACCCAATTCACCCCCCCTCTTGGGTTGCCATCTAGGCCAACAGCGCGGATGTCACCCTGGATCCTAGCGGCGTTCCTCTGTGGCCTCCGCCTGCTGAGGCATCCTCTGCAATTGCTCCCACCACTACCGTGACATCCCTGCTCGCCGGTAGCCCTCCTTTAATGCTGGCATGATCGTAGGCTCAGACTGCTCTGCACCAAGGGGGGCTGGCTCTGCATTCAGACAAACCGCCACAGCCCTCGGCTCCTCAAGGGGTGTGTCAGTAGTCAAGTCAATCACCAGGGTGGCTGGTAGGGCAGCCGATGTAGCGGTCGGCGAGACTGCTGGCTAGATGATCGATGGGGCGACCTCCTCGCCTGCCTGCTGGCTGTCAGAGGGGGGAGTAAAGGACTGAGGCTAAGGCCTCTTCTTTGATCATCCTACCTCGGTCGCAACCCTTCATCTCTTTGCGATTGCCCTCATTAGCATCTTGGTCGGTGGCCTCATATCTGTGCAGGCCAAGGCAGGTCAGAGCCATTCAAAAAAGAAAAAAAAAGAAAAAAAAGAGAGGAAGAAAAAGACAAAGAGAGGGGGAGAAGGTTTGTGATTGCTTACCACCGCTCGGGAGGATACCCACGAGCTGAAGATTCTTCTTGGATAGAAGCTAGTTGCAACGAGAGACTGCTGCCGATAGTAGTTGCCCAAATGCCTCCTTGTCCCTTGGGACCACTGTCGAGTTCTTGTTTAGTCCTACGACCAAGTCCCCCCACCTTGCCCTGACCCCCTCGAGGTCGGTGAAGAAAAATTGGGTCTTCCATCCTTTAACAGACATGGGAAGATCCAACCAGAGGGCTTGGCCAGGCCTGGGCTGGAACACCGACCAACCCGATTGTTGGCGGATGGTGTAGAAACTACAGCAAAGGAAAACCCTAACCTCTACGCCTTGGAGGTGACACAACACTAAGAAATCACAGATAGTTCGAATGGAATTTGGAACCAACTGTGCGGGCACTAAAGAGAATAGGTCAAGAAGGTTGATGATGAAGGGATGGAGAGGCAGTCGGAGACCCCCCTTGAGAAATGCCTTATACAAGGCAATTCTCTCGGGATGGGAGGATGTCACCCTATCATTGGGGGTGGGGATGAACAGCCGGATGTTGCTCGGAATCCCATATCGGGCCCTAATGTTTGCTAGTTCTTGACCGGTCATGGTGGAGGCGACCCCTCCTAGGGATTACGCTCTAACCCTAGGTGGAGGACCGGCGGCCACCGAACGACCCCTGATGGGGGCTCGGCTGACGATCCACCATTGGGACAAAGGAACGAGGTCCTCAGAGGAAGGAGAGGGAGAGGAGGACCACGCAGGTGTGGGGGATGGGGAAGCATGCACCCGCGAGGAGGACAAATGATCCTCGGGTGGGGCAGAGGATGACCAAGAAGGAGAAGAGGAAGTCATGATGAAGGAAAAACAGGGAAGGATCGGGAGGACTAACCTGGATGAAGGAGAAGAACGGCGAGTGTTGGCCCAAATGGCAACCCAAGAGGGGGGGGGGGTGAATTGGGTTCTTTAAAAATTTAACAATTAAAACTTAAAACCAATTAAGTTAACTAGCAAATGCAACAATGTAAAGCACAATAAGAAAGAGATTGAGAGATTGAGAGATAGAGACAAGCACGATAAACACAAAGATTTTATAGTGATTCAGTGTATCCAACACCTACGTCCACTCCCAAGCCACTCTTGGGTCCACACTATAATCACCCAGATTATAGTCGAGTTGTTTTACAAGCTCACAACTCTAACTTGTTGTTTTATCCGGGATCACAATGAACCCAGCCGATTTTTCTCCGAGCTCACCAGCACACAACCCAAACCACAAGCTCACCTTAGCTTGTCCCAAGGTATACTACCTCAACTAATTCAATCCCCTGATTGAATTTGACAAACAACAAATCAATTAAGAGTTTATAATAATAACAGCTCCTTAATTGAGCAAATACGCAATGTAAGTAAATGGGAATAGAAAAGCCTGATTTCTGAAGCAATGTAGGGCTTGAGCTTTTCTTCTTTTCTTCTCTTCTCCTTCTCTTCTGAATTGAATGGAATTAGAACACTTGAGGAGATTTTGGTGAAGAAACGGTTGAGGATTTAGGGCTTTTCTCCTTCTTTTTCAAAACTATGGAAATCCTTTGAAATAGCTCTTTTGGCGCTTTTTGGATTCCTCTTCTAACTCTCAATAGTGGATAGGCTTTGGCTCAGAAAATTTCTTGAAGTGGGATTTTTGATTTCTCTTTTTTTCTTTTCATTTCACTATTTTTCTCGTTCTTGTTGTTTCAACCGGTTCAATCCCATTTTATAGGCATTCCAATCCAAGAATAGGTGAAAAATAGCTATTGGAGTTGTCCTTGGATGAACCTTACTAAAAGAAAATAGATCCGTTAGAGGTTAGGTAAGAAAAATATATCCATTGCAAAACCTAAAATTCCATTTCTGACGTGGAGGTGTCGGCTCCAGGTCTTCAGGTGTCGGCTCCAAATCGGATTTCCAAAAATAGTAATAAACAGTATGTCAAGGTGTCGGCTCCAAGATTTTGAAGTGTCGGCTCGGCGAGATCTGGAGTCGGCTCTAACTTTCTGAAGGTGTCGGCTCCGCCAGTGTCCGAAAAATCACTCTTTATAACTGGTCTGGAGTTGGCTCCATACTCTGCAGGTGTCGACTCTAATTTTTTTATGTGTCGGCTCCAGAAGTTTAGGTGTCGGCTCCGAACCGTGCCAAAAATAACACTGTTCTGATACTCTCTGGTGTTGACTCCGAGGACTTAGGGTGTCGGCTCCAAGTTCTGAACTTGCATAAATTCCATTTAAATTCAACTTGAAACTGATTTTCTAGGTAACATATTGATGAATAACCAATCTTAATTCCTGAAACATTTATCAAATTTATCAGAAACATAAGGAATATACTCATGACTTTTGTTAATCATCAAAATCAATAATTGGGTCAACAATCTCCCCCTTTTTGATGATGACAAAAACATTGAGTATATGCATGATTAATCAATGAAAGTTTCAAAACAGAGAAAGGTTCTCATAGTTAAGCTACCCCTGAATGAGGTAGCTCCCCCTATGATACTTAAATTAATATCTTTTCTCCTTATCATTAAAATTTATGCAATTAGGTTCATTCAATGCTTGATACCAATTAATTAGTGAAATTCATTCAATGTATATAATTATCTTCTCTCTTGGATATTCAATTATAACTTTTATGCATATATAAATATCATTTACTTTTCCCCCTTTTTTGTAATCAACAAAAAGGTTAAGAAGTTGCAAATAGTATAGCTTAAAATCAATGCATTAAACATTAAGTGAATCAAAATTCAATCCAAGTCACTCAATATCAAAGTTCAAAGATAGTAAATATGATATTCATTAAAGTATCAAAACATTACATCATAATTGCTTTCATACATCATTGAACTATAACAAAGTGTTACTTCAATTACATCAAAACATATTAAACTAAACATCAACTTCTAATTACATCAAAAGCAAACTAAAATTCTAATAACCAAATCTAAGAAGTCTTTTCAATTCTTCTAAAATCTTTCCCATTCCTTCCTTTTGAATCTTCATGAAGTCTTTTAGTTTGTCATCAATGAAAGCAGATGCAGTAACAATTTTCTCTTGTAGCTCTGCATTGCACTTTGAATAAATATCTGAGTCTCCTCCTATATCATTGATCTTTTCAAAAATAAGCTTTATGTCCAACTTCAAAGCCTCTAAAGAAGTTTCAAAAGATGAACCAAATCTGGTAACCTTGTCTTCTATAGAGTAGAGCATCTCCTTAATGTTCAAAAATCTAGCTTCAAACTCAGTTTTTATCCTTTCTTCATGACTAGCCAATAGATTTTTGAGCTGCTCTAACTGAATATCAGAAAAACCAGAAGAACTGTAAGAAGAGGGTGCAGAATCAGGTACAAATGCAGGTGCATGAGCTGGAGTCACTTGGGGTGCCTCCAGGGTTACTGAACAACTTAGTACAGATGAGTGATGCCTATCTGAGGGTCCTACCTCGGAAGTTCCATAAACCACAAAGTCAGCTACAGTGGCTCTCAACTCATCATGACCTTTTCTTAACCAAATATGATTCACTTTCTTAAAACCCATCCGGTGCAAAGTAGCAGAATTGTAGTAGTCAGTGTGTCGAAGTCTCTTTAAGGGCTCATTCTCCAGAATGCTAACTAACTCCTTGGCTTTGAAAAACTTTTGTCAAAACCATGCCATAAGGAAGTGTAGCTCTCTTCCTACTGCCTGCCTCTGCCATGTATCCAATTATCATCCTGGGTAAATTAAGAGGTTGTCCTGTAATCACACTGTCCATAACTACAATGTCTCGCTCCGAGACATACTCAAATCGTCCTGTCTTAGGGAACAAGATCCGACTACAAATGTTGTGAAGCAATCTAAGTTCTAGGGGTAGCTGATTAGAACTTACTTCCTCAAAATCAGTTATCTCTCTGCCAAGTAGTCTAGAAAGTGCTACACCCCTCTCACTATGTGAGCTCGCTATCAAACCAATAGCCGGAATTTCCAATAATCTTCCTAAGATTTCTGCTGTCAAATGGATTCTGGTGCCTCTGATTGAGCTAACAAGCCCACCATCACCTCTAGATAAATTGTTATAAAACTCTTTTATTAGACTTGGGTAAGTTGGGATATCCATTGAGCAAATTCATTCCCAACCCATTTCTTTTAATTGTCTTCCTAAAGAAAAACCTTCTGAGTCTAAAAAGTCAAATTTTACTTTCCTACCTGTTGTAATAATTTTTCCTGCTAACAAATCAACTTAAGGTGATGAAGTAGAGGGATTCACACTTTGGGTTGAAGAAGAAGAGGTCGAAGATGAACTGGGCGAAGGTTGACGAGCCGGACGCCTCGAAGTCCTTCTCCCTGTCGAAACGGGCACTCCAAAGGATGATCCGCAGCGCTTTGGTGCCATTGGAAGCAAGGAGATGGTAGATTTGAAGGATTCAAGGGTTTGAGTGAAGTGGGGAAGAGTTTGGAGATGATTTGAGGAATTTAGAAAATGAAAGGTGTCGACTCTGCCCTAAAATAGATAAACTGGGTCCACCAGGTGTCGACTCCTGCAAAGCGAGGTGTCGACTCCAACTCGCTAACACAGTCAGTGCTTGAAATGAAGTCGGCTCCGCAAAGCTAGGTGTTGGCGCCTAGAAACACAGATAGAGCAACACAAACATGTGTCGACTTCACCAACTGTGGTGTCGACTCCAAAATAGTTTCAGTGAAAAATTAAAAGTTTCAAAGGATCCGAAACTTGTCAAAAAGGTTATCAAAATTTGAATAAATCAAGGGATTCATGTTTTTAGATAAGTTTTCCTTAGAATTATGAGAAAATTTTTAAGAAAAGTGATTGAAATCTAGATAATTGATCCTTGGAGGCTTAGACTATTCTAAGAGATTATAAACTCCTAATACACCTCTAAGATAGCAAAATCTTTCTTCACTAAGGGGTTTTATAAATATGTCAGCTAATTGTTCATCAGTACAAACATAATCAAGACAAATGTCACCATTAGCTACATGTTCTCTAATAAAATGATATCTAATTTCAATATGTTTAGTTCTTGGATGTTGTATAGGATTTTTAGTTAAATTGATTGTAATAGTGTTATCACATCTAATAGGAGTTTTATCAAGTGTTATGTCATAATCTTCAAGTAGTCACTTAATCCAGAGGATTTGAGCACAGCAACTTTCAGCTGCAACATATTCTGCTTCAGTAGTAGATAATGCAACCGAATTTTGCTTGTTGCTAAACCATGAGATTAAGTTACTTCCTAAAAATTGACATGCACCACTTGTACTTTTTCTATCTAGTTTACATCCAGCATAGTTAGAATTAGAATATGCAATCAAATTAAGTGTTGAGTCTCTAGAATACCATAATCCTATATTTTTAGTTTCACTTAGATATCTTAGTATTCTTTTTACAGCAATTAAATGAGATTCTTTAGGTCAGATTGATATCTAACACATAAACAAACAGCAAACATGATATCAGGTCTACTTGCTGTTAAGTAAAGTAGAGATCCGATCATACCTCTATAGTGCTTTTGATCAACTGGCTTACCGTCTTCATCTTTATCCAATTTGCATGAAAGACTCATTGGTGTTCCGAGAGGTTTGATTGATTCCATTCCAAACTTCTTGAGAATTTCCTTTGTGTACTTTGTTTGGTTGATGAAAATCCCCTCTCTCTCTTATTTGATTTATAGTCCTAGGAAGAAGTTGAGTTCTCCCATCATGCTCATCTTGAATTCACCCTGCATTAACTTAGCAAAGTCTTGACACAAAAGATTATTAGTAGCACCGAATACAATATCATCTATATAGATTTGTACTACCAATAAATCTTTATCTTTTCTTTTCAAAAATAAGGTTTTATCAATATTTCCTCTAGAAAAATCATTTTCAATTAGAAATTTGCTTAACCTATCATACCAAGCTCTAGGTGCTTATTTTAAACCATAAAGTGCTTTATGTAATTTAAAAACATGATTTGGAAGTTCATGATCTTCAAAACCAGGTGGTTGTTCTACAAAAACTTCTTCATTTATAAAACCATTTAAAAATGCACTTTTAACATCCATTTGAAATAAATTGATATTCATATGACATGCAAATGCAAGTAATAGTCTAATTGCTTCTAATCTAGCTACAGGTGCAAAAGTTTCACCAAAATCAATTTCTTCTTCTTGATTATATCCTTTTACAACTAATCTAACTTTATTTCTAATTACTATGTTATTTTTATCTAATTTATTTCTAAATACCCATTTAGATCCTATAACTGAGTGACCTTTAGGTCTATCAACTAAGGACCATACATTATTCCTAGTAAGTTGATTTAATTCCTCTTGCATAGCTAGCATCCAATTACTATCTTTTTTAGCTTCTTCAATAATTTTAGGTTCAATTTGAGATACAAATGCAAGATGATTATTGATATTTCTCATAGATGATCTAATTCTTACACCTTAAGATGGATCACCTATAATCAATTCCTTTGGATGTCCATAGGCATATCTCCAATCTCTAGAAATATATATCTCATTATGATTAGTATCAATAACATCAACTCTAGGTGAATCATCATCTTTAGCTTCTTGTTCATGGTCTAAAAATACATCTATATTCAATTTTTTAATATTTCTCTCTAGCAAATTTGTATCTTCCTCATCATCAATCTTTACTAAACTTGATGCTAAAGACTCATCAAAAATTGCATGAATAAATTCTTCTACAATTAAGTTCCTCTTGTTAAATACTCTATAGGCTTTACTAGCTGTCCTAAGAATATGCCTTCATCAGATTTTGCATCAAATTTTTTAAGATTTTCTTTACCATTATTATGAATAAAACATCGACAACCAAATGCATGAAAATAACTATTGTTAGGTTTCCTATCATGCTATAGTTCATAAGAAATTTTCTTAAGAATTAGCCTAATTAAAGCTCTATTAAGGATGTAACATGCTGTGTTTATAGCTTCCGCCCAGAAGTACTTTGGGAGTTGGCTTTCACATAGCATGGTATGGGCCATGTCTTCTAATGTTTTATTCTTTCTTTCTACAACTCCGTTTTATTGTGGTGTTCTAGGTGCAGAAAAATTATGATGAATGCCATGTTCAATGCAGAAATTTTCAAATAAATGATTTTCAAATTATGTTCCATGATCACTTCTAAGAGATACTATGGTGTTGTTTTTCTCATTAGTGACTTTCTTGAAGAATTTCATGAATATAGGGAAAGTCTCATCCTTATAAGCTAAAAATAATATCCAAGTGAATCTAGAATAATCATCTACTATCACAAGACCATATTTCTTTCCTCCTAGACTAGTGGTTCTAGTAGGTCCAAAAAGATCCATGTGAAATAGTTCAAGTGGCCTAGAAGTGAAAACAACATTTTTTGATTTGAAAGAATTTCTTGTTTGTTTTCCAAATTGGCATGCATCACAAATTCTATTGTTTTCAAAATCTAGTTTTGGAAGTCCTTTAACTAGATCCATTCTTATTAATTTTGAAATTAGGTGTGTGCTTGCATGACCTAATCTACAATGCCATAGCCATCCAATCTCATTCACATTAGCATTATCAGCAACTAAGCAATGATTACTAGTAGACAGATTGTCTAAATCAATTAAGTATACATTGCCATTTCTATTTCTAATAAATATAATGCTATTATTAATGGGGTTAGAAACAGTGCAAATAGAAGCTTCAAAGAAAACTTTGAAATCTTTATCATACAATTGGCTAATGCTAATTAGATTATTCTTTAAACCATTAACATATAAAACATTCTCAATAAAGGTGGATGAAGTTATTTGAATTTTACCAAGGCCCATGATTTGACCTTTGCCATTGTCTACAAAAGTAACAACTCATCTCTTATCTTCAAGGGTGATGAATTGATCTTTGGCATGTGCCTTGAGCAGCCGCTATCAAGATACCACTTTTGTTTTGATCTTTTGGCCACAAGACACTCCTGCAATGCAATCAAACTTTCTATTTAGGTACCTAAGCTTTCTTGGGTCCTTCATGGTTAGTAGCAATAGAAATTGTTCCTTTAGAAACCCATATTTTCTTTCCTTTAATCATCAAATTTTTGCTAGTTTTCTTAATATTGCATTCATATGATTTATGTCCTTTTAAACCACATTTGAAACAAGTAATATTAAGAGATTGGCTAGCACATACAAAGATGTTTTTCAAAGATTTTTGCTTCTTAAGAGGATTATATCCTAATCCTGCCTTGTCAAAAATAGCCTTTTGACTATTTAAAATCATGTTTAATTTTGAAGAACTTAAGGTAAATCTATCAACTATATCCTTATATTTTTTATTTCTTTCTTTAACTTTATTTTCATCAGAAATTGATTCTTTTTCTTTTAAAAATTCTTCTTTTTCAGATTTTAAATCTTTAATTTTAAGATCTAATTCATTTTTCTCTTTAAGAAGATTTACATTTTCAGTTTTAAAAGATTTGCTTTTCTTTTTTAAAACTTTAAAATCACCAACTAATTCATTAAATGCATCAAATAATTCTTCAAATGTAAAGTCATGAGTTTCAGTACTTATCTCATCGTCATTTTTTGCTATAAAGCAAATATTTGCAACTTCCTTTTGTTCTTCCTCGGAAGAGGATTCTTCGCTATCACTCCATGTTGCAACATATGCCTTCTTCTTCTTGTAACCCTTCTTTAATTGAGGACACTCATATCTGAAATGCCTCGGCTTCTTACACTCATAACATGTCAAGGGTTCTTTTTCTTTTTCTTTATCCTTCTCTTTCTTCTTTTCACCTTCCATCTTTGTTCCATACCTTTTCTTATGGAAAGGTCTCCTTCTTTGCATAAATTTCTTAAACTTCTTTGCTAGAAGAGCTGTCTCATCATCTTCCTCTTCTTCCTTAGTGCTACTTGTTTTCTTTTCTGCAGCCTTAAGAGCAATGGTTCTTTTCTTTTTGACCTCTTCCTCTTGATGTTGTTTCATGGTCAGTTCATTGGTCATCAATGATCCAAGTAGCTCCTCCAAAGGAAGAACATTGAGGTCTTTGGCTTCTTGGATGGCAGTTACTTTCGCTTCCCATGATCTTGGAAGAGACCTAAGTATTTTGCGTACCAATTCAAGTTAGTATAAGTCTTACCAAGACTCTTTAAACCATTTACAATATCGATAAATCTAGTGTACATGCATGTGATAGTTTCATTTTTTTCCATGCTAAACAATTCATATTTATGCACTAGAATATTGATTTTTGATTCCTTAACTTGATTAGTACCCTTATGGGTAACTTCTAGTCTATCCTAAATTTCTTTAGCAGAAATGCAAGTAGAAATACGGTTAAACTCATTAGCATCTAAAGAACAGTACAAAATATTCATGGCTTTAGCATTGAGCTGAGCCAATTTCTTATAATGTTCATCCCATTCCGTTTCCGACTTAAGAATCACCATGTTATCTACTCTTATTGTGGGTGTATAAGGACCATTTACTATGATGCCCCATAGGTCATAGTCAAGTGCTTGAATAAAAATTTTCATTCTAGCTTTTCAATAACCATAATTTATTCTATTAAATAAAGGAGGTCGATTAGTGGATTAACCTTCTGAAAAAGATGATCCAACTTGAGCTGCCATTTGGATCTTTGACTCTTGATCGTTAGATCAAATTTAAATGAGCACAAGCTCTGATACCAATTGTTGGCCAAGATGGCAACCCAAGAGGGAGGGGTGAATTGAGTTCTTTAAAAATTTAACAATTAAAACTTAAAACCAATTAAGTTAACTAGCATATACAACAATGTAAAGCACAATAAGAAAGAGATAGAGAAATAGAGAGATAGAGACAAGCACGACAAACATAAATATTTTATAGTGGTTCGGTGTATCCAACACCTACCTCCACTCCCAAGCCACTCTTGGGTCCACACTATAATCACTCAGATTATAGTCGAGTTGTTTTACAAGCTCACAACTCTAACTTGTTGTTTTACCCAGGATCACAACGAACCCAGCCAATTTTTCTCTGGGCTCACCAGCACACAACCCAAACCACAAGCTAACCTTAGCTTGTTCCGAGGTATACTACCTCAACTAATTCAATCCCCTAATTGAATTAGACAAATAACAAATCAATTAAGAGTTTACAATAATAATAGCTCCTTAATTGAGCAAATACGCAATGTAAGTAAATGGGAATAGAAAAGCCTGATTTCTGAAGCAATGTAGGGCTTGAGGTTTTTTTCTTTTCTTCTCTTCTCCTTCTCTTCTGAATTGAATGGAATTAGAATACTTAAGGAGATTTTGGTGAAGAAACGATTGAGGATTTAGGGCTTTTCTCCTTCTTCTTCAAAACTAGGGAAATCCTTTGAAATAGCTCTTTTGGCGCTTTTTGGATCCTATTCTAACTCTCAATAGTGGATAGGCTTTGGCTCAGAAAATTTGTTGAAGTGGGATTTTTGATTTCTCTTTCTTTCTTTTCGTTTCACTATTTTTTCCGTTCTTGTTATTTCAAACGGTTCAATCCCATTTTATAGGCATTTCAATTCAAGAGTAGGTGAAAAATAGCCGTTGGAGTTGTCCTTGGATGAACCTTACTAAAAGAAAATAGATCCGTTAGATGTTAGGTAAGAAAAATATATCCGTTGCAAAACCTAAAATTTTGTTTCTGACGTGGAGGTGTCGGCTCCAGGTCTTCAGGTGTCGGCTCCAAATTGGGTTTCCAAAAATAGTAATAAACAGACTGTCAAGGTGTCGGCTCCAAGATTTTGAATTGTCGGCTCGGCGAGATCTGAAGTCGGCTCTAACTTTCTAAAGGTGTTGGCTCCACCAGTGTCTGAAAAATCACTCTCTATAACTGGTCTGGAGTCGGCTCCACGCTCTGCAGGTGTCGACTCTAATTTTTTTATGTATCGGCTCCAGAAGTTTAGGTGTCAGCTCTGAACCATGCCAAAAACAACACTGTTCTGATACTCTCTGGTGTTGACTTCGAGGACTTAGGGTGTCGGCTCCAAGTTCTGAACTTCCATAAATTCTATTTAAATTCAACTTGAAACTGATTTTCTTGGTAACATATTGATGAATAACCAATCTTAATTCCAGAAATACTTATCAAATTTATCAGAAACATAAAGAATATACTCATGGCTTTTGTTAATCATCAAAATCAATAATTGGGTCAACAGCGAGAGAAGCAGCAAGGTTTAGGAAAGAGAGGCTCGGGCAAGGTACGAGCTTGAGGACGAAGATGAAGGTCTCAGAAGCGAAGTATCAGGTCTAGGGCCCCTCCTGCTTTACATCATTTTCGAATCATCCCACTTTGTCAAGCAAGACACGTGCATGCCCACTATTGGCAAAGTCGCCTCGACCAACGTCCAACGCACGGAGCATGCTATTTATAGCCAGTCACGGGACATCGATAACATCAGCACAATGATGGCAATATTGGCGATGGCCTTTCCATAGGCTTTGAAAGGCTTCCCCATTTCGAGAAGGATCTTCACAGATCTGACGGTGTGGATTAACCAGAATGGAGACGTTATGACTCCCCTTACCATCTGCATTGAAGAGTTTCTGTCCCTAGGGATACATGCCCCTCTATGATTGGCAACACACTGGGATCATCCACCTCAAGGTTTCGCACCCCTTTCACCAGGCAGGGATCGGACCTACATCATCTAGGGATGGGAGGGCATCTAATGTGGCTGATCAGACCACATTAAGGCTAACGGGAGGGGCAACTGACGAAACATCTGACCCCATATCCTCTCGGCCTTGGACTCTAGGTCTCCTCAGCCTCAGACCCCAAGGTCTCCTCGAACTCGGACTCCGGGTCCCCTTGGCCTCGGACTCCGGGTCCCCTCAACCTCGGACCCTAAGGTCCCCTCAGCCTCGGACTCCAAGTCCCCTCGGCCTCGGACTGCAACTGTCACGTGGCCCACTAGCCACCTGCAACCACCACATGGCCCACTAGCCCTGCAACCACCACGTGGCTCATTAACCATCTGCAACTGCGTGTGGCCACGATCCATTATGGTGCATGCCTGACATGACCAGGCCCACCTACACCTGTGGTGCACATCTGGCAGGGGACTGGCAAGGCGGGACACCTCTGACATGCTTAGTGTTTGTTGCGACATGTCCTTGTCAGCCTTGTAAGGGACCTCCGAATAGGTATAAGAACCTTCGCTCACAACAAGAGAAGGGATCTGAACTCTAGTTCTCTAGCTAATTCCTTTAGTTCTTTTTACACTGTTTCTCAAGTCGCTTACTCGAGCATCGGAGGGTCCCCACCGGAGCAACCGGTCCCTGAGAACTTTCTTGCAGGAATCCTATTGAGGAGGAGGCTCTCTGTTACCCGACGTTCAAGGAACGTGATTTAGCGGCAACACATTTGAAACTTGATTTTCAAGGAACGTGATTTTTGGAAGAAGGCTAATGAAAAACTATCATAGTTTGGAACTTTAGATCTACCCAAGGAGAAGACAACACATTTGATTTCTTCCATTGAAAAGGGAAGAGTTAGAGAGGAAAGCTTCGGGAATGAATCCAAGAAGACACTCCAATTTATCTCTATGTCAAGGGATGAAGATTTCCCAAAAAGATCCAATTAGAATCTATGAAAAGGAGAAGCAATGTCTAAGGGATTAGAAACCACTTCTTTTCCTCGAGCAAGAAAGGAAATCAAATTCTTTCTTTTTTTAGCAGAAACCACTATGTGGAAGAAAGAAGTATTTTTATCTCCTTCCTTTAGCCATAATATTCTAGATCTCTATCTCCAGTACTGTTCCTCCTTGGAGTAAATATCCTCTAAGGAGAGTTTCAGGATTTTTCTTGTCAAGATTTTATGGTTGGAGAGATTAAAAGACACTATTGGTTGTTGCTCAACTGGTTGACCACTTCCTCAAAACCATCCACAGCCTCTTAAGATTGGCTACCCATTGGCCTACAAGACTCTAGTAGAAGAGAGCTTCTACTAATTAGAATAAATGGCATTTGCAAAATCAATTTTTGCCATCCACCAATTCTTGAGTCCGAAGATTTAACTGAAGGGGAAAGAGAAGAGATAATCAAGCAGAATTGGCACATGATCAAAGGTGGAACTCAACAAAGCATATCTAGGGAATAGAACCTCCCATTCTGATGAGATCAAGAATATGTCCAATCTATCTAAGATGAGGGAGTCCTTTTTATTGCTTTAGATAAAGTGGCAACCTCTAAGCACAAGGCTAATAAGAGGGCTAAAGATGAAATCCACAAAAATAAGACAGTTTGCCAATGGTTGCAAGTTCCCCTAACTGTTAGACAAGGATTTCATGATATTGAAATCCTCTCTAATGACCTAAGGGCTTGGAAAAGTAAGGCGGATATCATGACTCTCTTAGAAGAAAGTCTAATGAAAAGACCTATCATTTAGACTATACAGACTATACGTGTTAGCGCCCCTATCCTCCTGGGACAACTGACAACAAACCCGTGCACCTGAGGTAATCGGATAGGGTTTTACTAGCCTTTATGTAACGCTCCATAACGACCTAGGAAACTCCAATAGATTATTACAAGCAGCAGACACCCAAAAATGTGTCCTATTAAAACTTTTTATTTCCTACTCAAATATACATACACATTTCCACAATATCATTTCAATATTTCACATCATCCATCTCAAATATAAAATTTTTTCCCGTAACATCCTCATACATTTTATAAGATTGCATTCACAATTGATAAAAATCCTTAGATGCACATATTATACTCATAATTTGCTCCAAAATACAAATCTTTCTTTTTATTTCAAAAGAGTTTATGATACATCACCAAAACTCAATGTACACATACACACAAATGTCACCCCACACTAACTCAATATACAAAGCTCTCATTTATACTGTCTTGCATCGAAGCAAGCTTTGTCAGCTAAAGGTCTGGTGCTGCTAATCTTTTGAACCTACTAACTAGGCTCACTGATCTGAAAATAAAAAAAATATCAACCACAGAGGGGTGACACCTAAGTCCCAGTGACTGAATAACCATCTAACCATGGGAAAACTGAGAACCACAACACCATATCAAAATATATTAAGCACGTATAGCATGAGTAAACATATAATACATATTTGGACATGATATCAGAAAACATAACACGTAGCTTATTCTTCGAATAATATACATCTTTAACTGAAATATCATACAAGTATTTTTTTGACTTGAAAACATTTTCATACATGGATAATTATACCTTTTTGAAATGATAAAAGATAACTTGTAAGTTAGTTTATGCTTGCAACAATATACCAATACTGAAATACTCTATGAAACATTTTCCATCAGAAATCAACTCATTTATATAAAACTCATGAATGATGCATCACCTTTTTAAAAATATGAAATCTTTCTAATATAGCCCAGACTAGCATCTCATATAAAACTCATCCCCATCGAGATATGCATTTGGCCCACTGGCCCTTTATAAAATACATTGCATGCTTTTCAAATCTTGCCCACTAGCATTTTTTTTGAAAACACTTCCCCGCTACGAATATAATTGGCCCATCAGCTCTTTTTTAAAACCAATGCATATTTTTAAACCATCATGATCTTAGGCTATGTATGATGCCTCCAAGGTACCATCCTACAGTTTCCCTCCTACAAGTGTACTCTCATCGGATGTTTGAGCTCGCTACAAGATCTCTACATAAATAGCATCCCTTACCCATGCTGTTCACCCGCCATAGTGATTTGTTCCTTGACCCTGGAACCTCGGATTTCCTCTTTTCCCTAATGGGCTATATAGTAACCAGCTCATTATCGAGCTATGATTCATGCCCACATGGGCTACTTGCAACCTACCCCACTGGGCCTAGTCTAGCGTGCACTCACCTCTAGCCCCAGGGATCATCGTACGATCGAATCATAAGAAGGTACTGCTGTATCTATAGTGTGCAAATGCTCATGCTATGGCATAGTCTACAGGTTGATCAGCCTCATAGCTGTCTGATACTCTGTATGACACATACATCAAAATATGCTTTTTTTTAAAAAAAAATACTTTACCATGCAAATATGCCATGTATGCATCTAAAATCCACATATAAAAAACTAGGCTTAAATCTTCCATTTAAAACTCATGCTTTAAACTCATGTATTAAAACCCATGCTCACATACTCATGCATCAAAACCTGTGCATTAGAATATCATATACTAGGTTCTTATTTTTTAGGTTTAAAACACATGCAATACTCTACTAAACATATTATATCACAGCTAGGTATTAAACAACACCATACTAGTTCAAAAATAAATCTTTCCATTGCTAGATAAGAAACCCACTCACCTCAGCAAGTAACACTCCTATTTGGGAATCAACACCAGTGTTTCTACTCCGTGGAATAACCCTTTTAACCTATATCATTATATAGCCATAGTAATTATTAGGATCACCTGCACGCAAGGTTTTCTTGAAACTATGCATGAATGCATGCTCTAACCTCTGATATCACATGATTTTTTTCACCCTTTTTCTACTTAAGATTACTTCTACTATCATCTAATAATATAAGAATCCAAGAAAATCTAAAGCCATGCAAGATCTAGGAAAGCTATTGCTTACCAGGAAGACTAGGACAACTCCAAATTAAGCTTTCACTTCCCTTCTCTTCTTCTTCTTCTTCTTTTTCTACTTTCTTTCTTTCTTTCTTTTTCCTTTCTTTCCTCCCACGGCTGAACCTCTGGCCATGCTCTCTTTCTTTTCTTTTCTTTCCTTTTTCTCTTCTTTCTTTTCTCTTTTAAAGCCTCATATCTTCCCAAAATAAGGTAGGTAAGCGCCTAATGCCCACCATTGGGCACCTAACTCTCACTCATCACAGAATTAGGTGCCTAATGCCCACCATTAGGCACCCAACTTCCATTCATTATAGAATTGGGCTCCTAATACCCACCATTGGGCGCCCAAGTTCTATTCATTACAGAATTGGGCATCCAATTGAATGCCCACTGAGACCTCAACCTTCGAAACATTTCTAAGATAGATAGAAAAATAAAATTAGATGCCCAACTGGTCATCTAATGGGAATCCTTACTCTGTCTCTTCCAAGCCCATGCCCAATTCTTTTGATCCAAGGCTTTCATACCTTCCAAAGATTCATTCCACAAGAGAAAACAAGAATTTACACATAAGAATCCTTCCCAAAAACTCAAATAACAAAGGAGTTCATATAAAATTTTATTCCAAGACATATACACCACCACAAATTTTCCTTCTAGCATTAACCAAGTGGCTAACATTACCAATAAATCATTGAAACCATTCAACTTTCATTACAACAAACATATCATTAATGTTACGAAGATTACAAAATTTCAGGATGTTACAATTCTTCCCTTCCTTTAGGAAATTTTGTCCTCAAAATTTAGCCAGATTAATTCTCAAACAGATGGGGGTACTTCAATCTCATCTCATCCTCCCTCTCCCATGTAGCTTTCTCCCTCTAGTGGTTCTGCTACTAAACCTAGACCAAAGGGATTCTTTTACTATGAAGCTACTTAACTCTCTATTTAGAATCGTCACTGGTTCCACTACAAATGACAGATCCTTCTGCAGCTCAATAGACTCAGACTGAATCACATGGAAGGAATCCGACACATACCTCCTAAGCATTGATACATGAAACACATTATGAATTTGAGATAGATCCGAAGGTAAGGCCAATCTGTAAGTAAGTGTTCCAACTTTTTCTAAGATTTCATAAGATCCAATACACCTAGGACTTAACTTGCCTCTCTTTCCAAACCTCATAATACCGTTCCAGGGAGATACTTTCAAAAATACTTTATCTTCAACCTCAAACTTTACTTCCCTATGTTTCTTATCTGAATAGATATTCTATCTATCCTGGGTTGCCTTTAACTTAGCTCTTATGATTTTAACTTGATCTGCTGTGAGCTGAACTAATTCTGGGCCTAACAGCCTTCTCTCACCCTCCTCATTCCAACACACTGGAGTTCTACACTTTCTCCCATATAAGGCTTCATATGGTGCCATATCAATGCTAGAATGGTAGCTATTATTGTAAGAAAATTCTATCAAAGACAAATTATCATCCCAGGTACCAGAAAACTCAATGACAAAAGCTCTCAACATATCCTCCAATGTCTATGGTGGAAGCACTAGGAACAGACTGAGGTTACTAAGCTCATTATAGAATTTTTACTTTATGTTAGTTTGACTTTAAGTACTGTAATCAAGTTTTATCAGTATGAGTCCAATAATTTTATTTGAGTCAAGTATGAGTCCAATAATTTTATTTAAGTCAAGTCAAGATTTATTGAGTCAAAGTATAAGAAGTTGAAGATCCAAAACCATGAAGGACCACATTCAGTGTGCCACCTCAGTCCAACATGGAATCCCAATTAAAGTAAGCATCATCTACTTAATTAGGGCATCCCAAGATTTTCATAGTTATCTCAGCATAAAGGAAGCAAATAAGCCCCTATGGAAGGTGACTTATTGTCCACTCCTTATGAAAAGCAGAATATGGCATCATCTCCTGATCTCTTTTTCTTATTTCAAAATGCTAACTATCTTCTTATTTGAAAAAGCTATCCCCTGATCTCTTTTTTTATTTCAAGATGCTGACTATCTTCTTATTTGGGAAAGTTATCCCCTGATCTCTTTTTCTTGTTTCAAGATGCCGCTTATCTTCTTATTTGAAAATAATATGGCACCTTTATTTTCTTTTTTTTTTCTATGTAATTCAAGTGTTAGGATTTATTATAAAAACCCCTCCCTTCTTCTTATAAAAAAATAATTGATGATTAATGAAAAAGAGTCTTCTTCTTCTATTTTTCTATGCTCTTGAGCATTGACACTCCGTGAGGGAGAGGATGAGAGGCCCAACAAATATCCATTTCAACACCTGTTCCAAGCATCCTAGTCCCAAGATACCAAGGTATGATGATCCTTAGATAAAGTCCTCCTTGCATCTAGAACCATCTGAAGGAAAGCCAAATCATCTATGGTTGTATAGCTTCATCTTTCAGGCACTCACCCCGAGAGCTATATGATCCAATCTTTTAGGACAAAGACCATCATTGCCTAATAATCAAACCCATCCCTTCTCATAAGTTATATTTTATTGAAGAAAGATAATGTTCTAAGTAGTGGTTTCTCAACCCTAGGATCATGTTTTCTTTATTACCTAGTGAATCTTATTCTGTGGGTATTTACATTACTCTTTGCATATTCATCCTTAGTTTATTCTTACTCATTTTGGAAAGTAAAGCACCTTAAAATATGAATCATTGCTCTATGTTAATCTCTTGCATGGTACATCCCGCATCAGTTTGGTATCAGAGCAGGCTAAGATATGTTCATGCATATTACTAAAATTTTTAAATAAAAAAAAAAATCAGAATTGCATTGTTTAGGATTGCATGCCTCCTGAGCAGGTATACGAAAGTATACTGTCATGACCCATGGGAGTAATGAGCTACGGCCGAACATGAGACCCTTAGCAATCATCTAATTAATCTTCATTAAATCTATAATTTTTTTCTTATTTTCAAATCTTCAACATAAAATATATATATATATATATATATATATATATATATATCTGCATATTTTACTTTAGGTTTTCATGTGTGTATGCATGTATCACTGAATTCACTTAAGGGTAATTTCTCTATCTTAGATAAGGAAAGGATTTTCATCACCTTTCCTTGGCTCAAAACAACCACCCTCATCTCGATCCCATGCCTAATTAAAATTGAGTAGAAACCTAAAGCAAAACTAGGGACACCCACGTGGTTGAGTTTCAAGTATTGTGATGAAACCGGTGCACTCAATCCTTCAGTTATTTCTTGAAAGTGGTGTCTAGGGCTAAGGGTCAAACGACAAATGCCTTAAGCGGACTTGTGGTTCTCTAATTAGGTCCCTGCGAGAGCGGAGAGAGCCTCCCACAACCCCACCTCTTATCTGGCCACTGGAAAGGATAATTGTTGAGTTGATTGTAATTTGAGTTGATTCATTCTACATGAGCTTCTAGGTCTAGAAACCCTAGAATGAATTTGTATGTTGTATGACCACCAAGTCAATAGTCCATTACCAACATCCCCAAGCACAACCAAGTTACACCATGGATCCCAATCTTGAAACTTTAATGAGAACCATGATTGAACAATTTAGACAATTAAACAATAGGTTTGACCAAATGGAAGTGCGAATCAGGACCCTTGTAGAAAACCAATTAAACCACACTGAACTTCAATCACCTAGACCAACTCTCCTTGGTCCAAAAGCCCATCGTCATGGTCTCTCTCCTGAACATAACCCTAGACACCCACACCAAGACTTTATGGATTTGAAGGAAAGAGTCTTTAGAAACATACGACTCGATGCACCCACTTTTGATGGAGATTTAGACCCTAAGGTGTATGTTGATTGGAAAAGTGACATGGACCAATACTTTAAGTGGTATGAGATGTCAGAAGGAAGGAAGGTCAAATTTGCCAAACTTAAGTTAGTCCGACAAGACAGGCTATATTGGAGAAATGTTGAGCGTCTTAGTCATCAGAGGGGAGACATACTCATAGCTAACTGGAAAGCCATAAAACTTAAGTTTAGGAAAAAGTATCTTTCCCTATCCTACCATTAGAGGCTTTTAGATCAATGGCAAAAACTGAGTTAGGGAAGCAAGACCGTATCTGAATACATAGCCAAATTTGATGAATATGTCATGAGCTATAGCATAGAAGAATCTGAAGCTGTGACCCTATCTAGATTTAGGGCTGGACTACATGAGGACATTCAGAGAGAATTATTTTAAGAGAAGTTCATGATCTTGAACAGGTTTATCAGATAGCTAGAGACAACAAGAGATTCCAAAGAAGACCCATAATCCATCGACCTGAACCTACTAGACATGGTATCCCTAATACCCCATTGACCCGCAAGAAAGATAAAGGTAAGTCACCTAAAGTTTAGAGGAATCCTAATCCTAATGCTCCTTATTTTATATGTCATAAATTAAGATACTATGCTAGTCAATGCCCAACCCAATCCCTACACATAGGAGAACTAGAGGAAGAAGATCATAAACCCACTATGAGCATGAAGGAGAAGTGTATGAAGCTAGAATACACTTAGTGGATGAATACGAAGGAGATGAGAAAGTCATTGAGTCATCTAATTTATTGAGAGTTGTTAGACATATCTTGACCCAAACCAAAGAATAAGAGGATTGGTGTAGTACCCATGTCCTGCAAACATTTGTGAAGTTAGGCAGAAAAGTATGCAAGATCATCATAGATAGCGGAAGTTGTGTTAATGCCATCTCAACCAATGCTATCAAAACCCTAGGTTTATCTATGGTTCCCCATCCCAATCCTTATAAGGTATCCTGGATAGACTCAAATTCCATCCTCATTAAACTAAGATGCCAAGTCATGATCTAATTACAATCCTATCAAGAAAAGGTATGGTGTGATATTCTTCCTATGAAAGTTAGCAGTATCATCTTAGGTCGACCTTGGTTATATGACCATGATGCTATCCTATATGGTCGATCCAACTCCTGCTCATTTAACCACCATGGGAAGAAGTTTGTGATAAACCAAACTCCACCTAAGGATAACATTAAGAGGGAATCTAGTAACCTGAAAGAGAAGAAACCAAGATTAAATTTGATCAGCGCTAAAGAACTAAAGCATAAGATCACTGAGGGTTCACCAGTTTGAATCTTAACTGCTAGAAAAATTCATGATCAAACCCAAAAGGAATACCCTCAAAAGGTAATAGAATTTTTGAAAGAGAGAAAATTTTTGAGAGAATTCTAAGATGTGTTTCTTGAAGAACTTCCTAATCAATTACCACCTTTAAGGGACATCCAACATACTATAGATCTAGACCTAGGAGCCACTTTGCCTAATCTTTCACATTATAGGATGAATACCACTAAGCACTTCTCACTGAGCCAGTTTGATGCCTTCAAGGTGGCCAAACTTTTCTTAGATGAAGTGGTTAGGTTACATGGTCTACCAAAAATCATTGTATCTGATAGGGATGTTCAATCACGAGTTATTTTTGAAAAATCCTTTGGCACATGTTAAGGACAAAGCTTAAATTTTTTACTTCCTACCACCCTCAAACCGATGGCTAGACTGAAGTAGTGAACCAAATCCTTGAAAACTTGTTGAGATATCTTATAGGTAAAAACACTAGAAATTGAGACCTTTTGTTACCTAGAGCCAAATTTACTTACAATAGTTCAGTTAATAGGACCACAGGCAAGAGTCCATTTGAGATTGTCCATGGTTATAAGCCTAATAGACTCATGACCTAATCCCTTTTTTCATACATGCATGAGTCTCTGAGTCAGCTGAATCATTTGCACAACATGTTAGAGATTTGCATAAGAAAATTATCAATAAGATTAATTTAAGCAATGATGCTTATAAAAATATGGCTAATTTTCAAAAGAGAGTTAAAGAATGTGCTGAGAAAGATTATGTAGTGATTAGGCTTAGACCTGAGCGGTTTTCTTCAGAAACCATGAAAAAGTTACATGCCCATGGAGCTGGATCCTTCAAAGTAATAAAGAAAGTTGGACAGTTTGCCTATGTACTCAAGTTATCACCCGAATTTAGCATTAGCTCAACCTTCAATATCTCAGACCTAGTTGAGTATAGGGAACCAGCAATGATACCTAGTGAGCCATTTGGATTCGATCCTATTGCAAACCCATACTTGAGTGTCCACCAATAAATTTACTTGGGAAAGTAGAAAGGATTGAACGTATCCTGAATGATTAAGAAATTACTACTCGGGATAAAGGCTACCAACGTTATTTAGTTTATTGGCAAGGTCGACTAGAATTTGAGGATATTCATGGATCATTTGAGAGGATCTGCAGTGCCTCAATCTAGACCTATTGGAGTAGTACCAGAGTTGAATTGACCCTAACTCGAGAGGGTTGAGTTCCTCCCACCTCGAAAGAATTGGTGGGGGCATCAGGATCAGACAGAGATTACTGAGCTCATTATAAAAATTTTACTTTATGTAGGTTTGACTTTAAGTACTGTAATCAAGTTTTGTCAGTATGAGTTCAATAATTTAATTTGAGTCAAGTATGAGTCCAGTAATTTTATTTGAATCAAGTCAAGATTTATTGAGTTAAAGTGTAAGAAGTTGAAGGCCCAAAACTATGAAAGACCACATTCAGTGTGCCACCTCAGCCCCATATGGAATCTTAGTCAAAGTTGGCACCATCTACTCAATTAGGGCATCCCAAGATTTTCATAAAGTCATCTCAGCATAAAAGGAAGCAAATAAGCCGCTATGGAAGGTGACTTGTCGTCCACTCCTTCTGGAAAATAGAATATGGTGCCATCTCCTGATCTCTTTCTCTTGTTTCAAAATGCCGCCTACCTCCTTATTTGGGAAAGCTATCCCCTGATCTCTTTCCCTTATTTCAAGATGCTGACTATCTTCTTATTTGGAAAAGCTATCCCCTGATCTCTTTTTCTTATTTTAAGATGCCGCCTATCTTCTTATTTGGAAACAATATGGCGCCTTTATTTTCTTTTTTTTCATGTAATTCAAGGGTTAGGGTTTATTATAAAAACCCCTCCCTTCTTGTAAAAAAATAATTGATGATTAATGAAAAAGAGTCTTCTTCTTCTATTTTTCTATGCTCTTGAGCATTAACACTCCGTGAGGAAGAGGGTGAGAGGCTCAACAAATATCAGTTCCAATACTTATTCCAAGCATCCCAGGCCCAAGACACCAAGGTGCGATGATCCTTAGATAAAGTCCTCCTTGCCTCCAGAATCATTTGAAGAAAAGCTAAAACATCTGTGGTAGTATAGCTTCATCTTTCAGGCACTCATCCTGAGAGCTGTATGATCCAATCTTTTAGGACAAAGACCATCATTGCCTGGTAATCAGACACATCCCTTCTCATAAGTTCTGTTTTATTAAAGAAAGAGCATGTTCTAAGTAGTGGTTTTTCAACCCTAGGATCCTGTTTTTTTTTATTACTTAGTGAATCGTGTTCTGCGGGTAGTTACTTTACTCTTCACATATTCATCCTTAGTTTATTCTTACTCATTTTGAAAAGTAAAGCACCTTAAAATATGAATCATTGTTCTATGTTAATCTCTTGCATAGTACATCCCGCATCAATCTGGATGGTTCTCTCAAACTGACCATTAGTTTGGGGGATGAAATACTATACTAAACTCAATTTAGTCCCCAAAGAATTTTGCAATTTTGCCTAGAAATGCAATGTAAACCTTGGATCTCTATCTAATACAATTGATATAGGCACACCATGCCTACTCACAATTTATGCACATATAACTTTGTCAATCTATCCAAGGTAAAAGAAATCTTAATAGGCAAAAAATGAGTAGACTTAGTCAATCTATCAACTATCACCCATATAGCATCATTACCCCCTCTTGTCCTAGGGAGTCCTATAAAAAAATTCATAGTTATATGCTCCCATTTGCACTCTGGTACAAACAGAGGCTGAAGCTTGCCAGCAGGACTCTTATGTTCTGCTTTAATCTACTGACACACTAAACATTTAGACACATACTCAGCTATTTTCTTTTTCATTCCATTCCACCAGTAATTTCGTTTGATAGTTCTATACATTTTAAAACTACCTGGGTTCATTGAATAAGCTGAGCTATGTGCTTCCTTCAAAATCTGATTTGTTAATAATTCCACAGCTGGCACATATAATCTACCCTTGAACAACAACACCCCATCGTTTTTGATAGAAAACTCTAACTAAGACCCACTCTGAATCAAATCTCTATCTTTCAGCAACTACGGATCCTGTAGTTGAGCCTCTTTTATCTCCTCAAGCATCAGGGGTCTCACTCTGAAATTGGCCAACAAGGCTCATGATCTTTCTATAGCTAGCTCTGCATCTAATCTCCTCAACTCAATCATCAAGGATAGCTGCACTGCTCTAATAGAAGCTAATGTAGCCATAGACTTCCGACTCAAGGCATCAGCTACAACATTAGCTTTCCCTGGGTTATACTCAATAATACAATCATAATCCTTTATTAATTCAATCCATCTCCTCTGCCTCAAATTTAATTTCTTCTGGGTTAGAATATATTTCAATCTCTTATGATCAGTAAATATCTAGCACTTCCTTCCATACAGGTAGTGCATCCAAACCTTCAATGCAAAAATAACAACAGCTATCTCTAAACCATGGGTGGGGTAATTCTTTTTATGGGATCTTAATTGTCTAGATATATGCCACTACTTTTTTCATTTTGCATCAAAACACACTCCAAACCCTTTAGTGAAGCATCACTATAGATCACATAATCACTGGCACCATCAGGAAGTGTCAATATTGGGGCTGAAGTCAATCTTCTTTTTAGTTCATCAATACACTTTTGGCATTCATCAGACCAATCAAATTAATTTAATATTTTTCTAAGCAATTTAGCATGGGAGAAGCCAAGATTGAAAAATTCTCTATAAATCTCATGTAATACCCTGCTAATCCCAAGAAAACTCTTTACCTCATTCAATTAGTAGGTTCCTCCCAATCTACTATAGCTTCAATCTTTTGAGGATCTACCATAATACCTTTGGCCGATATTACATGTCCTAAGAATTTTATCTCATCCAATCAAAATTTACTTTTACTAAATTTTTCATATAACTGTTTCTCCCTTAGAATCTGCAATACTATCCTTAGATGCTGCTCATGCTCCCCTCTTCTTCTAGAATAAATCAAGATATCATTAATAAACATAATAACAAATTTATCTAGAATCTCCTGAAAAACCTGATTCATTAGACCCATAAAAGCAGCTGGAGCATTAGTCAAGCCAAATGGCATCACCAAAAACTTATAATGACCATATCTGGTTTTAAAGGAAGTCTTAGATACATCCTCATTCTTTATTCTCAACTAATGATACCTGAATCTCAGATCAATCTTTGAAAATACTACTGCCCCCTGCAGCTAATCAAACAAATCATCAATCCATGGTAATGGATAATTATTTCTAATGGTCACCTTATTCAACTGTCTATAGTCTATACATAACCTTAAGGTACCATTCTTTTTCTTTACAAACAACACTGGTGCACCCCATGGCAAAATACTGAGTCTAATAAACCCTTTATCCAATAATTTCTATAGCTGGCTATTTAATTCTTTCAATTTAGATAAAGCCATTCTATAAGGCGCCATGGCTATTGGCTTAGTATCTGGAACCAGATCAATACAAAAATCAATCCCCCTATTAGAAGGTAACCCTGGCAGCTCCTCAGGAAATACATCTAAAAAATCTCACCACAGAGATATCTACTAACTCTAGACCATTGCCTTCTAGGCTCAACACACAAGCTAAAAAGGCCTTATATCCCTTTACTAGCATTCTATTTGCTGACAAGGCTGAAATTATTCCGGAGGGCAACCCCCTCCTATTACCAATAAAACTGGCCTCTCTACCCTCAGAAGACTACAACACAACTTTTTTCTCAAACAATCTACCCTGTCCCCATGCACAAATAGCCAATCCATCCCCAGGATGGCATCAAACTCTTTCAAACTCAAAGGAGTCAAACATGCTGCTAATTTCTAACCCTTCACAAAAATATCATAGCCTCTATATACTTGATCTACTATAAAGGGCTTTCCTACAGGCATAGATACCACCAACTGGCTACCCAACTGACCCACATCTCTATCTAGATGCTTTGCAAAATCACATGATATGAAAGAATGCATAGATCCAAAATCAATGAAAATATATGCATCATGATTATTATTGGGTAACATACCTGTAACCACATCCGGATCCATTTGGGCCTCCTGTCTGTTCATAGCATACACTCTGGCTTCAGCCCTTGAAACATTTGAAGGCACTCCAGACTGATTGGCATTAGATCTCACTTGATTAGCTAAAGCTGGAGCACTACTGACTCCCCTCCTAATAGATCGCCCACTAGGTGCCACAGATCCCTGAGTGGGCTTATTGCCCTGCAACCACAAAGGGCAATCTCTTATCATATGGTCCAGTTGACTACAAATAAAACATCCCCCAGAAATTTTCTTGCACTCCCCAAAGTGCATCCTCCCATATAAACTACACTGAGGGATAGGTCTCTCCCCACCATAGGGATGGCTCTGGCTTCTTACCTCTCCTGCTACTCTACTACTAGCAGCCTGAGGTACACTTCCATAGACTGGTCTCCTCTAAGTTGGGCTAGACACTGTACTGATCTAGCTCCTCTACCAACCCCCATTGGTGCTTTCTGACTAGCATTGTATTGCCTCACTTTCTGGGGCTTCTTGAAGAACTGGGTCCCTCCTGCACCCAAAGGAAGACTAGGTGCATTTCTTTTCATTTTCTCCTGTCTTCTACTCATGAATTCTTTTTCAATATCCTCAGCTCTGAGTGCTCCCTACACCAACTCAGAATAACTATGATAAGTCTGCATACGGTCTTAGTTTTTAAAGAAAGATTTAATCCATCTTGAAATAATCTGCACCTCTTCCTCTCATCAGGCACTAGTGCCTCAGCAAACTGAGATAGCTCCACAAATGCGGCCTCATACTCAGCCATAGACATTCTTCCCTGGGTCAGAGTAAGGAACTCCCTCCTCTTCTGATCCCTATAAACCTCAGAATAATACTATTGGTGGAATTCCTTTTTGAATTCCCCCAAGTCATCTCAACTCCAGGTAGCTGCCTGCTACACATAGATCTCGACCAACTATGGCTCTATCCTTCAGTAAGAAGGTGGCTATACACAACTTTTGCTCCTCGGAGCATCTCATCACATCAAAAACTCTCTCTATCCTCTGCAGCCACTCCCCAACCTGAAGAGGATCAGTGGTTCCTTTGAATTCCAGAGCCCCCAATTTTTTGGCTCTTTCCACATTCCTCTCATCCTCTAAATTTTTTATATAAAGGTTGGAACTAGCACCCACAGCTGCTACCACAGCTTGGATAATCATGCCCACTAGATCTGGCATACTAGGCCCCTGAGTCTGTGCCTAAGATGGGTCCATTGGCATAAGGGTAGCAGACTGTCAAAAAAACTCTAGCATCTATTCTGAAGATGCCCCCACCCTAGCATCATCAGATACTGACTCGATGGAATCACTAGAAACAATTCTACTAGGTCGGCCTTCTCTAACTGACCTTCTGGGTCTACTTTGACCCCTGCCTCTACCCCTATCTGAGATTGCCCTCTCTCTTCACTTACCCTTGTAGTAACCATCCTACAAGTCACAATTCATCACATTAGTTTCATCATTCAATACCCCACCCTAGCATCACCAGATACTGACTCGATGGAATCACTAGAAACAATTCTACTAGGTCGGCCTTCTCTAACTGACCTTCTGGGTCTACTTTGACCCCTGCCGCTACCTCTATCTGAGATTGCCCTCTCTCTTTACTTACCCTTGTAGTAACCATCCTACAAGTCACAATTCATCACATTAGTTTTATCATTCAATAATCATAATCATTTAATCATCCTAGACTCATACTCATAGTTATTCTCATCTCATACCCTATACTTATGCCCCTAGGACCTAATAACCTCGGGCTATGATACCAAACCTTATCGACGCCCCCATCCTTCTAGGACAACTGACAACAAACATGCACACCTAAGGTAATCGGATAGAGTTGTACTAGCCTTTATGTAGCGCTCCATAAAGATCTAGGAAACTCCAATAGATTATCACAAGCGGCAGACACCCAAAAATGCATCATGTTAAAAACATTTTATTTTTTGCTCAAATATACATATACATTTACATAATATCATTTCAATATTTGACATCATCCATCTCAAATATAATTTTTTTTCATGTAACATCCTTATGCAGTCTATAAGATCACATTCAAAATTGATAAAAATCCATAGATACACATATTGTACTCATAATTTGCTCTAAAATACAAGTCTTTCTTTTCATTTCAAAAGAGTTTATAATACATCATCAAAACTCACTGTACACATACACATATACATACACACAAAAGTCATCCCACACTAACTAAATATACAAAGCTATCATTTATACTCTCTTGCATCCAAACAAGCTTCGCTAGCTAAGGGTTCAGTCCCGCCAATCTTTTAAACTTGCCAACTAGGCTCACTAATCTGAAAATAGAAAAATATTAACCATAGAGGGGTAAAACCTAAGTCTCAGTAACTGGATAACCATCTAATCATGAAAAAATTGAGAACCACAATACCATATCAAAATATATTAAGCACATATAGCATGAGTAAACATATAATACACATTTGGACATGATATCAGAAAATGTAAAATGTAGCTTATTCTTTGAATATATACATCTTTAACTAAAATATCATACAAGTTTTTTTTTCACTATAAAACATTTTCATACATGGATAATTATACCTTTTTGAAATGATAAAAGATAACTTGTAAGTTAGCTTATGTTTGCAACAATATACCAGTACTGAAATACTATATGAAATATTTTCCACCGAAAATCAACTCATTTATATAAAACTCATGAATGATGCATCACCTTTTTAAAAACATGAAATATTTTTGATACAACCCAGACTTTCATTATTCATTTCTCTGATCCCCACCAGATCTATTTTGCCCACTAGCATCTCATATAAACTCATCCCCATCGGGATATGCATTTGGCCCATTGGCCCTTTATAAAACACATTGCATGCTTGTCAAATCTTGCCTATCGGCATTTCTTTTGAAAACACTTTCTCACATGGAATATAATTGGCCCACCGACCTTTTGTTAAAACCAATGCATGTTTTTAAATCATCGTAATGTTGGGCTATGTGTAATACCTCCGAGGTAATGGTACTATAGTTGCCCTCCTACAGGTGTATTCTCATCGGGTGTTTGAAATCGCTATAGGATCTCCGCACAAATACCACCCCTTACCCATTCGGTTCATCCGGCATAATGATTTGTTTCTTGACCTTAGAACCTCGGGTTTTCTTTTTACCCCCATGGGCTATATACTAACCAGCTCATTACCAAGCTATGATTTTTGCCCTCATGGGCTGCTTGCAACCTGCCCCACTGGGCCTGATCTAGTGTGCACTCACCCCTGGCCCCAGAGATCATTGTACGATCGAATCGCAAGGAGGTGTGACTGTAACTGTAGTGTGCAAATGCTCATACTACGACACAGTCTACAAGGTGATCAGCCCCATAGCTGCCCGATGCTTGTATGACACATACATTAAAACATGCTCTTTTTTAAAAAAAATAACTTTACTATGCAAATTGTCATGTATGCATCTAAAATCCACATATCAAAAACTAGGCATAATTCTTTTGTTTAAAACTCATGCTTAAACTCATGCATCAAAACCCATGCTCACAGACTCATGCATGCATCAAAACCCATGCATCAGAATATCATATACTAGGTTCTCATTTCCCAGGTTTAAAACACATGTAATACTCTACTAAACATATTATATCACAACTAGGTATTAAACAACACCATAATAATTCAAAAATAAATCTTTCCATTGCTAGATGAGAAACCCACTCACCTCAGCAAGTAGCACTCCTATTTGTGAATCAACACCGATGTTCCTTCTTCATGGAACAACCCTCTTGACCTATGTCATCATACAGCTATAGTAATTATTAGGATCACCTGCACGCAAGGTTTCCTTGAAACTATGCATGCATGCATGCTCTAACCTCTGATATCACATGATTTTCTTTCACCCTTTCTCTACTTAAGATTACTTCTACTATCATCTCATAATTTTAGAATCCAAAAAAATCTAAAGCCATGCAAGATCTAAGAAAGCTATTGCTTACCTAGAAGACTAGTACAACTCTCAAGCTTTCCCTTCCTTCTCTTCTTCTTCTTCTTCTTTCTTTCTTTCTTTCTTTTTCCTTTCTTTCCTCCCACGGCTGAACCTCTGGCCATGCCCTCTTTCTTTTCTTTTCTTTTCTTTTTTCTCTTCTTTCTTTTCTCTTTTAAAGCCTCAAATCTTCCCTAAATAAAGTAGGTAGGCGCCTAATGCCCACCATTGGGCGACCAACTCTCCTTGTTAGGTGCCTAATGCCCGCCATTTGGTGCCTAACTTCCACTAATCATAGAATTGGGCACCTATTGATCATCATTGGGCACCCAACTTCCATTCATTACAGAATTGGATGCCTAATGCCCACCATTGGGCGCCCAACTTCCATTCATTATAGAATTGGGTGTCCAATTGGATGCTCACTGAGACCTTAAACTCTGAAACATTTCTAAGACAAAAAGAAAAATAAAATTAGGCACCCAACTGGTCATCTAATGGAAATCCTCACTCTGTCTCTTCCAAGCCCACACCCAACTCTTCTTATTTAGGGCTTTCATGCCTTCCAAAAATGCATTCTATAAGAGAAAACAAGAATTTACACATGGGAATCCTTCCCAAAAACTCAAATACCAAAGGAGTTCATATAAAATTTCATTCCAAGATGTATACACCACCACAAATTTTCCTTCTAGCATTAACCAAGTGGCTAACATTACCAACAAATCATTGAAACCATTCAACTTTCATTACAACAAATATATCGTTAATGTTATGAAGATTACAAAATTTCAGGATGTTACA
This sequence comes from Calamus simplicifolius, assembly GCA_900491605.1. NCBI lineage: Eukaryota > Viridiplantae > Streptophyta > Magnoliopsida > Arecales > Arecaceae > Calamus > Calamus simplicifolius. Next base: position 190,591 of record UESW01001457.1, read on the forward strand.
ATACGCAGTAGTAATGGAAATCTCTTTATTGACAATAAGGTTATAAAGATTGATGGATAAGGAGAAAACATTGGCTCTTTTGCCTCAAAGCCTAAGAAGCTAAGAGCTCCACTTGATTAGAATGCCCTCAGCAGAGCCCAACAACATTTAACAACATTTTTTTTTGTGAACTAATCGTGCCTGGATCCCCGGCAACGGTGCCAAAATTTGATCATTGTCGTTGGCGGTCAAAAATAAAACCTACTCACTACTATTGCTAGTGGTGAATCGGGATCGTATCCGGGGATCAAGGGCAATTATTTCATGAAAGAAAAAAAAATATATATAGAGGATTATATTAAGAATAGCGGTTATTAAAAGATAACAACTAATTAATTAACAAAATTTAAATAGTAGAAGAAGCAACCCAGGAATCTGAATCCACCATGCAAACAGGTTTTATCTTCTTTTTTTAATGTTATAATAGTAATAATTTTTATAAATTTAAAATTAGAATAATTTATCTCTTGTCAGGCACGGACAGCATCAGGAGTTCACGGTACGTCCGCTTAGAGTATAAACTATCTAATAATTATAAGGTTAAGGGTCTAATCTATCATACTACGATATCTTTCTTAGGCACATACCATATCCTGAGATCACGGTACGTCAATAGAGGGTACAGGTCGTGTATATCAGATCAAAACCTTGATCAAAAAAATAACTCAAAAGATATAATAAAGAATAGCATAATTTTTATTGCATAGAAAATAAGAACAAAAAGAAAGATAAAACCTGATTATAGGCTTCATCATCATCCCAAGTTGAAGGAATCTAGCCACGCATTGCTGCTGCCAGCATCCCCTCCATAATTTTTTCTTTCAGGCCTAAATATAATAATCTAAATAAAAGAAGAATAAAAAGAGCTTTGTAGAAATTCTTCCCTTCAACTACTATCTGAAGTCCTCCTTTTATAGAGCTTGTCTAGGATTTTCTCCTAATCAAAGTTGGAGTCAATCGAGCGTTCAAGATCGTTCAGATATTATGAAAAAAAATTTCAGCCATCCGTTCAACATCACCTGCCTTATTTTGCATCGAAAATCATACGAAATCATCTCTTTCTTCCTTTTTGGGCAAACCGATTCCTAATTTAGTGCCGTCTGCATCGTTGGACTCCAAAAATCGAGCTCTTTCCATCTATAGGCTCCTTTTCTACAAACATCCATAAAAAGTATCAATTCTTAATAAATTTAAAGTAATTAATATTTATTTTAATAGTTAAATTGGGATAATAAATAGACTTATCACTTAGCTTAGACTCTTGGATTAAAATAATTTCGCATTTGGAGGAGAGTATGAGGTCTCTAAACACTCTCCTCTTAGCAGGTAACCCAACTTCAGATAATCCTTACATAACCCCATCTTCTCAAAGGCATCATAATAAAGAATATTAGCCAAACTTCCATCATGAACCAGAAACTTTTTGACCTAATTAATTTGCAATCACCATGGTGAAAACTAAGGCATCTTCTTGGGGTGTCTAAACTCCATGTAATTATCATCCAAGAATGAAATGACCTTGTTAGTCTTCAATCTCTTAGACCCCTAACTTTAGCTCAACTGTATTAAGTATACACATTTTGGAGGAACAAATTTTCACTTCCAACAACCAACCCTCAAGAGATGAAATTTATCGCACTAATAGCAGGCTAGTTGTCTTCTTTTTTTGATGGAAAGTGAGGTAGAAGGATTTACAAAATCGTTACATAAAAGAAGATGAAAGAAGAAAAAATAGCATATCATAAAAGTTGCTATGCGCATCCACCCATATTTTAGGGCAAAGGGTTCTCCACAATAAAAAATGTTGACATAATCTTATGGATGATAAAGGATTGTGATGCCTTTTTATCATGAAAGATTTTAGAATTTCTCTCATTCCACATATGCCATATAAATGCCATAATCAATTGATCCCAGCACTTTTTTTTGCTTCTTCCTTCTCCATTTAGACCAGAGCTTCTGAATATTAGTTAGTACTCTACACATCCCAAAGCATTTGGCTAGAGATATCAACATCTTCCTTGAAAATGGGTGTCTAACAATATAAGTGTATATAGTAACAATATAAGTTGTACAAAGATGTGATAAGCATTTATAGAGATAAAATAAGTGCATACATAATGACAATATAAGAATATACAATGATAATACAATTGTGTACAAAGATGAGATATGTGTGTATAGAGATAGGATAAGGTGTAAAGGTTTTGAATCAAATGGGTTGAGTCATGCAAGTCCCACCCACTGCAAGAGCTGGCCTGTGGGCCAGTGTGCTGTGCTGGCTCGGTTCTGACCCGCCAGACCAAGGGGTAAGGCCTGATATGGCTAAGGGGTCCAACTCAGAAGGGCCATATCAGGCCAACTACTTGACTGCCCCATGACAATCTATTGTATGGACCCACATGTTGGCCTGCCTAACTTTTTTAAATAAAATTTATAAAATAAATTTTACGTACATTTTTGCATCTGATTAGACAAGTGGCTTATTATCTTATTGACGATCATATGTGCATGGTTTATCCGCCTTTGCGAGAATGTCAGGCGAAAGAATTTATGGTTATTTATCGGTGGAATTGCGGCAAGGTGGGCTCCAGGAGAATTTATTAACGGAGACCGTGGAATCGAGGCTGTCGCAAAGGTGGTTCAGAACAACTGATTTTTTCTTCTTGTATGCCTTCTGGTAATTTTTCGGGGTTGACATTGATTGTCACTAATTAACAATAATCTCCCTAGGGAAGGACCACAGAGTAGGAGAGAATTTATAGCAACCACAACTTCGCAATCTTGGAAAGCAACTTATCAAACATCTTGGCTTACCGTTGTATATGTTGTCTCCACAACATCGTAACAGGTTGTCAGTCATGTCCACAACAAGCTAGTAGGTTGAGAAAAAAATTTCTTTCTTATTGAAAGGCAGCTTAACATTAATAGATTTTTGTTGTAATTGGCAATACCCACTAATTTTGTAATAATTCTATACCTTGCTAAAAAGACTGATTCGAATATATTATCCCAACTTCTTAACCCTATTGAGTATATATACTTCAATATGGACTCCCACATACGTACTTTTCATATTTAAGCTCTACTACCCTCCGTACTATAAAGGTCAAAGTTCAAATCTAATTAAGTTCAACCATAATAACATTAGATCAACCCAGTGCATTACGAATATGCTACTAAATACATGCCAATTTGAATCCTTATAATGTTTATCTTCACCTTACCATCTTGGTTAATAAAAGGTTTTGATCATAGCATCAGAAAATCCTTTTTCTAAAATGTATCCTAAAATTTAGCAAGGAGATCTTGCCTTGGCAATTCAAAGACGTTACATGCACAAACATGAAGGAGGCCATAGAATTCAGGATCTCAGACAAATAAATTTAGCCTTGATAGCTGAAAGGAGACAAAGCATAGGAACTGTGGGTCGCAGGTTGGTGACTGCATGGGGCCAGTCACGGTTGGTCGCAGGTTGGGAAGAAGAAGGCAGCTAGCCTTCCATGCGTGGCCTAGTGGTTGGTTACCCGGTCCCAGTGGACCGGTTTGTGATCAGGCCCTGTACCGGGCTGGGGTCTACCTTTCCATGTTTTGGGCTGGTAGGGCCCAAACCTGGTGGGCAATCCAGGCCCAGCCGTTTTGAGCCAATTGGGTCTCAGTTTTGGTTACCTGTAGCCCATTCAATTTTAGGCCATGCTGTGCTAAGAGTTGTGGGCTTAAGCCATATATATATTTGCATTGGTTGAGTCTAGTGGAACCTTGGTTAGTCAGTTAAGCGGTAAGTAACCAGTTGAAGCTTACGCGAGGAGTGTAATGATTTAGCTAACCTAAGTAATTCTATATATGCTCCATTAAAGGTAATTTGATGACCTAGGTAATGGAAGTGTAGGACTTGGATTCAATTAAGCTTTAAGTAAACCCACTTAAGCCTAGATAGGGGGGTTATAAAGGTAATTATAGGAATTGATTAATGAATTGAGGATTAACTTGATTATGACAATAATTGTAGCTAATCCTATTAGTGATTGATTGATATTGAGCAAAATCGGTAGCATGGATTGATGCTTTGAGACACGTGTTGAAGGTCCATGGTGGATTGCCAGCAGTTGATTCTGAATTAGCATTTAAGGTTCAAATTCTACACCTATTTTTATGAGATATAATAATTTCTTGCATACATTTTATAGCATGCATTGTATGCATTTGTTTATCACTATATTTTGTGTATGTTCATATATTATGCTTCGCTATGGCATTGTAATTTGGATTAATGTATGATCTTGAAATATTATAGATGATACTGTCATGGATTTATAACTTGGCATGTCCAAAATTGTGCCATCTAGAGTTTTATTTTGTAGATGTGTTATCTAGCATAAAAGGAAATGATGAGATGGCTTAATATGGACATGTGGATAGTTACTATGGTGTTGTAGAGGTGGTATCAGGGGCAAGACATGTGGTCATGAAGGCCAGTGTAGAACCAGTCCACTTGATTTATGACACTTGGCACAGATAGCCGATGATATGTAACACTAGTGCGAGCAAACTTAGGACGAATCTAACTTACACATATGACATCGGAAGTAAGGCATGTAACCATGGAGGCTCGATGTAAAATTGATTGAACCGTATAGGTTCATGGCACGTGGCACTAGTGTTAAAACTAACCTAGCATATGGAGGTTGTTAGGTTAGATTTATGCACGTGGAATATTGGTAAGGTCGACTCACTAGTATATATCCTCAGTGTGATGAAGTATTGGTAAGGCTAAATCACTATCATGCAGTTGTTGACTTATTTAGTATTGATGATAAGCTATATATGCCGATTGTATTGTCATGACTCAGAGATGGTTAGCATCAGTGAGTAGTTTAATAGCGCATACAGATAAAATAAGATGATAAAAATATTTTATTATCTATCTTTGCATGGATTTTTAGCATGTGATGCAACATTACTTAATTTTGTAGATGCTTATATCCATATTATCTTTAATTTCAAGTTTATATGTTATATACATATCCATATCTATAATGTAAGAATTTCTATTGGCTATTTCTCATTTATCTACAATTTTTCTAGGGGATAAGGGTTGTGTAATGGAGCAGGATATGAGGAGCAGATTTGTAGGGAGAGATATAATAGTTACATTTTCATTTGTGATATTTCTGTTTCATCTTATTAGTCATTTAACTTTGTTGATGGAGATTTTTGGAAGGGATTGGTCATAAGTTAACAATTTGGCATAATTTCAATGTTATATTGTATGGAGGACTTTTGTAGCTTGTTGGGATTTTATATGTAGATGTAAATCTCTATATACAACAATAACAAACATTTAGTTTTAAACTAGATGGGATCGGTTATGCGAATCTTCCCATATCTTTGTATTATATGAGTATCAAAGTGACATAATAGCAGTGTGGTAGGTCTTGCATGCTTTCAGAATGTCACCTTAAAAGTATATGGCCATGTTGCCTTCGTTTGTACCAGGCACAAAAGGCGTGGCAATAAGAGAAATATAAGTTTCCAATCGTTTAATCTGAATTCATATTAATTCAAAGCTAATTTTCAGATAAAAAATTATTTAAAATTAAAAAATATACATTTCATATATATATATATATATATATATATATATATATATATATATATATATATATATATCTTTTATTATTCAATCTATACTTAGCTTCTGCAGAGCCGAACATTATGCACCTAACACCAAATGTAATATATAAAGACTATTCAGGTATACCAAGGAGGTCAATTATACTAGTCGTCTATTCTTACTTTTGGCGAATTATCACGTTCAGAGTGAGAGAGGTAATCAAATCAAAGTCAGCTCATCTTAACATTTAGGAAATAAATTTCCATGACAATTGTCTCTCCATTATCGAAACCATCCCTTATAATTTAAAAAATAAAAAAAAAAAGTATAACTAATTATATGCATGCATTTCTTAAGATAAATGATATATACAAATATATCTAAATCTTATACTTTAGTAAAAATATAATAAAATATTTTATTATTTGAAAGCCATCATGTTTTAAAAATTATGCAACTATGTAATATGATCGACCTTCCTTTTTTTTTCTTCTCTGTATTATTTTTTCTTGATAGAACAAAACCAGACTGCAGTTTATCTTCTTAAAGTAGCGTGATCATCCACCATCAAAAGAAACGATATATCATTCATTTAGACCAATGAAATGTACAATCAATCTGATTTTTTTATATTAGTCTATATTAGGCCGTAGGTTGATCATTAAAAAAAAAAAATCAGTTGATCAATCAATTTTGATCAGATTAATTATATAATTGATTTAATTAGAGGATCGAAGCTATCTATTTCGGATTAGATTGATTATGCCCTATATTTTATTTGAAATAGCTATCTCATGGCGAAAAAATAATAGCCAATGTCATAAGCTTGTGCCCTATTTGAGATACAACTGTATAATGATCGAGCATTATGCTGGACTATTTATTATGTTCGTCTAAAAGTAAACATGCATTGAAAATAGTTTGGCGTCGTAGATGTTCTCACCGTGAGTGGTGGTAACGTCCGACTCCAGTGCAGGGGAAAGGAAGAGAAATTGATTCCCCCTCTCTTGGTTTCACAGTACCCTTGCTCATTTACTGCGATCTGTGGCGATTCTGTGGCGATCTCCGTGTAGCTGCGGCATTTCTGAGCCTATAGCTATGGTGTACTGGTGCTATAGCTGTGGCGTCGCTGCTACAGTGATTTTGACGCGCCCGATTCTTAAAGCACTGTGTATTTCTCTAGCGTTTGCTTTGAGATTTGTGCATCCGGTTGTCTTTCCTCGGATCTCCGGTGAACTTTGTCGTCGGGCTTGATCGAGTTTCACTAAGAGATGGCATCTGCTCAGCCTTCTCCTCCAGTGGTCTCGGATGGCGGAAAAAAGGGCGGGATGGCATGGCGGTGTGCTGCTGAAAATCGTTTTGTTAGGGTGACGCCGTCTCCATCTCCGGCTGAAATTTTTTAGCTTGAGCGCCGCTTCCCGAGGTGGTGCAGGTTCCTGTCAATGCTCTGGAGGAAGAAGCTGCTGGCTGGGTTAAGCTGGCGGTTATCGCTCGAAGCCTTTCCCGTTGGGTGCCCCCGGAGGCTATCATCAGAGAGTTTCGCCGAGAGGGCATTTCCGGTGAGATAGAGGCAGTGTCACTGGCCCATCGTCACTACTTCTTCCGGTTCGCCGACCCTTTAGTGAAGGCTCAGGTTCTGGGGAAGCCGTGGGTCTCCAATGGTCAGATTATAGCTGTGTCTGACTGGCACCCCGAATTTGTTCATTCGTATCATTTGTTGCTCTCGGCTCTGTTATGGATCAGACTTCCGGTTCTCCCTCTTGAGTTTTGGACAGAGGCGGTTGTTAGCTCAATTGTTTCAATCGCAGGGGAGTTCCAATTTCTCGATTCTTCCATGAAGGAGAGGCAGCATGGAGGGTATGCTAGGGCCTGTGTCAGGGTGGATTTAAGCAGACCTCTCCGGCCGGGGGCGAGGATCCGTGGCTGTGGAGATGCTTTCTGGCAGCAGTTTGTATATGAGCATCTTGACGGAATATGTGGGACCTATGGGTCGCTCCATCCCCCTGGTGCGTGTGTTTCTGCATCGGCTGGTGATTCTCCTCCGGCTGTCCCTGTCTTTGGCCCATGGATGGCGGCGCTCCAGCGACGGCGGGTTCCCCTTGGCCTTTCTGCTGCTTCGGGCGAGGTGGAGCAGGGGGTCCAGGGCCTTCATCTACTTCAGCTGGGGGGTGGCAGACCCCAGAAAGGTTGCTCGTAGGAAGCATGGGAGGGGGTTTGTTGCTCCTGTGCCGGCTGTGTTAACCCAGATGGCAACCCAAGAGGGGGGGGTGAATTGGGTTCTTTAAAAAATTTTAACCTTTTAACAACTATGTGCTTGGAGATAGATGAAATGCAATGCGAATGTTAAGTACAACCAAGGAGATAGAGAAAGAGATAATCAAAGCACGGCAAACACAAAGGTTTTATAGTGGTTCGGTGTATCCAACACCTACGTCCACTCCCAAGATCCACTTGGGTCCACACTATAATCCTCTTGATTACAGTCGAGTTGTTTTACAAGATCACAACTCAAACTTGTTGTTTCCCAGGGATCACAACGAACCCAGCCAGTTTTTTGGGCTCACCAACACAAAACCCTAAACTCAAGCTAATCTAGCTTGACCCAAGGTATACTACCTCCACTAGTTCAATCCCCTTGATAGAACTAGCACAAACAAGAAAGAATAATGTTTTTCAATAATACAAAGCTCCTCAAATGAGCGAATATTCAAAATGAATAAGCAAGGTTAGAAAAGCCTGTTTTGAAGATTGTTGGATTTGAGCTTTTCTTCTTTTCCTCTTCTCTCTGGAGATGTTGAATCAGGCCTCAGCTTTGATTCGTTGCAAATGTTGCAGATGAGAAGTTGAGAAAACAGAGCTTTTTCTTCTATTTTTGGGAATCCTCCGATTTTTCCAATATGAGCGTCTTGGATTTCTCTTTGAGCTTTTTGGAGTGGAAGGATTTGAGTTTGGATACTTTTCTCTTTGATTTCAGGCTCAAGACTTCTTGGATTTTTTATTTGTATTCACTTCGATTTTTCATTGTTTTCAAACGAGCTTTCTCCCCTTTTTATAGATTTCCTTTAATCCATTTTTGGTGAGAAAACTAGCCGTTGGAATGTACCTAAAAAGTTTTTCCAAACAAAATATATCCGTTAGAAGTTAGGTAAAGAGAAAATATTACCGTTAGAGTTGATCTGGCATTTTAAATTTTCGTTCCAGATAGGTTGGAGTCGGCTCCAACTTTTTAGGTGTCGGCTCCAAGTCGTTTATCCAAAAATAGAAAGTTCTGAGTTCGTCGAGGAGTCGGCTCGAAAAAGTTAGGTGTCGGCTCCAAAAGACTGTAAGTGTCGGCTCCGAGGTAGTCAAAAATCAAACATTTTGTCCCCGCATCGGAGTCAGCTCCAAACACTGTAAGTGTCGACTCTGAAACTCTAGGTGTCGGCTCCGAAACTCTAGGTGTCGGCTCCGGACCGTATCAAAACACAGAAGAATATTTGACTGGCCATGGGGTCGGCTCCAGCATTCCTAGGTGTCGACTCCAGGCTCTGAAACTTTGAAACTTATGTTTTGCAATTGATTCAAAACACGTTTCTTAATGCCTTTAAATCAATCAAATATTTTTAAGCCCTGAAACACTTATCAAATCTATTAGTAATCAAATAAATATACTCAATTCCTTTATTAATCATCAAAATCAATAATTGGGTCAACATGCTGTCTTCTGTTCTGCGTCGAGGGGGTCTGAGTGCCCTGGTGCTGTTGCTGAGCCGGAGGGGTCTGAGGGCCCTGCTGTTGCTTCGGTGCCGGAGAAGCAGAGGATGGTTCCCCAGACTGGAAGCTCGTGCGGTGGTCAAGGGTCTGCAGCTCCCTTGAAGGACCCTGTGCCGGGGATGGGGGCGTGCCGGTTTGTGGCTGGCGTGCTAGTGGAGGCAGTAGGCCCAGGATTGCCTGAATCTACTCCGAATCAGCTCAATCTGAACATTGCACCTAATCCTTTTGCCCTTTTGGGTTCCGACAAATGGGCTGGTCATCCGAAGGTTCGGTCGGATGCCTACCCGGGTCCACTTAAGCGGGCCCAGCCTATTACAACTCCGGTCCGAGGGTGGTCTCTAGGTCTTCCAAAGGGAAGGGGAAAAGCATTGCCTCTGATTTTGATAGAGCTCACTCCATGAATGTGATCTCTACACCAGTGGATGTCTCTATGGAACAGGATTCTCAGTCGATAGAGGGGGCTGTGTACTCCTGTGATAAGGCAGTTAATGTCCCTGTTGCTTGCTCTAAGGTCACTCAGTTGGCTGCGAAGGATAGGCTTGACCATGATTCTACTATCACTCTCCTTAAGAAGGCCATTCAGCCAGAGGTGACGGGTGAGCTGATGGATAATATTGACCAGGGATCCGCTGACTTGGTGATGTTAGGGGACCGGGGGGGCTCCCTTCTAAATGAAGATTCTGATTTGGAATGTGAGAGGAGCCCAGAAACTGTCGTTTCACTCCTCTTTTAGGAGGTTTATGCAGCTCCACAGTTTTGACATCTGTATCTTGTTAGAAACTCGCCTGTCAGGGACTAGTCTAGCTAGTTTTAGGAGGCAGATTTCTAAAGCTTGGTTTTCTTATGCTATAGACTCTGTTGGTTTATCTGGTGGTATCTTGGCATTATGGAGGAGAGCTGATATTAGAGTGGATGCCTTTCACGGTTGTTCCCAGCAGGTTGCGCTTGTCATTACTGAAGGGATGTCGGTCCCTTGGCTCCTTTTGGGTGTGTATGCCAGCACAGACTTTCGGGAGCTTTATGTGCTCTGGGATGATATTCGATCTTTGATTGCCCAAGGTGTTCCCTCTTTGCTTGCTGGTGATTTCAACGGTATAGTTGGGGTTAATGAGAAGAAGGGTGGTAAGCGGTTTGTTGTGTCCCCTGGGGTTTCGGAGTTCAAGACCTTCATCTCCTCTGTTGATTTATTGGACCTAGGTTTCCATGGGTCCCAATTTACTTGGTGCAATAATTGGTTGGGATCTGCTAGAGTTTGGGAACGCCTGGATAGAGCTTTGGCCACCCCTAACTGGCTTCGGTATCATCCGACCACCACAGTTACTCACTTATCCAGGATTGCCTCGGATCACTGTCCCATCCTCATCTCCACTGATATGGCTGCTCAGCAAAGGAGACCCTTCAAGTTTGAGAAATTCTGGACTTCTTACTCTGGTGCCAGGACATTAATCGCTCAGGTGTGGCGCATTCCTGTTAGAGGGAGTCCTACTTATAGATTATCCAGACATCTGGAGCTTGCGAGACGGAGACTTTCTAGATGGAATAGGGTGGAGGTTGGTGACATTGTGCAGCAAGTTAAGCAGGTTGAGTCTACTATTGCCTCTCTCCAGGCTAAGGAAGATCAGTGTGGTTGTCTTCTTGATTCTGACCTTATTTCTCTCCGTTCTAACCTGGCTCTCCATCACTCCCTCCTTCGGCAGCAGGAGATTTTTTGGAGGCAAAGGTCCCAAATTCAATGGGTCAAGGAAGGTGATCAAAACACTAGATTTTTTCACCAGGCCACTTTAAATCGCCGTTCGGTGAACCAGATCCGGCGTGTTGTTGATGAGGATGGGACTGTCCATGAGGATATCCAGGTTATTAGAGATCAGTTTCATCATTTCTTCCAGTCTAGATGGACTGAGCTGACTGGGGATGGCTTCCCTATTACTCCTGTTCCATCCCGCTTTAAGGTCTCTGGTTCTAAGAACGACCTTCTCACTAGGCCTGTTACCTTGGAGGAGATTAGGATGGCTTTATGGGACCTTAGACCTAATAAGGCCCCTGGGCCTGATGGATTCCCCCCCCCCCCTCCCCTTTTCTTCCGCCATTATTGGGAGATTGTGAGCCAGGATGTTTTGGAGGCTATCCAGGTGGTTTTTTTGTCTAAATCTATTCCCTCTGACTGGAACCGGACCTTTGTTGCTTTGGTGCCTAAACGTCCGGATGCTTCTATTCCTCAGCACTATCGGCCAATTAGTTTATGTACCACTTTATACAAGGTTTGCGCTCGTCTATTGGTTTCATGGCTGAGGCGGGTGATTCCTCGCCTTATCTCTCCTGAGCAAGGGGCTTTTCTTAGAGGTCGCTGCATCTCTGATAATGTGTTGCTTGCTCAAGAGTTTATGCATGACCTTCACCGTGCCCCTGCCCGTCAGTGTCTTATGATAGTGAAGCTGGATATGGAGATAGCTTATGATAGACTGAGCTGGGATTTTCTCTATCGCACTCTTCAGGAGTTTGGTTTTGCTGATCTCTTTAATGCCTGGATTAGGGCTTGTGTTCATCGGCCGTCCTTCTCTATTATTATTAATGGTGGCCAGACGAAGTTCTTTCATTCTTCTATTGGTCTGAGGCAGGGATGCCCTTTATCTCCGTTCCTGTTCATTTTATCTGCTGATGTGCTATCTCGGGCTCTTTCTCTGGCTCAGCAGGATCTCTCCTTTGTTCCTTATAGGGGTGGGCCTAATGGCCCTTTCTCTCCCATCTTCTATTTGCTGATGACTGTATCCTCTTGGGCAGTGCCACTACCTTCAATGCTTCTATCTTTGCTACAGTCATTCAGTCTTATTGTCGGGCTTCTGGTCAGAAAGTAAACCTTAGTAAATCTGTGATTTGCTTCAGTCCGAAAACTGCTCTTCCTATTAGGGGATCTATTATGCAAATTTTGGATATCTCTGTGCAGGCTGACCGTCTTTCCTATCTGGGGATTACCATCACTGGTAGGTGACCACGTACTTCTGACTTTAGTGACCTTGAGCGCCGTGTTCGGGTCTGGTTGGATGGTTGGCAGGTCACTGGGCTATCTATGATGGCCAGGCTCACCCTTATCCGGTCTGTGCTTACTTCTCTCCTAATCTACATCTTATCTAATGTTGTTGTTCTGTTTCTTGTCTGAGGCGGTTGCAGAGATATTTCCAGATTTCCTGTGGGGCTCTACGCAGGCTGGGCATGGTATCCACCTTATGGCTTGGGACACTGTTTGTCTGCCGATTTCAGAAGGGGGGCTGGGGATCCACTCTCTCATAGTTAGGAGGGAGGCTTTGATTGCTAGACATGCTTCGCGGTTCCTGCTTGATCCACACTGCTTGTGGAGTTCGTTTATGCGTGCCAATATGGAGATTGGACCCCTTCTACTTCTCCTCAGTCTATTCGGGTATACTCTTTCTTTTGGAAAGAGGTATGTCGTCATCGTCCCGCCATCCTGTCTCACATTTCATGGATGATTGGTGACGGTGCCTCTGTTGATGATGTCTGTGATACTTGGATTGCAGATCTTCCCCTTAGTCGGTGGCCTTCTTTTGTTAGCTCTGATATTCCCAGTGGTATGAGAGTTACTGATTTGATTGATCATGATCGTCATGCCGGGCACCCTTCTTTAGTGTCTTCTCTATTTGGTGACGAGCTCCGTCAGCGTATTCTCTCTATTCCTCTGATGTCGGGTCATATTCCTGACTCCACTTTATGGAGGCGATCCTTTTTGACTCGTGCCCCTATCAGAGATCTTGTGAAGGCTTACAGACCTTAGCCCAGGCTTACTTTGGATGTTTCTTGGATATGGAAGCTTCCCATTCACCCCAGAGTTTGCCTCTTCATATGGAAAATTGCTTGGGATTGCCTCCCTACGTGTTCTCTCTCTCTAGAAGGGGTCTGTCGATCCAGCCTGCGTGTCCTCTTTGTGGGCTAGGTGATAAGACCATTGATCATGCTATTTTCTTGTGTGATAGAGCAGATTGATTTGGCAGATTTCGGGGTTCAGTCTCTGGGGTGATGGGAGTGGCCCTAGTTGCAACTCTTTTCTGCGATTGATCAGGATTGACAATTGGAAGGGTAACTGAAAGGTGGGTACTTCGGCTGCTTATATAGCTTACCAGGTCTGGTTATCTCAGAACCAGATCATTTTCTCTGATGAGGTTGTTCTCCCTCTTAGGCTTATTCAGACTACTTTGTCCCTCTCTGCAGAGTACACTCTTCATCAAACTGTTCTTGGTTTCGATAACCCTAGAAGCTGGGGCTCCCCTGCTGCCTTGGCAGCGCACCGGCAGACGGTCTTTATCTCTTGGGAGCCCCCACCCCTAGGGTTTGTCAAAATTAACTTTGATGGGAGCGTCCGTGTAGAGTTGCTGGTTCGGGCTTGTGATCCGTGGGACGGATGGGTTGATGATAGCTACGGGTGGCTTCGGCCTTCTTGATCTATCGGTCCCTTTAGTAGAGTTGTATGCGGCTTGGGCCGGTATCTCTTTGCTATTCGCAGGCTGGGGGGCTGCAGGATGATCATTGAGGGGGACTCCACCTCTGTTATTAGTTGGCTCTGTCAGGACTCTGGTGATCAGTGCTCTTCCACTCCTCTGATCCATGATATTCGAGCTATGCTTTGTCAGGCTGAGACCACCTGGGTCCGACATATCTATCGGGAAGCTAACTCAGCGGCCGACTGGGTAGCTGCCCGGGTGGCCCATCACTATGGCCTTTGGATTTGGTCACCGGGTGATCCGTGCCCTCTGGTTCTCTCTTAAATTTTGTACTCTAATATATCGGGTTTGACTCACCCCAGAAGGATTTGATCGCCCGTTTGTACCCAAAAAAAAAAAGGACCAGCTGAAAGGGTGAATCAATTCATTTTATATTCACATCTCTTTCCTCTGCTATTATTTTACCCATGAGTTTATATAAATGACAGGCTTAATTTTGGTAGCGGACCTGTGCTACTTAAATTGTAGAAAAATTTTTACAACTCAATAATATTGTAGAATTTAGTGACTTCAAAGAAAAACTCAGTTTTAAGTTGAAATTTGGAGGCCTTGGGACAACCTAAAAGATGATAAATTTGATTATATAAATTCAAAATTAAAGCTCAAATAACAAATATATCTAATTGAAAATAATTCAAAAGGTTCAATATGCGTTCAACTGAATGGAATTAATTACAAGTAATTAAAAAAGTAATAGAATAAATGAGATATAAGAAAATTTCTAATGGTTCGGCATTCTGGCCTTACTTATATTTATTGCTTAAGGCTTCTTTTTAGAAATTTTATCAAGTGAATCTTCTTCCAACGAGTCAAAATCAAATCTTTATGCCCCTTCTTTTGCAAATCAAGAGAAATCTTTATACCTCTCCTTTTCATGGGATAAGAAGGAACCTTTAAAACATTGTCTTAGTTAATACATGAGAACTAAGAATCACTCTCAATGGATGAATTATCCCAACTTGATCTAAGAGGATATGCAAGTGAAAGCTTATAAGATCATGGATTTTCTGGGCATATTCTTTGATAAAATTAACAATGGATCAACCATCGATTCTTCTTAACAATTAAAGAGAATACTCTAATTTATAGATTTATCAAAAATATGATTGTTGGAGTGCTTACCAACACTCCAATATTTGACTGAAATTTGACCAATGATAGCAAATAATTAAGCAGGAAACCACACTATGGAAAATGAGTTGGAAGCTTGTTCGAATTATGGAGTAACGGAAAGTAATTATTATAAGAGATGATGCTGCAACATGGCATGAACCAACAAGGATGGCTGTCAAAATGGAATCATATAATTATTTTAACAATTAGAGAAACTAATGTATAAATATGAAATTATATTAGTTTTAAATGATCAGCACATTAGACTATGAATCTTATCTTTTTATTTTCACTCAATTAATTTTTACATTTGTTTAGTGAAAAACATTGAATGTTCAATGCAACAAGACCAACTACAACAAAAAAAAAAAAAAAGTCATTAGCGATGATTATAAGTACTAGCATTAATAGCTTTAAAAATTGTCGCAAATACCTTTACTGATGCTTTTGTAGCATTTTTTGTAAACTACTTTAAGATGTCACCAACATTTTTAATAAATGAAAATACATCTACAATTAATTATTTGCATTTGTTATATGCACCATGTAAAAATTATAAAATAATAAATTTTTCATGTGCCACATAAGAATCAAACCATGTCTCTTCATTTAAGAAAAAGTGGTCTACCATCATAGTCCATCAAACTTTATTTACATTTACTTAAACTTTATATACCATATAGAAATTAAACTCATATTTTTTATTTAGAAAAAAAAAACCATTCTGCCACCACTGTACCATCAAAATTTATTAAAATAATAACTTTTAATTTATTTATTCTTATTTATTTGATCAAATATACTCATTATTGTCATGTTTCAGATTTCAAAAACTATTTTTCATAAATATAATCCTTTTCTTTCTCTTAAAATAAAAAATAAAAAGATTCATTTTATTATTTATGATATTTTCAAAATTATTTTTAAAAAATATTTAAAAATATTGATAACTACAACATGTTCCTATTCATATATAATTTTTTCTTATAAATTATTTAAAAAATAATTTTATTTATTTTGAAATTAAAGAGTAAAATTGATATTTAATATATAGATTTAAATTATTTATAATATTTAATATATTTAAAATGCAACTCTAGTTAGATTAGTAATTGTGAAGTTTAGCTAAATCAGTAGAACAATTAGACAAGTTATAAATTAATGACCAATAATTTATCATGAATGTTGGGTGATATGGCTAATCCTGCGCCATTAGAATAAACGGCAAAGATAGCAGCAGCTGACGAGGGCTACATCAACCCCCGAGACCTACCTCTCGGTCTCGGGGCACATGAACAGTATCTCAACCCCCGAGACCTACCTCTTGGTCTCGGGGCACATGAACAGTATCTCAACCCCCGAGATCTACCTCTCGGTCTCGGGGCACATGAATAGTATCTTAACCCCCGAGACCTACCTCTCAGCCTCGGGGCACATGGACAATGCATTAACCCCCGGGGCCCACTACTCAGTCTCAGGGCACACGAATGACATCTCAATTCCTGGCGCATGGTTAGGTTATTCTGGGCCACCTGGCGTGCTCACATAATCCACCGCACATCCGTGGCAAAGAGTGGCCATACCTCATAACGGCGTATGATCCGTTGTATCTTAGTCACTGTGCATGGCCATACCCCGTTATGGTATGTGGATCACCACCTGCCCGTTGCAGCGGTGATGCACACCAGATGTTACCTCAGACATGAGACATCTATGAGGTCGTACTGACAGGTAACTCATGATGCATCCGGTGTGTACAATAACAGTACAACTTGTCATCGTCGGCCCCGTATTTTGTTCGTTATTGGACTGGGCTCTAAGAATCAGTGATGATGGGAATAGAAAGGGGACATCCGAACAGGTATAAAAACACGCACCCGCTGTAAGGATCCTTGAACTCTAGTTTTCTAGTTTTCTTCCTCCTAGCAAAACCCTAACTGTCTCAGCTCTCTTCTGCTAAGCAGTTCTTGTCTGATCCCAAGTAACTAACTTGAGCGTCGGAGGGTCCCCACCAGAGCATCCGGTCTCCGGGGACTTTTCTTGCAGGGGTCCGGTGAGAAGGACGTCCGTCTTCCCCAACGCTTGAAGAAGGTGACTTGGCGTCATCAGATTGGCGCGCCAGGTAGGGGGGAAAAGAGAAAGACATCGAACCAGCAATCTGCAATCTCTCTCTTCAAGCTCTTGAAGCCATGGTGACGACCCGAACGAAGGGAGTTTCTACCAGTTGCACTGGGGGGCAGCGCCGCGGGGCCGGTCCACCCGCAGAGGCCCCCTCGGCTCTCCCGGCCAGCATTCTGGCACAACTGCATCCCCAAGAGGCTGGACCTTTCACTACTTGGACGATGTCCCTGGGCCTCCTCCGCATCAGTTCCAAGAAGATCAATTCACCGCCCTAGCCCCGCAAGTCCAATCTCTGGCGGCGGTGGTTCAGGGCCTACAGTACCAACAGGCGATCGCGCAGCAGCCGGAGCCAAATCCATCAGTCCCAGGGGTGGTGCAACTCAGCCAGCATTCCTTCCGGAGGAGATCACCGGTGCCGGGGGATCGCCACCATCAAGCTCCGCCCAAGCCTCACCACCGGGAAGTCTCCAAGAGGCACCGGTCGTCTTCCCGCCACGCTAGTGTCTCTCCTAAGCGGCGGCATGGGAAGGAGGCAGAGCGCCCTCGCCGACATCACCGTCCCCATTCTCCGTCCTCTGAATCTTCTGGGGAAGGATCCGTTGATGGCCGGATGGCCCGTCGAGCCGAGCGTCGACTCGACGAGTATAACCAGAGGTTGGAGGAACTTAGCCGTCGGATCACCCACTTGCAAGAGACGGACTACGACAGCCAGCCTCCATTATCTCGCCGCATCATGGAAGAACCCATCACCACCCGGTTCCGTCTTCCCCAGCTAGATCCTTATGACGGGACCACAGACCCCTTGGACCATCTGGAAATTTATAAGGTCCTCATGCAAGTCCAGGGGGCCACCGACTCACTCATGTGCATCGCCTTCCCAACCACCCTGAAGAAGGCCGCCCGAGCCTGGTACTCCCGCCTGCCACTACAGAGCATTGATTCCTTCCGCCAGTTGGAGAGGGCTTTCTTGGCCCATTTTGATGCCTGCCGGAAGATCCCCAGGGTAGCAGATAGTCTCTTCGCCATCCAGCAGAAGAGCGGTGAGTCCCTACAGGATTATGTCGCTCGGTTCAAGGAGGCAGCCCTGGAGGTCTACAACCTTGAAGACTCGGTGGCCACTTTGGCCTTGAAGCGAGGGCTTCATCCGTCTTGCTTCGCATACTCCCTCGACAAGAAGCCACCCGGCTCCTACACCGAGCTCCTGACCCGGGCCCAGAAGTACATTCAAGCTGATGAGGCTGACTTCTCTCGATGCGAGGCTAGCGGGAACGTCCCCAAGAAACTGGACCGATCGGAACCTGCTGAAGCTTGCCCCAGAAGACCTGAACCTCCTCGCCAGCCAGACAACCGTCCCTGAGCCCCCGCGCCAAGAGATGGACCCTACACCCCACTGCTCACCCCGATATCTCAGATCTTGCTCGAGATTGAAGGGGAGTCTTATCTTCAGCACCCTCCACCATTGAACCCGAAGATCCCTTGCAACAAGAACCTCTATTGTCGCTACCACCGGGATCATGGTCATGATACTGACGAGTGTCGCCAGCTGAAGAAGGCTATCGAAGACCTCATCCAACGGGGCCACCTGAAAAGTTCATCCAGAGGAACAACCCGGGAGCTCCTGGCTCGTCAGTGCCTCCGCAACCAATGATCGACAATGCCCCAACGGAGAAGACGGTGGCAATGATTTCCTGGGGGCAGGAGGCCCACCGAAGAGGCCGAGAGGGGAGGGGGAGTTAGATTTTGTAATTCCTTTCTTTAAGAAGGATTTAGAGGAGTTGGTAAACAAAAATGATGACAGCATCGTCGTGTCTATGACAATTGCTAAACATCCTGTAAAGAGAATTCTAGTTGATAGTGGGAGCTCTGTGGATGTTTTGAACTATGACGCTTTTGTTCGTATGAACCTGTCGCCTGATCTACTCCGGCCCGTCGCCACGCCCTTGATGGGGTTTACTAGAGATTCTGTAAAAGTCGAGGGGGAGGTCACTCTTCCTGTGACGGCTGGCACGGCCCCGTGTCAAAGTACGATTTTCATGAAGTTCTTGGTGGTTTGTGTGCCCCTTGCTTACAACGCGATCCTCGGAAGGCCCGGGCTCAATCTTTTGGATGCTGTCATTTTCACTAAAAGGCTCCTCGTGAGGTTTCCTACCAGCGAAGGAGTCGGCGAGATGCGAGAAGAGCAGAATCCACGTTCACTATGCTACCACATGGCCCCTAGTCCACAGGGGGCGGCATCCGCGCAGGTACCTAAGACGCTGGATCCTCGAGACATGGAGAGAAGAGGAGAGCCGGCCGAGCAACTGCTTACTTTCCCCCTCGGGGAGGACCCAACGAGAACAGTCCGGATCAGAGCCCTACTCCCGGAGGAGGCTCATGACCGGCTCCTCACCTTTCTGTGAGCTAATGCGGATGTCTTCGCCTGGTCAGCATCCGATATGCCAGGAATTCCAGAAGAGGTGATTACTCACCAACTTAACATTCGGGCGGAGTGCCGACCTATCCAGCAGAAGAAAAGGAGTTTCGCCCCCGATCGACAGAAGGCCGTGGATGAAGAGGTGCGGAAGCAACTGGCATCCGGTCATATCTGCGAGGTGCACTACCCAGACTGGTTGGCGAATATCGTGATGGTTTGCAAGGCCAGTGGGAGCTGGAGGATGTGCGTGGACTTTACCGACCTCAACAAGGCATGCCCCAAAGACAGCTTCCCATTGCCCCGGATCGACCAGCTGGTGAACGCCACGTCTGGGCATGAAACTCTTAGTTTCATGGATGCATTCTCGGGGTACAATCAGATCAGGATGAACCCGACGGATGAAGAAGCCACCTCCTTTATTACAGAAAAGGGAATTTACTGCTAGAAGGTGATGCCATTTGGGCTGAAGAATGTCGGAGCCACCTATCAAAGGTTGATGAATAAGGTCTTTGAGGACCAAATAGGGCGCAACATGGAGGTGTACGTGGACGATATGCTAACAAAGAGTACCAGTGCTGCTGACCATATCACCGACCTCGAGGAGACTTTCAACAACCTGCGCTGGTATCGGATGAGGCTTAACCCCCACAAGTGCACCTTTAGAGTGGTGGCAGGCAAGTTTCTGGGCTTTATGGTAACCCAATGAGGGATTGAAGCCAACCCTAACAAGATCAGGGCTATCTTGGAGATGAGGCCCCCAGCTAACAAGAATGAGGTGCAACGCCTAACTGGGAGGGTAGCGGCTTTGAGTCGCTTCATGTCAAGATCGGCAGAAAGGTGTCTGCCCTTCTTTAAGGCGCTGCGCAAGGTCAATGGCTTCGAATGGACAAAGGAGTGTCAGGATGCCTTTGAGGAGTTGAAGCAATTTTTATCCACTCCCTCGCTGTTGTCCAAGCCAAAGAATGGAGAGGAGCTCTTCCTATATCTTGCAGCCTCCCCCGAAGCTGTCAGCTCTGTGCTCGTGCGCATTGATGCTGATCGAGTCCAGAGGCCGATCTATTACACCAGCAAGGTACTTCATGATACCGAGACCAGATACTCTAGAATTAAGAAGATCATTTTTTCCCTGGTGGTCTCTGCCCAACGCTTCCGACCCTACTTTCAAGCCCATCCCATTGTGGTGCTCACGGACCAACCTCTCCGGACCATCTTGTCTCGCCCTTACACCTCCGGTCAGCTAGCCAAATGGACCATTAAGCTAAGTGAATTCGACCTATCCATCCGACCAAGGTCGGCCATGAAGTCTCAGGTGATAGCCAATTTCTTGGTTGAGTGTTCCTGGACCGAGAAGGATGTGGAGGAGATACGCCCGAAGGAGTGTGTGGACCCTCCCTCAACCGAGGAGACAGAAAAAGATGACTGGATTTTGCATGTGGATGGAGCAGCAAATTCTCAAGGAAGTGGAGCCAGACTCATCCTTGCGAGCCCTGAAGGGGATGCGGTGGAGTATGCTCTTAGATTCTAGTTCCCAGCAACTAACAACCAGGCGGAGTATGAAGCCCTGTAGCGGGAATGAGGTTGGCTGAGGAGTTAGGTGTGGGGCGTTTGAGGGCCTTCACAGATTCTCAGCTTGTTTCTAGGCAGATCATCGGGGAGTACGAAGCTAGGGACCCAACCATGTCCCGTTATCTGAGCCAAGTGCAATCCCAAGCCTCTTGGTTCTCTTACTTCCATGTCAGCTACATTCCCCGAGCGGAGAACGCCAGGGCCGATGCATTATCCCGTTTAGCCACTTTGGCCGACGGGACGCTGGGAAGAACATATGTGGAGCACCTCCAGGCCCCAAGCATTGAAGTTGCGAATGAAGCGTTACCGGTGGAGCAAGAGCCCTCCTGGATGGATGCCTATGTCCGATATTTGAGCGACGACACTCTCCCAGAAAACCCCGCTGAGGCCAAGTTACTCAGGCGGAGGGCCCCGAGATTCTTGATGATGAATGGGAAGCTTTATCGAAGATCATTCTCATACCCGATCCTCAGGTGTGTGGGACCAGCAGAATCAGACTACATCCTGAGGGAGATCCATGAAGGCATCTGTGGAAGTCACCTGGGGGGCAGAGCCCTAGCTTACAAGGCCCTACGACAGGGGTACTTTTGGCTGACTATGAAGGAGGATGCAGCCGAGCTCGTTAAGAGATGTGATAGCTGTCAGCACCATGCTAATATTCAGCAACAGTCGACGTCTCAGTTAACCCCCTTGGTGGCACCCTGGCCCTTCGCCCAATGGGGTATGGATATCCTGGGGCCATTTCCCTCGGCCTCCAGACAGCAAAAGTTCCTCCTGGTGGCCGTTGATCACATCACCAAGTGGGTTGAAGCCGAGGCCCTTGCTAAGATCACGGAAAGCAAAGCGAGATCCTTCTTCTGGAAGTCCATTATATGTCGGTTCGGACTGCCGCACACCTTGGTCACCGACAATGGCCGGCAGTTTGACAATGCGCCCTTCCGAGAATTCTGCTCCGAACTGGGCATCCATCAGAAATTCACTTCCGTCGGGCACCCTCAGACCAACGTGGTGGCCGAGGTAATTAATCGAATCATTCTCCAAGGGCTGAGGACTCGACTGGATGACTGCAAGGGACGATGGGTGGAGGAGCTCTCCAACGTGCTGTGGGCCTACCACACAATGCCGCGAGCCCCCACCGGCGAGACCCCATTTAGCTTAGTCTTTGGATCTGAAGCCATCATCCCGGTAGAGGTTGGCTCACCGAGCCCTTGGGTGGAGTCGTACAACGAGGAAGGCAACCCAGACCAGCTGCGAGCCAACCTCGACCTGGTGGAGGAAATGCAAGACCAAGCGCAACTTCGGATGGCGGTCTACTGGCAATGGGCCGCCAAATATTACAATGCCCGTGTGCATCCCAGGACTTTCCTGCCAGGGGACCTGATCCTTCGACGGGCCGAAGTTTTGAAGCTGACGGAGAGAGGCAAACTAGCCCCAAATTGGGAAGGACCCTATTGGATTGACGAGACACTTCGTCACGGAGCTTACAAGATTGAAGAGCTCGATGGGAAGTCGCTTCCCAGGACATGGAATGCAGACAACCTTCGTCGGTTCTATCAGTAATGCATTCCTCCTCTCACATTAAATATCGTGCCTATATTCTTTTGGGCTTTTGCCCCTCATTCTATATTAACAAATTTCAATTTTAGCTCCTGAGTTCTTTTTACCTAAAGCCCTGGGCCAGCCAGGCATAAAGCCCGACACCCGTCGGCATCTAAAGCCCTGGGCTAGCCAGGCATAAAGCTCGACACCCGCCGGCATCTAAAGCCCTGGGCCAGCTAGGCATAAAGCCCAACACCCATCGGCATCTAAAGCCCTGGGCCAGCCAGGCATAAAGCCCGACACCCATCAGCATCTAAAGCCCTAGTCCAGCCAGGCATTAAGCCCGACACCCGTCGGCACCTAAAGCCATGGGCCAGCCAAGCATAAAGCCCGACACCCATCTACACCTAAAGCCCTGCGCCAGCCAGGCATAAAGCCTGACACCCATCGGCACCTAAAGCCCTAGGCCAGCCAGGCATAAAGCCCAACACCCATCGGCACCTAAAGCACTGGGCCAGCCAGGCATAAAGCTCGACACCCATCGGCATCTAAAGCCCTAAGCCAGCCAGGCATAAAGCCCGACATCCGTTGGCACCAAAGCCCTGCACCAGCCAGGCATAAAGCTCGACACCCATCGGCATCTAAAGCTCTGCATCAGCCAGGCATAAAGCCCGACACCCGTCGGCATCTAAAGCCCTGGGCCAGCCTGGCATAAAGCCCGACACCCGTCGGCATCTAATGCCCTGGGCCAGCCAAGCATAAAGCCCGATACCCATCGGTACCTAAAGCCCTGCACCAGACAGGCATAAAGCCCGACATCCGTCGGCATCTAAAGCCCTGGGCTAGCCAGGCAGAAAGCCCGACACCCATCGGCATCAAAAGCCTTGCACCAGCCAGGCATAAAGCCCGACACCCGTCGGCACCTAAAGCTCTGGGCCAACCAGGCATAAAGCTCGACACCCGTCGGCATCTAAAGCCCTGCACCAGCCAGGCATAAAGCCCGACACCCGTCGGTACCTAAAGCCCTGGGCTAGCCAGGCATAAAGCCCAACACCCATCGGCATCTAAAGCCCTGCACCAACCAGGCATAAAGCTCGACACCCATCGGCACCTAAAGCCCTGGGCCAGCCAGGCATAAAGCCCGACACCCGTCAGCATCTAAAGCCCTGCACCAGCCAGGTATAAAGCCCGACACCCATCGACACCTAAAGCCCTGGGCCAGCCAGGCATAAAGCTCGATACCTGTCAGCATCTAAAGCCCTGGGCCAGCCAGGCATAAAGCCCGACACCCATCGGCATCTAAAGCCCTGGGCCAGCTAGGCATAAAGCCCAACACCCGTCGGCATAAAAAGCCCTACACCAGTCAGGCATAAAGCCCAACACCCGTCGGCACCTAAAGCCCTGGGCTAGCCAGGCATAAAGCCCGACACCCGTCGGCACCTAAAGCCCTGGGCCAGCTAGGCATAAAGCCTGACACCCATCGGCATCTAAAGCCCTGCACCAGCCAGGCATAAAGCCCGACACCCATCGGCACCTAAAGCCCTGGGCCAGCCAGGCATAAAGCCCGACACCCATCGGCATTTAAAGCCCTGCACTAGCCAGGCATAAAGTCCGACACCCATCAACACCTAAAGCCCTAGGCCAGCCAGGCATAAAGCCCGACACCCGTCAGCATCTAAAGCCCTGCACCAACCAGGCATAAAGCCCGACACCCGTCGGCACCTAAAGCCCTAGGCCAGCCAGGCATAAAGCCCGACACCCGTCGGCACCTAAAGCCCTGCACCAGCTAGGCATAAAGCCCGGCACCCGTTGGCATCTAAAGCCTTGCGCCAACCAGGCATAAAGCCCGACACCCGTCGGCACCTAAAGCCCTGCACCAGCCAGGCATAAAGCCCGACACCCATCGGCACCTAAAGCCCTGGGCCAGCCAGGCATAAAGCCCGACACCCGTCGGCACCTAAAGCCCTGGGCCAGCCAGGCATAAAGCCCAACACCCATCGGCATCTAAAGCCCTGGGCCAGCGAGGCATAAAGCCCGACACCCGTCGGCACCAAAGCCCTGCACCAGCCAGGCATAAAGCCCGACACCCGTCGGCATCTAAAGCTCTGCACCAGCCAGGCATAAAGCTCAACACCCGTCGACATCTAAAGCCCTGGGCCAGCCAGGCATAAAGCCCAACACCCGTCGGCATCTAATGCCCTGGGCCAGCCAAGCATAAAGCCTGACACCCATCGGTACCTTAAGCCCTACACCAGCCAGGTATAAAGCCCAACACCCGTCGGTATCTAAAGCCCTACACCAGCCAGGCATAAAGCCCGACACCTAACGGCATCTAAAGCCCCGCACCAGCCAGGCATAAAGCCCGACACCCGACGGCACCCAAAGCCCGACACCTGACAGCACTTAAAGCCCTGGACCAGCCAGGCATAAAGCCCGACCCTGATCGGCACAAAGGCCCTGGTCTAGCCAGGCACAAAATGATGCGCACCATTGGCAAAGCAACGTGCGGGCGGCTCGGAAGGCTCGGTTTTATCTTGACCTTCGAGTCCTACGCTCTGTTGGGAACACGGGTTTCGTGCCTTCTAACCCTAAGATCCGGTCCTACGAAGCTAAGTCGAATTATCTAAGGGTAAGCTATGGATTGCTCAGCACCGACGAAGCCCCTGAGGGTCCCACGTCGGCTGCCATAGAGTTTGAAGTGACAGTGGCAACCAAGCGAAGATGAATTCCATTGAAAAGAGTGTTTCATTAATTTGAACTGTGCAAAAAATGCCGACCACATCAGGTTCACAAAAACAAAATACAGTATGGGGCTCATGAGTCGGCAGGTGCGTCCTCATCATCAGACGAGCCCATCTCAGAGAGGCGGTCCTGCTCTACTTCAAGGGCCTGGGGAAAGTTTAAGTCTCTGGCCACTTTCTCCTTCCCACGATGGAACCCTTGAAGATATGCCCCCGTCGAAGCTTCGGTTAGCTCCTCCATGAAATGCTCAGATGCTCGAAATTCTTTAATAACTCTGGCGGTCCTGATTTTGACAGCTGCCTCCACCTCAGCCGCCAGTGCCCTCCTCTCAGCAGCCAGGGTTGCCACTGCTATCCTCTCGGCCTCCAGAGCTAGATTCCTTTCCTCCTCCGCTCCTTTCGACCTTTCTTCGGCCTCCATCATTTTCTCCTCCGCCATCCTTGCCAATTCTCTGGCCTCACTCACCTGTCTATCGGCCGCTTGGATGGTTGCGACCAACTCGGAGATGTGCAGGTCTCTAGCTGCGATGGCATTATCAGCTTCCATGAGCTGGTTGAGGGCCGCTCGCAGGCGGTTGGACTCTATCTCTGCCCGGCTCTCGGCCGCCTTTATTTCATCAGCCCGGGTAGTCTTGGCTGATTCTAAGGCCTTCTCTGTAGTTTTTGCTCGAGCGCAAGCGTCCTCTGCCACTTTTTGGGCCTCCCGCACAATGGTTTTCTCACCATGGATAATTTCCCTGGTGATAGCCAAGGAGTTGGCAACCTGTGTGCGAGCCCCATGTCAAAAAGAAAAGGAAGAGCAGAAAGAAATTCAATATCAGAAAGCGGATAGTCTAACTACCTTGACTAGGGCTGCGTATGACTCACGAAAGAAGGTAGCCGCCTTTAGATGGCTGAGCTCCTCCTGAACCTTTGATACGAGGATCGATGAGATGAGCTGCTCCACCCGGCGCCCATCACCTAGGACAGAGTTCCGAGACAGTCCACGCCTAGCCCCACTCCTTCCGGTAGTTTCGGCGGTCTCGGATCCACCGCATGGAGAGCTGCTCATTGGCGTCCTCTCCGGGGGCAGGCCTGCCGTCTGCGATGGTCCCTCGCCCCAGTCCCTTGCAGCTTCGCTGGGAGCTGGTTCGTCGGGGGCAGGAGCCCCCCCCGCTGCCGTTGGATCCTCTGTGGCTGGCTCTTCTATGGCCGGCTCCGCCTCCATGGCCGACTCCGCCTCTATGGTCGGCCCCCCCGCGGCCGGCGCCTCAGGGGCCGCTCCACCGCTCACGGTCCTTTCGGGTGGGGTGTCGGCCATCAAGTCTATCTCTGGGGTGACTGGAGGCTCCTGCGGTACGGATGGCTCGGGTGCCCGCACTGTCAAGTGTTTTGAATCTGGTGCTCGCCGTCCCTCGCTCGGTTCCTTTCGGGCTTTCCTTTTGGCGGCGGCCTTCATGAGTCGGCGCGCTGAGATTTTCATAGCTGCGCAGTATCGGCCGGGGTCAGCAAAAAAAAATTGATGAGCGAGAGCAAGGGCAAGACTTTGGTTAAGTGCAGGGAGACTTACCAAACTGGGAGATAAGTCCCACCGACCGAAGGTTTTCCTCCGTCAAGAGCAGGCTATACCGAGGAATTTTGGTGGACAACAACTACCCTAGCGCCTCTCTATCTCCAGGGTGGACAGTGGAGTTTGCATTACCTCGGGGGTCAGGGTCTCCCCACTGGGACTTCACTTGGCCAATGTTGGCGAAGAAAAACCGAGATTTCCAGCCTTTAACGAAAGAAGGGAGAAGGAGTTTAAGGACGCGGTTGGGCCTGGGCTGGAACAGCCACCAGCCTTTCTGAGATCGGAGAATATAAAAGGAACGGAAGAGAGAGACTCGTGGGGTGATGTGGAGATGATGGCAAAGGATAACAAAAGCACAAATGACGCGCAAGGAATTTGGGACCAACTGGGAAGGAGTTAAGGAATAATAGTCAAGGAGGTTAACGAAGAAAGGATGGAAAGGCAAGCGGAGGCCCACTCTCAGGAAAATCTCATAGATGGCCACCCGGCCCGGTCGGGATGAAATCACTCTGTCATCAGGGGTCGGGAAATAGAGCTCAATATCTTGAGGAATTTGGTAACGGGCCCGGATGTTCGCCAAATCGTTGCCCGTTACCATGAAAGCAGCCCCTTCCAGGGATTCTGCCCCCGCACTCTAGGAGGTGCCGGCCCCCGCCTAGCGACCTCTCGGATTCCAGCTAGCCACCGCTGGACGCCGCCCTGCGAGAGCCTCCCCGGTGACCCGCCGCTGGGCTAGAGGGATGTGATCCTCCGAATCGGAGGACCACTCAAGGGAAGAAGAAGGGGGAGAAGGAGAGGCTTGAGGCCTCTCGGGCGAAGAACGATTCTCCGAATCGTCCTCCGCAGACCAAGATAGGGAACTCATTGCAGGGCAAAAGATTGAAGAAACCAAGGAGGAACGAAGAGCTAACCTGGAAAGGAAGGTGATGAACACGAGCTCTCGAGTTGCAGGGGGGACCAGGAAGCGGAAAATCAGAAAGCTGGGGAAGGAGACGACGATCCCAGGAGTAGAATGACCGATTTCGACCCTCTATGCAGATTTTATTCAGTTTTAAATTGTCTTGCCGCGCCTCGACTGCCACGCGGGCTCCCATCGCGAGCCGGATTGCCTAGGTAATCGCTGAGCGCGGGATACGATTCATCTCCAGCCAATGGTAGGACACCGATGACGTCGCCGTTATGATGGGTAATGATGGCACACCTTTCTTCACGGACTTCGACGGATAAACCCAGCTTCGAGGACGATTGCCGCAAATCGAGTGGACAACGTTGGCTGCCCCATCACATCCCTGTACTGCCCGCATAAATTTACTGCATCGCCTATAGACACGCATCTGGAGGCGGTTCGCAAGGAGTGGGGATCAGCCATTTGGGAGTTGACACCCCTTTCACTTTACTGGGATGGGCCCACTCCGTCTCAGGGGTGAGGGGGCATCTGATATGGCTGATCCTATGCCGTTAGAATAAACGGCAAAGATAGCGGCAGCTGACGAGGGCTACATCAACCCCCGAGACCTACCTCTCGGTCTCGGGGCACATGAACAGTATCTCAACCCCCGAGACCTACCTCTCGGTCTCGGGGCACATGAACAGTATCTCAACCCCCGAGACCTACCTCTCGGCCTCGGGGCACATGGACAGTGCATTAACCCCCGGGGCCCCCTACTCAGTCTCAGGGCGCACGAATGGCATCTCAATCCCTGGCGCATGGTCAGGTTATTCTAGGCCACCTGGCATGCTCACATAATCCACCGCACATCCGTGGCAGAGAGTGGCCATGCCTCATAACGGCGTATGATCTGTTGTATCTTAGTCACTGTGCATGGCCATACCCCGTTACGGTATGCGGATCACCACCTGCCCATTGCAGTGGTGACGCGAACCAGACGTTATCTCAGACGCGAGACATCTGTGAGGTCGTACTGACAGGTAACTCATGATGCATCAGGTGTGTACGATAACAGTACAACTTGTCATTGTCGGCCCCGTATTTTGTCCGTTATTGGACTGGGCTCCTAAGAATCAGTGATGATGGGAATAGAAAGGGGACATCCGAACAGGTATAAAAGCACGCGCCCGCTGTAAGGATCCTTGAACTCTGGTTTTCTAGCTTTCTTCCTCCTAGCAAAACCCTAACTGTCTTAGCTCTCTTCTGCTGACCAGTTCTTGTCTGATCCCAAGTAACTAACTTGAGCGTCGAAGAGTCCCCATCGGAGCATCCGGTCTTCGGGGACTTTTCTTGCAGAAGTCCGATGAGAAGGACGTTCGTCTTCCTCGACGCTTGAAAAAGGTGACTTGGCATCATCATTGGGTAAATTATTGTCTTTTCATTTTTTTAAAAAATATCATTAAATTGGTGTTGTAGTTTTTATGATTTTTTTGTAATTTATTATAAATATAGTGTAAAATATTAATTTTGACTATTTTAAAAATTGAGTAATTTACCATAAATCGAGGCAAGTATAATTTTTATAGCATTTTTTAAAATACCACTAAAACAATATTGTGAAATATGAATACAATAGTAGCGTTTATAGCATTTGTAGGAAGAAGTTGTTTATTTCATAATACTTCTTAATAGTTAAGAGCATTGAACCTTAAATAATATTAAAAAGATAAATATAGTGGCAAATACTACATTAGCCATACCACTAATATCTATTTCTTTTTTGTTGCATCATTTCAGGTGAGAAAGTAATTGCATATCCGTATATTTATCCAATCAATCAACCTATTGCCTTGCACTTTTGAGCTTTGGTAATTATTATGCATGTATTTGTACACTAAAGATATTATATTTTTTAATTGATCAATATCATGGTTGCCAATAGGTACAAAGATATTTGATTGTTCTTTAACAGTAACCTACTACTACAGTCAATTTTCTAAACCACAGATTGACCATGCGTTGGTTTATATATGGATTTGGAATAATATCATTTTCATTCATTTTCATTGAGCTTTAGGATCAAGTGTTTGCTCAAAATATTAATGTAATTGATCAACTATACTTCATGGTACATATTGACTAAGATTTGGTTGGATTTTATACATAATATATGAAGAGATTGTAGCAGGCTGCTTGACATTTGACAAAAAAAGAATATATTTGGATAGATAATCACTCAATTGATTATTTTAGAAAGAAATTATTGAGAGAAGAGGAAGCTATTTATACAAGGAACTGGTAATAACCATTAAAGAGAGAGTTACCAAAACAAAAAAACCATCAAAGAATGGTTGTTATTGCTTGGATAAAACTACTTTTTGTATGATAAAAAGAGGTCTTTTCTAGGCTCATGATCTCACTCTCCACAGCATGAATAAAAAAATCTAATTATCATATATAGTTATGTATCTTAGAATAGAATTGGGATTTTGATCAAGCCTTTAGTGAATATGATCTATCTAATTCAGCACATTTCTTTATCATTTCTAATATTTTGTTTTGATCCGTTTTATACAACGCATCAATTGTACCATGTAACGCCTCACTATTATTTTTACGATAATAATGGTCATTGTGATTTTAATAATACTTGCAGCATATATGGTGATGATTGGCATGCGAAATGCTATCAAACTAATACGTGGTATCCTATAATGCGAAATGTTCCGCCACATACTAATGTTAAAGGCTTTTGCTTAACGATCTTTTTTCTACCTAATGCATTCAAAACGTCTCAAAAATATTAATTTCTATATTTTTTGATGCAATAGGAAGTGCAAGTTAATTTATCATCTACGTCATAAAATTTAAAAAATACAAAATAAAAACAAAACCGTAGCCTCGAATCCATGCTTTCCATACTCAATGCTGCCTGCACCTTCCAACAAACATATATATCAAACCTTAAAATTCTATCAAAAGGGTGTTCGGAAGCTTGAACATCCTATGCTCTAAGAACTACTAGTCTTTTGGCTAGCGATTGAAATTTGGATATTTTATATAGCAATTTTTTATTGCAGTTTGGTACTTGGTAAGATCCAAAGAGCAACTTGCGTATTTTCTTGTTCAGGGGATTGTCTTATGCTTAAGGAGACATGTCTGTGTGTGTGTTCATTGGCTCTTAAGAAGATCACAGCGAAGGCTCAAAAATGCAAATTAAGAAAAATGGATTACCATTATCTCTTTATATTTACACTGTTAGCAATTTTGTAAATTCACCCAAAAAAAGCTCTGCATCATTACCAGTTCAGTTAACTGTGTCTAGCAATTCATGTTGTTTAATAGCCCCGAGGAAGATTAAGCATCTGAAACTGCTTCATTTGGTCCTCTTGGTTCTCTGCTTGATAGGTATGACTACTCTAATTTGACTCTTCTTTTTGTATATCCATATTAATTAAATATAGAACATTCATTATATTTTATGATGTCTAGCGTCCGATTCTAAACCAACTGGAATGATCGATGTTTGGTATCCAAAACTAAACCCATGATCTGCCAATCCAGGTAACCCCAGACATGTGTTTAACCAAGGCATTTTCACATGTTAGATGAATGCAAACCAGTATGATATCATATATATCGTGTGTTACAAATCAGCACGGTAACATTTAAAAACTTTTGATAATGAGTTACAAACCAGTATGAATCCATCTAAGATTGTAAAGGCTAATGTTCTTGGGAATGCATTATGAGGGATTTCAATTAATGTAGTGATAAGGATAGTTGGATCTCAAAGGACAATAGGTGATGCCATTAGATCAACAGTTGCATGGCCCTCAAGTTTTGTAAGAAAAATATTTTTTTATTTGTTTATTAATTTATCTTATTTTTGCATGTTGATTACTGATTTTTTAGTTAGTTATATATTGCACTTCTATTTTGCATATTGAACTTGCTAATAAATGACTTATAATGCTTGTTCATTGTTGGACACATGATGCTTTTATTGGAATTATGATAGAAAATTTTAGTATCTTGTTTACAATTGAATATTAAATTCTATGCAAGGATTAAGCACTATAATTTTTTTGTGACTTTTTAGGATTTATAAAGGATTCAAATGAACATATATTTTGTGGATACTGGTTTGATGATCTTTCTACATTTGGTTTAATCATGGGCAATAAATTGGTGTTTCTTATAAAAGATCTAGATGTGCATGTGTTTGTGATGTTGATTTAGTGATCCTTTTACATTTGGTTTAATAGTGAGTTATTAATTGGTGTCATGTAATTTGAATATATTTGATGAATATTGATATATTAGGTAATCTAACAATAAGAATGAAAAATAAATTTTTAGTATGCTCACACCAGCAACGCGGTTGTGCATCGTTGCACAGCCAGCGTTGCATGCGGTTGCGTCGCTGCGCGCCCGACCACACGGGTCACCAGCACGCGCCAGCCACACACCTGGCTGCCAGGCCGCCTGCGCGTGCTAGCGACGCACTCGGCCGCGCGGGCGGCAGCGACAGCGCCAACGATGCGCCTGCGCGCGTCGCTGGTGGGAAAGCATTTGCGACACGCATGTGCCGGCCTGCCTAGGGCCACGCATCCAATCTAGATCATGCAGCCCTCTTCCCCCCCTCCCCAGCCCGGGCCGCCTCCTTCCCCCTTGGCTCCCCCCTACTGCTCCCCTTGTCGATCGAGCGCCTCACCCCAAACCCCCTTGGCCCTCGGCTCCCCTCATCGGGTGCATCGCCTCAGTCCTCCTTAGCCCCCGGCTCCCCTCCCCCCTGGCCTCGGCCACCCTGGCCCCTCCTCCCCTCCGTTAGCCCCCCCACTCCTTGGCCCCTTGGTATAGGTTTTCCCTTCCTTCTCTATCTTCTTTTTTTTATAGGTTTTCCTTCCTTCGAAGAACTATAATGATGAAACATGACATAGTTAAAAGAAACAGGCAGCCCAAGATGGGAAAAGCAATTTGTATGATGTGATTTTTCACTAAATGATGAGTGCTTGTCGCTGTTGGACTTGCACAATGAGGCAAACTCGACACTTCACCACATAAATCTTTGTTATAAGCAAACCATTCTACCGAAGCATTTAGAAACAATCTGCTATTAGGAAGTGGGCCCAAGAAATTGTTGTACTATAAATCGATTGATGTCAAACCCACCATGCCTCCAAAAGATGATGGTATGGATCATGACAAATTGTTATAGGATAAGCTTAAAGATGTTAAGGCTGTGTTTGAAATAGGGGATAAGGAAGGATATCCGCCCTTATTCTCAAAAGCTATAACTATAAAGTAGTGTTTGATAGAAAAAATATTATCCATGGATAAGTGTATGGGATAGAGTTTGTCCCCTGGCTATCCCTAGGGATATCCCCTAGCTATCCCATTGATCATATCAAATGCAAAAAGGTAAATTCATAGGATAACTTTTTTTTACTCTTATTTGGAGGGATAACCAGCTATTCCTGCATTTTTTAGGGAATAAATTGAGGGGATATCCCATGGTTAACCATGGATTATCCTTTTGGTTAACTTTATTCCCAGATATCCCTTATAGTTATGGCTTTTGGGAATAAGAGGGGATATCCCCTCTTATCCTCTATTTCAAACACTACCTAAAGGATAAGTCTGAGAAAGGTTAACCAAAGGGGATAATCCATGTTTAACCATAGATTATCTCCTGAACTTATTCCCTAGGGAACCTAGGAATAACTAGAGGTATCCCTTGATGGCAAAACTATTATTTAAAAAAAGGTGATTATTCTCTCAACTATCCTTTGGATAAATTCTATCATATATACTTATCCAAAGATAACATTTTGGGAATCAAAAACTACATAATAAGTCAAGCTTACCGGTTATGATGGTATTTTCCCTTCAAGTAAATTGTCGCTCAGATCAAGTAGATCCCTGTGACCTTGCAAACCCTCCGATTTGGGTAGGAATGCATCAGTCCAATTTATTCTCTCTTAAATTCAAGAGGCATAATTTAGAGAAACCATCCATATGTTGCAGTAATGACCCACTTAAGTTATTCTCAGATAAATCTAGAGTTTCTAGATTGAATAGTTTTCTAAGTTCCAAAGGAATTCTTCCAAATAATCTATTGCGACTCAAATTAAAGTTAAACAATGAGCTCATGCTACCTAGCTCCCCTGGTATCTTTCCTACAAGTTGATTGGAAGAATGGTCTAGCACTCCTAATTTCAACATTTTTCCAAATTCAGAAGGCATTTTTCCTGTTAAGAAGTTTTCTGAAATCCGCAAGCTTGTCAAGTTTGGGTAGTATGCCCAATTTGATGATATCTCACCGTACAAGTGGTTGTGGCTCATATCAATGTACGTTAGATTAGAGTAATTCGCAAAGGCATCAAAGATTCTTCCTTTGAGCATATTTCTTTCCATGCGAACTCTCACTAAACTCGAGCAATTTTTCAGGCCTAGTGGGATAGGACCCTCAAAATGGATGTCATATATGGCAAGACGTTGAAGTACACCTCCTTTACAAATATCTGGCGGTAGGTAACAAAAAAAATTATTGATGGACACACCTAATAAATTCATCTTTGTAAGATTGCTCAACTCTCCAGGCAAAGAACCAGATAATTGATTATCAAAAACTCTTAAAGCAGTTAGTTCGATGAGACTGCCTAATTCTCGAGGAACAGTGCATGGCGGTTTCGGAGGGTGGATTTCCAGCGGAGGAGAGCTTGTGCTTGGTATTCAAGCGTAGAAGAGGTTGCAGCAGCTGATGGTGAATAAAGAATGGAGATGAAGAAGAAACAGAACAGAATGAGACGAAGGGACATGAGAGTAGGTGAGAGGGATTGCGGAGGAAAAGGGCTTAGGATCCATAATAATATAATATGGGAACATAAACTATCAAGTTATCTCGGCGCTCACTGGTCTCTAACTCTTGTGGTTGCTGCTGATCATGAGTACTCGGAAGCCCTCTTTATAAGCTAGGAAATATTAATTTCCTTCTTCAGCTCTGATGCGGGGTCATCATGTCGACGTGCGCCACAACCACGTCTCCCGCAATGGCTGCTGACGGGATCGTTCGTTGGCGCAATTCCTCTCCGCTGCTACACTACGGTGACATTTTGGAAGTAATCATTTTTGCTTGCATAAGCCATACAATTCCTTCTCACCTCTCTCCTCTCTTGGTGCTGAACAAGTTAAGAGTCAATGGATCTAGTCAATTTTAATTAATGATCTGTTGAGCAGAAGAAAAATGAATAATTATTTTAAAAGTGATTTGGATTGATCACTTTAGAAATGTTTGTCATGAGATGATTCATCCAAAATTACATCTTTCTTGCGAATGAATATTTAAGATTATTCTTATAAAGTGATCTTGGATTGAGATTTTCACACCAGTTTTTTTATTCATAAAAAAAAATCTGATTTATATTATTTTTATTAACATAATATAATTTAATATTATAATAATATTATATTATTATAATATTATGGGGTAGGTTTGGCTATATTAAGAGGTTTTTTAATTATTATAATTAATTTCTATCATGGTCAAAGAAAAGATCTCTTTGCTGCTTTCATGGATTGCTTTTGCATTTACAGGGAATGATACAGTCATATCGTCTGTCCCTTTTCCTTTTCATATGATTTTAAATGATATATTTAGAGGGACAGTGTAAATTATCATGATTATGCTTGCTTTATGGCTTCATAGTTTATTCAGAGCCTTCTGTTCTTTGCATGGGCCGTACCCTTTTGTCGAAACAGTATGTTGGTTTATAAGAATATTGTAGTTTGTTTACTGGTTCATCCCCAATATAAAGGATGGGAACCCTCATCAGTCATTAAGTTGGAAGACGTTAAGTCATCCATCTCTAAGACGTGACTGATTAAATAGAATCTTCATCGAACAAAATTTTTAATCAACCAAAATCTTTGTTGAACAAGACTTTTAGTTGATCTTTTTTCTTATTCATTTTCCTGGGCATCCGCAGAGAAATCTCTGCACAAAGGTCAACGCAGAGTATGTATCATCTTATCACTCGAAAGTGGAAAAAAAATTTCATCCGCTTGGTATATACAGTATAGTATAACTGAAGTCTATGTGGTACAATAGAGTGGTATATCAGGAAAATAAGTGATTCCAGGTTTAAAATTACAGTCTAGATTTTCTTGATCACTTTGAGCCGTTCATTCAAGAAAAAGCCATGGCTTTTACTGATTAAGGATGAAGGGTTAGTGAAATGACAAAATGTCTACATCAGGCTCATGGCTTTTACTGATTCCGTTTATCATTCGCTACTCTAATACAATGGATCCCTTCTAATACTACCTTTACTTTATATTTCTTTTGATATAAAAAAGTTGGAAGAGATTGGCTTTGGGTGATAAAGGAAATTGACTGTTATGCTTTGAAAGAAGGGCAAGTTGTCTGGGACTTGTGTCCAATGGTTGATTCGCCTTCGCTTAGAGCATGCACTAGGGAGATCATAAGTTCAAATTATCATGCATGTCATATTACATTGTGCATGTGATCTATTTTAACATACTCGTAAGGTGCCATATACGTACCAATGAATCATTTCCCTTGAGCTGCGTCTAACATACTTATAATAGACTTCAGGATATTACATTTTGGAGATCATCTAATATGCCAATGTCAAGTTGTGAGAATCATTTCTATAATTAGACCTTTAATTAATCTTTAATTAATTTTTCTTTATACAGAAGTTGCAGATACTCCAGTGAAAGCCACAGCAGGTTCGACTGAGAGAGGTCATTATTTGAAAATTGACAAATTGAATTGGTACTCTATTGTTCTGTATTATATACCTGGAAAAGAACAGGAAAATATTTTTGATTCTGTCACTTCCAGATGCTCAACTTGCAAGGGTTGAAACAGAGAAGAGAATATCTTTAATAAAGCCATGGGAGGAAGATGAAAAGGCCAAAGCTGAAAATAAGTAAGTTATTATATCTTGCTGTTCAAGTGGTTATAAATTATTCTGCATTGACTTGAACAAATACATCCTGCAGTGGATTTCAAGATAACTAAAAGGCTATAACTTAAGTTTGTCTTGCCACCGTGTGAAATTGATGCAATCAAAATGATCCAATCTCATGAGGTCTTGATTCATGAGTTTGATGGTGGACACGGTAGTCTCGATCTTTATTCAGATAATTAATGTTTGAGATTGTTGAGAATTAAAAAAAAAATGAAGAGAGAGATGAAGATAAGGATAAGAGCCGAGGCTTGAATATGATTAAATCACTATCCTCAAACGTTATTTGCGCTCTCTAGAATGCTTTTTAAGCCAACCACAAATACGTTTGTAGGATTTAATAAGCCTTGATCAAGGGTGCACAAAAGCATTAACGAACCCTTGATCGTAGGCAATATTTAAAGATTTTTTTGAATGTATTTTTAAAATTGAGTGTTGCAGTCTAGGATGCATCGATTCATCAAAGCACCGCAATGCTTTGTAATAATATTTTTTTATTATTGTAAGAATCACCGTGAGAGAGTTTGTGACTCTCATCCGAGACACGCACACTTAGTTTAATGTGAACAAAACCCAACAGCGGCATCGTCGGCCCTCATCCGATCGGCTAGCCACCATCAAACACTAGCCAATGCTACCCATGGTCGAACCCGGTGGTCTGAAGAGTTGGCGTGGCTGGCTCAATTCCCCAAATCGATACAAAAACAGGACTCATGCAGTTCCCAAATGCCAAACTAGGGGTCACCGGGCAACCCTCTCCCCTACAGCCGTTCATGGCCTTCCCCTCCCTCACCAGAATACCCCATCAATGGAAGATGGGCCCAGAGACTGCTAGTGCCATGGCTTAGCTACGGGCACAACCCTGCCACGGTGCCTATGCCGTGGCAATGGCGGCTCCTCCCCCACGCTCTCTCTCTCTCTCACTCTGACCAAGGAATCGAGCTCACCTACGATGGATGACGGTGAGCCGATGATGAGGAGGCTATTCCGAAGAAGATTTAACGACGAAGAGAGGGGGTTGAACCCTCCCCTGCTCTGCACACAAGGGCGGCTTATGCATTGATGTGCGTGTAGGCACGCGTGCACATAGACATGCGGTCAAGCAAGCAGGCATGCGCTCTTGCATGTGTGGCACAGTCCCCCTCCCCTTTTTTTTGGTGGGTGTTACAAAACGAGATGGCAACTATGAAGGAATATTTCTGGAATAGATTGACTATTTTTCTTTAAAGACGGTTTTGCATTAAATAAGAAGAGTCTGGTCATAGTAAGAAAGGTTATTGGTTGAAGAAAAAACCTTTTCTCGTTAGACCTTTATTACTTGAAGTTGATATCCAACTCTATCATATGTCACCACAAGAATTAGGTCACCAAATTGAATCATAGAAAAAAGTAAAATATATCTATAATGATAAATAAAATAATTTTTATATAGAATTCAATGAATTCGGCATCTTCAATATTTAAATATTTGAAAAGGAAGTTATTTAAATTATA
Source organism: Calamus simplicifolius (assembly GCA_900491605.1). Taxonomy (NCBI): domain Eukaryota; kingdom Viridiplantae; phylum Streptophyta; class Magnoliopsida; order Arecales; family Arecaceae; genus Calamus; species Calamus simplicifolius. Next base: position 228,929 of record UESW01001457.1, read on the forward strand.
ATATAATGTAATATCCACATAAATACATAAAATTAATCGTAGATTTCTAAAAAAATAATAATACATGAAATCTTCTAAATCAGTTGGAGAGATAAAAAGAAGAAAGAGATGAGTGAGATAGCATGTGTAACATGCCAATTCGATTAAAGAAGAGGAAAAGAGAGATTTAGATCTAAAAGGCAAAGATGCTTCTAAAAAGTATCAATGATATTTAAATTAGATTGATTAAAAAATAATTTTAGGCAACATGATAATCAATTTGAGTTTCTAATTAGATCATATTGCACTATTGGTCAAAAAAAATGATGAAACTTAGGTGCTGTGCATTATTTACATGCTCTCTGATTCCATTTGCCTCTCTTTTTCTTTTCCAACATCACCTTACCCTTCATGTAAGCATCAACTGATGATAGAGAGAGAAAAGGAAGATAGATAGATATAGATTCACAGAGTGCACAGAGAGCGCACCGATAATGCACTACTCCTAAGTTCTTAAAAAAATTACTTGATTAATTCAATTTCGGTCAGATTAATTATATAATTGATTGAATTAAACAATTGCACCAATCCTTTCCTAGTTCAATTGATTTTGTCCTAGGTCTTATTTGGATTGACTACTTAGATATTTATTAAGTGATTGATAGTTAATAACTCTGTTGGATAGTCATTGGCCAGCAGTTGCAACTAACAACTTATCCACACAAGTCTTTAACTTGATTATCATGGCCTGAAATCCTTACCATGTGCAGCATATGAGGTACAACACTGGACTATTTATTGTGTTTGTCTAAAACTAAACATTCATTGAATGTACTTTGATGCATGTGTAAAAACTCATGCCATTTGAATTAGAACATAACTTGCAAAACAAAACACACTTTGGGAAAAGAAAACTAAAGTAAAAATTATCCACATTAAGCATTCAAGCACCTGGTGATTACATGAATTAGTCACAGTAACTTAATACATGCGATGGGACAATTGCTTCTAATAATAATTTAGGTTAAGATAAGCTTCACGCATTATGCTTGATGTAATCATACAATATAAAAAAATTAGAATGTATTCTTGAAAAAAAAACTAATTCATACACTTGATTGTGTGATGAAAACAATATCAGAATAATGTATTTTAAGGAAATATTGCAATAATTATGCACATAATATTTGTCCACTTAAATATTACAGTTATATGGCACATGCTAAGTTTTAACCAAACTAATTGCACATTTGAACTTCTACATATGATATTTAAAGATGTTAAATGCTAAATTTAATTAAAATAGTCCATTAATTGGCCTAATTTGATCAAATAGAAAGGCTCATGAAAAGCAGGAGAGTTGCCGGTAGAGAAAAAGTGGCATATTTTATTCATCATCGGTCTTGTTTCTGGTATAACTCGGATGCATGAAAGTGCTACCATGGTTAATAGAAGAACTTCCTCAGCCATGTGATCTATTGGAGGTGAGATCCGCTGATCTAGTATATCTTTGAATAATAACTGTTGGTTGTCCGATGATGACAAAGAGGAAACAAGCTCACGAGGATGCCTTCCCATTATTACTTCTAATATAAGTACACCAAAACTATATACATCACACTTCTCATTCGGCCTCATTCCATACGAAAGTTCTGCAAGAAAAGAGAAAGTATAATTCCACAATAAAAGTATTGGCTAGTCCAAACTTTTGTATGCTAGTCACAAAAAAACAAGAAATAATTTTTATGAATGTAACAGTATATTTAAAAGATTCAAAACTACAAGATAAACCATACCACATAGAAAAATCTTGTGCTTGTGGAACTAACATAGAATCTGAGATATGCTTTTAGATATGGGTTAAACTACTGACTAATAATAGAGAAAAATTTAAGTACAAATGACTTACCAGGGGCAATATATCCATATGTGCCTGTAAGTCTGCTCCAACTTGATGCGTCAGGTTTAAGAATTCTCACAGTACCAAAATCCGAGACATAAGCCTTAAAATCAAAATCTAGTAATATATTATTGCTTGAAATGTCTCGATGAATTATGGATGGATTGCAATCATGATGCATGTATGATAAAGCATGCCCCACATCTTTGATAATTTGAGCCCTCGTATCCCAGCTCAATTCTGTCACTATTTCTTGACTATGAAGAATGGAAGCTAAACTTCCTCTCTCAATGTACTCGTACACAAGAAACATACATCGAGTGTTGGAACAAAATCCAAGGAGTCTTACAATGCTGCGGTGTCGAATATTGGTTAATGTTTGAATCTCATTTCTGAAACTTCTTTCGTCAAGCATATTTTCTTCCACTTCATGAAGTCTCTTTACAGCCACTATTTGTCCTGTTGGAAGTGTCACTTTGTAGACGGTGCCATATCCTCCCTTCCCAAGGCAATATTTTTCATCAAAATTGTCAGTAGCATTGATGATGTAATCATAAACTGCCCTCCCATCAAAATTCAATACTAAAAATAGGTGACCACTAATTGCTTCGTTATCATCTTCCTTCATAGGTTTTCCCTTCCTTCGAAGAACCACAATGATGAAACATGACACAGCTAACAATAACAGGCATCCCAAGATGGGAATAACAATTTGTATGATGTTATTTTTCACTGAATGATGAGTGCTTGTCGGTGTTAGACCTGCACAATGGGGCAAACTCGACACTTCACCGCATAAATCTTTGTTATGAGCAAACCATTCTGCTGGAGCATTTAGAAACAATTTGCTATTAGGAAGTGAGCCCTCTAAATTGTTGTAGGATACATCGATTGATACCAAACTGATCATGCCTACAAAAGATGATGGTATGGATCCTGACAAATTATTGTGAGATAAATTTAAATGTGTTAAATATGTCAAGCTTGCTAGTTGTGATGGTATCTCCCCTACAAGCAAATTGTGGCTCAAATCAAGTTCTTGCAAGCCTTCTAACCTTCCGATTTGGGTAGGAATGCTTCCGTTCAATTTATTCTCTCTTAAATTCAAGAGGTACAATTTAGAGAAACCCTCCAATTGTTGTGGTAATGGCCCGCTCAAGTTATTCCCAGATAAATCCAGAGTTTGTAGGTTGGATAGTTTTCCGATTTCCAAAGGAATTCTTCCGAATAATCTATTGCTACTCAAATCCATGTTGATCAATGAGCTCATGCTACCTAGCTCCCCTGGTATCTCTCCTGCAAGTTGATTGGAAGAAAGGTCCAGCCTTCCTAGTTTCAACATTTTGCCAAATTCAGAAGGTATTTTTCCTGTTAGGAAGTTCCCTGAAATCCGCAAGCTCGTCAAATTTGGGCAGTATGCCCAGTTTGGTGATATCTCGCCATTAAATTGATTGTCACTCATGGCGATGTATGTTAGATTAGGGTAAATCCCAAAGGCATCAAAGATTCTTCCTTTGAGCCTATTTCTTTCCAAGCGAACTCTTACTAAGCTGGAGCAATTTTGAGGCTTCGTGGTATAGGACCCTCAAAATGGTTATAAGATATCGAAAGATTTTGAAGTACACCTCCTTTACAAATCTCTGCCGGTAAGAAGCCAGAAAATTTGTTGAAAGCTAATTGTAATGAAAGCAAGTTTGTAAGATTACCCAGTTCTTGGGGCAAAGAACCAGATAATTGATTATAAAGCACTACTAAATCAGTTAGCTCAATGAGCCTGCCTAATTCTCGAGGGATGGTGCCAGAGATGCTGTTGTTCAAGAGAGACAAAGTCTCAAGACTGGTGAGATTTCCGAAGGTTGAAGGGATGGAACCTGTTATATGATTGTCTGAGAGTCGTAGATCAGCTAGGTGGACTAGGCGGCCTAGTTCAGGAGGAATGGAGCCGGTGAGACTATTATCATCCAGGTACAAATAGTTAAGTCCGGTGAGATTTCCGAAGTTTGAAGGGATAGAACCAGTTAGGTGAGCATTGCTGATGTCAAAATATTGTAGGTTCACTAAGTTGCCTAATTCACGTGGGATAGTACCAGAAATCTTATTATTGAAGAGGAACAAATTTTCAAGCTTTGTGACGTTTCCTAAACTGGGAGGAATAGGACCAATTAGAGAATTAATTGAAAGGGCTAGATCTAATAAGTTCACTAGGTTGCTTAATTCACGTGGGATGGTGCCTGAAATCGTATTATTGTAGAGGTCCAAAAGTTCAAGCTTTGGGAGGAATAGGACCAGTTAGAGAATTACTTAGAAGGACTAGATTTCTTAAGTTCACTAGGCTGCCAAATTCATGGGTATATGACCAGAAAGTTGGTTATCACGAAGATTAATATATTTTAGTTTGGTCATGTTGCCAAGGACTGAAGGAATGGGACCGACGAGATTGTTTTTCTGAAGATCGAGAAATACTAGACCCTTGAGCTTACCAATTTCCCCGGGTAGTCCTCCTGTGAATTGATTGATTTTGAGTCTAAGAGTAACAAGATTTCTCCAACTGGAGAAGAAGAAGGGAAGTATCTCACCGGTTAATTCGTTGCTGGAAAGGTCGATCTCGGACAGACGAGAGAGATTGGCCAGAGAGTATGGCAGATTGCCGGAGAGACTATTCTGAGCGAGATCGAGCGAGGTGAGACTGGAGATGGTGCCGATGGCCGGCTGGATGGCTCCGAGAAGGTAGTTGCCTCGGAGACGGAGGCGAGTGAGAGACGTGAAGGAGGAGAAGTTGAGCGAATCGAGCCTACCTGCCAAACCGGCACGGTGCAGGTTGATTTCGGTGATGGCAGTGCTGCGTCCGTTCTCGTCACAGGTGATTCCAGACCACATGCACGTGTGGTTGGAGAGGGTCCATGAACTCAGTTCATGGGGGTTTTGGAGGGTGGATTTCCAGTGGAGGAGAGCTCGTGCTTGGGATTCAAGTGTAGAAGAGGTTGCAGCAGCTGATGACGAATAAGGAAAGGAGATGATGAAGAGGAGACAGAACAGAATGAGACGAAGGGACAGGAGAGCAGGGCATAGGAATCGTGGAGGAAAAGGCTTATTAGGGTCCATAATATTATAATGTGGGGGCATAAGCTAGTAAGGAATCTTGGTGCTCACTGGTCTCTAACTCTCTTGTGGCTGGTGCTGAAGTGAGTGAGTGTTCAGAAGCCCTATTTAATATTTATAAGCAAGGAAGACTGCCCCGCAGCCGTGGTGTGGGTTCTGGTGGTCATCGTCGATGTTAATTATACGGGCCCGCATAAATTTATCGGCTTCCTTTGGTTGCGATGACCGCAGACGGAGTGGCTCCTTACTGCCAAAAGTGTGGCACGTGGTAGGCATTCTTGATGCCAGCATTCCTACGGTGACATAAATTGTACTTTCTTCCCCGACCTCTCTTCTCCCTTCGTGCTGAACAAGTTAGGGTGGGTGGGATCTGGTCAATTTTAACCAATGAGCTGCTGAGTAGGATAGAAGTGAATAAGTATTCTAAAAGTAATTTTGAACGATCACTCATCGAGTATGTTTTTTTTCTCCGTGAGATGATCCATTCAATATCATCAATAATTCAAAAAAATAATTATATTTAATTACATTTCAATGATTTTATGATATGATAATTTCAAATTACCTTCATCTTTAAAATCATTATTTAACCCGATGATCTCATATCTATTCCTCCTCATAATGTGGTCTTGGACTTAGATTTTAAGGCCAAAATGCTACTCATCTATAGAAAAAAGGATATCTGATATTATTTTTATATTAACATATTATAATTAAATATTATAAGATAATATTTTAATAATATAATATAGTCAAGTTCAAAATCCGATCCTTTTTTTCATCTGGATCCATACGGATTTCGAAGCTACTTCACCATTTTAAATTTTTTCATCTTTAAAATTTATAAATTGTATGAATCCAAAGGTAAAGTAGGTGATTGATCCAATCTTGACTACATTCAAATAGAGCTAAATTTACCTCATGCATTATATTATATAAAATGATTATAATTAAATATTAAACTATTATAATATTATATCATAATATAATTTTATAAAAATAATATTATAATTTAAGTAAATATTAGGATAATAAATAATGTAAAATAATAATAAATTATTATGATAGTTACAAAATACATGTAAGATTATTTTGATATTGCATAATTAGTGATCTTAGATATTCATAGCACAGTAAATAAATTAATTATAGATATTTAGGGATCTCAATTATCAGGATATAACATATCAAACATGTGATCATAGATTATTGAGGAGAAGAACACTTTGGATAATGATCAACAGTGAAACTAGGAGTGACTTTAATCCTAGTTTTGACATTTACGATAAAATAACCATGGCCCATTATGCTCTTCAAGAACCAAATGTTATGATCTTAGGCTATTTCCACTCTTTCCTTCCATTATTTTAGGTCTTTTAACATATCACCTTTTCAAGCTAATCTTGCAATCCTAACCTCTCAATCCTCTCCTCCTAACTTCAGCTTCAACTACCCTTTTCATCAATAGAGTGCTCCCAAACCTGGTCTCTTGTTGCTCCTTGCTGCCATGAAGACCCTTGCCCAAATCATGTGGAACAAGCTAGCCATCTCTTGACATCGCTTCTAATGTTCTCATTCATCGATAATTATCCTAACATTGAGTGGCAGGTCTAATTCTCAATAAAAATTAATGTTTTGAAATGGATATATGGCTAGGATTTTGATCATCTTTTTAGAATTTTTAAATATTAGGTTTTTTAAAATCATACCCATCATTTTATTAAAATTTATATAAACCTTACCTTAAAATTATAATATATCATAATATATATTATATTAAATATTTAGAATATTTAAAATATTACAAATAATTACTCTATGCATGAAGTCATCATTGACTTTGACTTGAGAAAAAGATCATTTATTTCTCTTGAAAAAATAGAACATAACAAACAACAGTGATTATGATGACCAAGTCTCCTCGTTTACTTATCTTAAAGGGGGCCAAAAAATTTAAAAAATGGACTATAAAATGATTCCTTTCAGATTAACTACCATTCATATGAAAATGAATGACTAGCCAATGGCACATGGCTTAACTACCATTCATCAATAACACATGGCATGACTTAACAACCAATTAATTTACATGTACAAGATAAAGACATTGTGATTGACATAAATGGACGAGACTTAGGAGGGCAAAAAACAAAAGTTGTGGACTTGGAGCTTTCATTGGTCTTCATAACGGCTGTTAGGCTGGAAAGCATACTGATGTGGCTGATTAGACCACGTTAAGGCTAACAGGAGGGGTGACTGACGGAACCTCAGACCCCAGGTCCCCTCAGCCTCAAACCCCAGATCCCCTGGGCCTCAGACACCAAGGTCCCCTCGGCCTCAGACCCCAGATCCCCTCAGCCTCAAACCCCAAGGTCCCCTTGGCCTCGGACTGCAACCACCATATGGCCCACTAGCCACCTTCAACCACCACGTGGCCCACTAACTATCTGCAATCGCGCGTGGCCACCACCAATTATGGTGCACCCTAACATGACCAGGCCCACCTACCATCTATGGTGCCACATCTGGTAGGAGGCTGGTAGGACGGGATACCTTTGACATGCTCAGTATTTGTTGCGACCTATCCTTGTCAGCCTTACCGCCTGTCAACTACCAGATAATAACGTCTCAGAATCAACCACCTTCCAAAAGCGGATAAAAGGGACCTCCAGACAGGTATAAGAACCTTTGCTCACAACGAGAGAAGGAATCTGAACTCAAGTTCTCTAGCTAGTTCCTTTAGCTCTTTCTACACTATTTTTAAGTCGCTTACCGAAGCGTCGGAGGGTCCCCACCGGAGCAATCGGTCCTCCGGGACTTTCTTGCAGGAATTCCATTGAGGAGGAGGCTCTCTGTTACCCAACATTCAAAGAACATGATTTGGTGGCAATAGATTGGCATGCCAGGTAGGAGGGATAAGAGGTAGAAATCTTCAAACCAACCAGCTACAGACCTTTTTCCCCTGAGCAAGCGAGAAGATGGTGGTGACGCATGCTTAGGAGATTTCCACCAGCTGTGCTAGGGGGCATCGCTAGAGAACTGAGCAGCCGAAGACCAGTCCCCTCGCTCCCCATGCTGATGTTCCTGCACAGCCACCATCACCACCCTAGAATGATCGAATCATCATCCTGACCATACAAGTCCAATCACTTGTGGTGGTGGTCCAGGAGCTACAGTAACAGTCAGTGGCCACGCAGCAGCACCCAGGGCCACTCTCGCCGAGTCTGGGGATGCATCAGCCTAGTCAACAGTCCATCCATGGAAGATCTTCTCTCTAAAAGACCCACTGCCGCCATGCCTTACCCAGGCATCACCGCCGAAAGGCCTCCAAGAGGCCTCGGTCCCCTTCTCGCCATGCTAGTGCCTCTCCCAAGCGGCGGCACGAGAAGGAGACTGAGCGCGCGTGTCCCCATCGGTGCCACCCCTCCCCATCCTCGGGGTCTTCAAGGGAGGGGTCCTTCGATGGTCGGATCGCTCGCCAAACCGAGAGATAGCTAGATGAGTACAACCAATGGCTGGAGGAGCTTAACCGCAGAATCATAAATCCGTCGGAGGCGGACTATGACAGCCATCCTCCGCTATCCTACCACATCATGGAGAAACTAATCTTGGCCCAATTCTGCCTTCCTCAACTGGACCCCTATGATGGCACCACTGACCCCTTGGACCATCTAAAGAGCTACAAGGTCCTCATGCAAGCTTAAGGGATGACCGACTCCCTCCTCTGCATCGCCTTCCCTGCCACCCTTCGGAAGGTTGCACGTGCTTGGTACTTCCACTTGCTGCCATGCCGTATCAATTACTTTCGGCAGCTAGAGAGGGCCTTCCTAGCGCACTTTGATGCATGTCGAAAGATCCCATGGGTGGCCGACAGTTTGTTTGCTGTTCAGGAGAGGAGCAACAAGTCGTTAAGGGACTTTGTGGCCTGGTTCGAGGAGGCCATGGTTGAAGTGTACAATCTTGAAGACTCAGTGGCCACTCTGGCCTTAAAGCAAGAGCTCTACCCATCTCGCTTCACCTACTCCCTCGACAAGAAGCCCCCCGATTCTTACGCCGAGCTGCTGAGCCAAGCACAGAAGTGCATCCACACCGACGAGGCTGACTCTTCCCGACCCGAGGCAGATGAAGGTTCTAGCAAGAATCAGGCCCATCCCGAGCCTGTTGAGGCTTAACCCAGGAGGCCCGAGCCTCCTTGCTGGCCGGACAACCGACCGCAAACACTTGCCCCTAGGGAGGGACCCTTTATCCCCCTGCTTGCCTCGATATCCCACATTCTGATGGAAATCAAGGGTGAGTCATATCTTTAGCACCCTCCTCCTATGAAGCCAGAGGCCCTCCACAACAAAAATTTCTACTGTCATTTCCACCGGGACCATGGCCACGATACAGAAGACTGTCACCAGCTGAAGAAGGTGATTGAGGACCTCATCCAGCACGGCCACCTGAGAAAATTCATCCAGAGGGGGAACCCGACTGTGCCAGGCCCATCGGCACCTCCACCTTCCTAGGTTGGCATCGATAATGCCCCGACTGTGAAGAAAGTAGCTATGATTTCCCGGAGGACAGGCAGCACTTCAAAGAGGCCGCAGGGGGATGAGGGGTTAGACTCTGCAATTTTTTTTTTAAAAAGGACCTAGAGGGGGTAGTTAATAATAATGATGACAGCATTGCTGTGCCTATGACGATCACAAAACATCTTATAAAGAGAATTTTGGTTGATAGTGGAAGTTCGGTCAACGTTCTCAGTTACGATGCTTTTGTTCGAATGAACTTATCCCTTGGCTTCCTTCGGCCTGTGACCACACCCGTAATGGACTTCACTGGAGTCTCTATGCGGGTTGAGGGAGAAATCACTCTCTTGGTCACAGCCAGGACATCACCATGCTAAAGCACAATTTTCTTGAATTTTTTGGTCGTCCAAGTTCCCTTGGCCTACAACGCCATTCTCGGGAGACCCGGCCTGAACATCCTAGACGTCGTCATCTCTACCAAGAGAATGCTTGTAAGATTTTTCACCAGTGGGAGAGTCGGGGAGATACGCGGGAAGCAAAACCCAATGCCGCTCTGCTATCATACAGCCTTCAGCCCTCAAGGGGTGATGGCTACGCCGGTGCCTGAGTCACTTGATCCCAGAGATTCGGGGAGGAGGGGGGAGCCAGCCAAGCATTTGTTGACCTTTTCGCTAGGGGAGGACCCAGTGAGGATGGTCTAGGTCCGGGCCTTTCTCCCCGAGGAGGCGCGAGATCAACTTCTCGCCTTTCTGCAAGCCAATTCGAACATCTTCGCTTGGTCGGCATCCGACATGCAAAGCATACCTAGAGAGGTAAATCACTCACCAGCTCAACATCAACCCAGGGTGTCGGTCTGTCCGACAGAAGAAGAGGAGCTTCGCCTTCGATCGACAGAAGGCCATTGATGAGAAGGTCCGCAAGCTAGTTGCTGCCGACCACATCTGGGAGGTGCACTATCCGGACTGGCTGGCCAATGTGGTGATGGTCTGCAAGGCTAGCAGGAGCTGGAGGATGTATGTCGACTTTACCAACCTTAATAAGGCATGCCCCAAGGACAGCTTCCCATTGCCTTGAATCGACCAGTTGGTGGATGCTACATCTGGCCACGAGACCCTCAGCTTCATAGATGCCTTCTCGGGGTATAACCAAATCAAGATTGACCCGATGGACGAGGAAGCCACTTCATTCGTGACCGAGAAGGGCATCTACTGTTACAAGATGATGCCCTTCGAACTAAAGAATGCGGGGGCCACATACCAAAGGCTAATGAACAAGGTTTTCGAGGATTAGATGAAATGAAACATGGAGGTGTATGTGGATAACATGCTGACCAAAAGTATCCGCATTGGTGACCATGTTACTGACCTGGCGGAGACCTTCAGCAATCTCCGTCGGTTCCAGATGAGGCTGAACTCCCACAAGTGTGCTTTTGGAATTATAGCGAGCAAGTTCCTGGGATTCATGGTGACACAGTGGGAGATCGAGACTAACCCTGATAAGATTCGAGACATCCTCGACATGAGGCCCCTAGCCAACAAGAAGTAGGTGCAACGTTTGATCTGAAGAGTGGTAGCTCTGAGTCATTTTCTGTTCAAGTCAGCGGAGAGATGCCTGCCTTTCTTCAAAGTTCTGTGCAAGGTCAATAGTTTTGAGTGGATAAAGCAGTGTCAGAAAGCCTTCGAAAAGCTAAAGGAGTTCCTGTCTACCCTGCCATTGCTGTCCAAGCCGCACGACAAGGAGGAGCTTTTCTTCTACCTCATAGCTTCCCCTGAGATGATTAGCTCCATGCTCATCTGCATGGACATTGATGGGACGCAGAGGTTAGTTTATTACACCAGTAAAGCACTTCATGACGCGGAGATCAGGTATTTCAAAACTGAAAAGATCTTTTTTTCCCTGATCATCTCTGCTCAGCATTTCAGGCCCTACTTCCAAGCCCACCCGATTGTGGTGCTTACGGATCAGCTGCTCAAAGCGATCTTATCCCATCCTGACACCTCTAGCCAGCTAGCAAAATGGACCATCAAGCTGGAAGAATTCGACCTATCATTCTGGCCAAGGTCCGCAATGAAGTACCAAGTATTGGCCACTACAAGAAAATACTGAAATAGTGACGCAATTTTAGTGATGCAACGATGCGTCGCTAATATTGCGACTACATTGTGATGCCTCCGCGTCAAAAAAACATTGCGATGCAATTAGCGACGCATTAGCGACTCAATAAACCATAAAATTAAAAAAAAATTTAAATTTAGCGACGCAAAAATGCATCGCAATATTTTTAAATTTTTTTTTTAAATATTATTAAAGGAATAAAATATTGCGACGCAGCTAAGTGCGTCGCAATGTTTTTAAAAAAATTTATTATGTTAAATAGCGACGCAATAAACCATAAAATCAGAAAAAATATTTTTAATATAGCGACGCAAAAATTGCATTACAATTATTTATAAAAACATTTATTTTTATAAAATATAACTATGAAATAAAAATATTGCGACACAACTTAGTGCGTCGCAATATTTTTAAAAAACATAATAATGTTAAATAGCGACGCATTAGCGACGCAATAAACCAAAAAATTATAAAAATTAATTTTAATTTTGCGACGCACTAATTGCATCGCAATTATTTTAAATGAAATTAAATTTTATAAAATATTAATATAAAAAAAAATATTGCTATGCAACACAGTGTGTCGTAATGTTTTTCTAAAACTTAATTATTTTAAATAGCGATGCATTAGCGACGCAATAAACCAGAAAAATATAAAAATTATTTTTTAATTTAGCGACGCAACAATTGCATTGCAATTAATTTAAATAAAATTTATTTTAAGAAAATAGTATTATGAAATAAAAATATTACGATGCAATCCAGTGCATCGCAATGTTTTGTTAAAAATAATTATGTTAATTAGCGACGTAATAGCGACGCAATAAAACAGTAAAGTAATAATAAAAATTTTTATTTAGCGACGTAAATTAATGCGTCGCAATATTTTAAAACAAATTCATAATGCAAAATTAGTGACGCATTAGCGACGCAATAAATTAGAAAATATAATTAAAAATTAATAATGTCCGAGATTGGTCGTCGCCGACCGTGATCGATCATGGCTTCGATCGATCGCAACTGTCGGGTCGTCGCCAATCGGATCGATCGCGATGGTCCGAGATAGGTTGTCGCCGACCGGGATCGATCATGGCTTGGATCGATCGCAACCGTCAGATCATCGCCGACCGGGATCGATCATGGCTTCGATCGATCGCAACCGTCGAATCGTCACTGATCCGATCGATCGCGACGGTCCGAGATAGGTCGACGCCTACCGGGATCGATCATGGCTTGGATTGATCGCAACCGTAGGATCATCGCCAATCGGGATCGATCATGGCTTGGATCGATCGCAACCGTCGGATTATCGCCGACTCGAATCGATCATGGCTTGGATCGATCGCAACCGTCGGATCATCGCTGATCGGGATCGATCATGGCTTGGATCGATCGCAACCGTCGGATCATCGCCGATCCGATCGATCGCGACGGTCCGAGATAGGTTGACACCGACCAGGATTGATCATGGCTTGGATCGATCGCAACCGTAGGATTATCGCCGACCGGGATCGATCATGGCTTGGATCGATCGCAACCGTCGGATCGTCGCCGACTAGAATCGATCATGGCTTGGATCGATCACAACCGTCGGATCATCACCGACCAGGATCGATCATGGCTTCGATCGATCGCAACCATCAGATCGTCACCGATCCGATCGATCGCGATGGTCCGAGATAGGTCGACGCCGACCAGGATTGATCATGGCTTGGATCGATCGCAACCGTTGGATCATCGCCGACCAGGATCGATCATGGCTTGGATCGATCGCAAACATCGGATCATCGCCGACCGGGATCGATCATGGCTTCGATCGATCGCAACCGTCGGATCATCGCCGATTCTATCGATCGTGATAGTCCGAGATAGGTCATCGCCGACCGGGATCGATCATGGCTTGGATCGATCGCAACCATTGGATCATCCCGACCGGGATTGATCATGGCTTCGATCGATCGCAACCATCGGATCGTCGCCGACAGGGATCGATCATGGCTTTGATCGATCGCAACCATCGGATCGTCGCCGATTCGATCGATCGCGACGGTCCGAGATAGGACGACGCCGATCGGGATCGATCATGGCTTGGATCAATCGCAACCGTAGGATCATCGCCGACCGGGATCGATCATGGCTTCGATCGATCGCAACCGTCGGATCATCGAACAGAATCGATCATGGCTTCGATCGATCGCAACCATCAGATCATCGCCGATCGGGATCGATCATGGCTTCGATCGATCGCAACCGTTGGGTCGTCGCCGATCCGATCGATCGCGATGGTCCGAGATAGGTCGATGCCGACCGGGATCGATTATGGATTGGATCGATCGCAACCGTCGGATCGTCGCCGATCGGGATCGATCATGGCTTCGATCAATCGCAAACATTGGATCATCACCGACCGGGATCGATCATGGCATCGATCGATCGCAACCATCGGATCATCGCAGATTCGATCGATCGTGACGGTCCGAGATAGGTCATCGCCGACCGGGATCGATCATGGCTTGGATCGATCGCAACCATCGGATCGTCGCCGATCCGATCGATCGTGACGGTCCGAGATAGGTCGACGCCGATCGGGATCGATCATGGCTTGGATCGATCGTAACTACAGGATCATCGCTGACTGGGATCGATCATGGTTTGGATCGATCGCAACCGTCGGATCGTCACTGACCCGAATCGATCATGGCTTGGATCGATCGCAACCGTCGGATCATCGCTAATCGGGATCGATCATGGCTTGGATCGATCGCAACCGTCGGATCGTCGCCGATCCGATCAATCACGATGGTCCGAGATAGGTCGACGTCGATCGGGATCGATCATGGCTTGGATCGATCGCAACCGTAGGATCATCGCCGATCGGGATCGATCATGGCTTGGATCGATCGCAACCATCGGATCGTCGCCGACCCGAATCGATCATGGGTTAGATCGATCGCAACCGTCGGATCATCGCTGACCGGGATCGATCATGGCTTGGATCGATCGCAACAGTCGGATCATCGCCGATCGGGATCGATCATGGCTTCGATCGATCGCAACCGTCAGATCATTGCCGATTCGATCGATCGCGACGGTCCGAGATAGGTCGATGCCGACCGGGATCGATCATGGCTTGGATCGATCACAACCGTAGGATTATCGCCGACCGGGATCGATCATGGCTTGGATCGATCGCAACCGTCGGATCATCGCCGACCAGAATCGATCATGCCTTGGATCGATCACAACCGTCGGATCATCACCGACCGGGATCGATCATGGCTTCGATCGATCGCAACCATCGGATCGTCACCGATCCGATCGATCGCGATGGTCCGAGATAGGTCGACGCCGACCAGGATTGATCATGGCTTGGATCGATCGCAACCGTTGGATCATCGCCGATCGGGATCGATCATGGCTTGGATCGATCGCAAACATCGGATCATCGCCGATCGGGATCGATCATGGCTTCGATCGATCGTAACCGTCGGATCATCGCCGATTCTATCGATCGTGACAGTCCGAGATAGGTCATCGCCGACCGGGATCGATCATGGCTTGGATCGATCGCAACCATCGGATCATCCCGACTGGGATTGATCATGGCTTCGATCGATCGCAACCATCGGATCGTCGCCGACCGGGATCGATCATGGCTTTGATCGATCGCAACCGTCGGATCGTCGCCGATTCGATCGATCGCGACGGTCCGAGATAGGACGACGCCGACCGGGATCGATCATGGCTTGGATCGATTGCAACCGTAGGATCATCGTCGATTGGGATCGATCATGGCTTCGATCGATCGCAACCGTCGGATCGTCGCCGACCAGAATCGATCATGGCTTCGATCGATCGCAACCATCGGATCATCGCCGATCGGGATCGATCATGGCTTCGATCGATCGCAACCGTTGGATCGTCGCCGATCCGATCGATCGCGACGGTCCGAGATAGGTCGACGCCGACCGGGATCGATTATGGCTTGGATCAATCGCAACCGTCGGATCGTCGCCGACCGGGATCGATCATGGCTTCGATCAATCGCAAACATTGGATCATCGCCGACCGGGATCGATCATGGCTTTGATCGATCGCAACCATCGGATCATCGCAGTTTCGATCGATCGTGACGGTCCGAGATAGGTCGTCGCCGATCGGGATCGATCATGGCTTGGATCGATCGCAACCGTCGGATCGTCGCCGATCCGATCGATCGTGATGGTCCGAGATAGGTCGACACCAATCGGGATCGATCATGGCTTGGATCGATCATAACTGTAGGATCATCGCTGACTGGGATCGATCATGGTTTGGATCGATCGCAACCGTCGGATCGTCACCGACCCGAATCGATCATGGCTTGGATCGATCGCAACCGTCGGATCATCGCTAACCGGGATCGATCATGGCTTGGATCGATCGCAACCGTCGGATCGTCGCCGATCCGATCAATCGTGATGGTCCGAGATAGGTCGACCTCGACCGGGATCGATCATGGCTTGGATCGATCGCAACCGTAGGATCATCGCCGACCGGGATCGATCATGGCTTGGATTGATCGCAACCATCGGATCGTCGCCGACCCGAATCGATCATGGGTTAGATCGATCGCAACCGTCGGATCATCGCTGATCGGGATCGATCATGGCTTGGATCGATCGCAACAGTCGGATCGTCGCCGATCGGGATCGATCATGGCTTCGATCGATCGCAACCGTCAGATCATTGCCGATTTGATCGATCGCGACGGTCCGAGATAGGTCGATGCCGACCGGGATCGATCATGGCTTAGATCGATCGCAACCGTAGGATCATCGCTGATCAGGATCGATCATGGCTTGGATCGATCGCAACCATCGGATCATTACCGACCAGAATCGATCATGGCTTGGATCGATCGCAACCATCGGATCATCGCCAACCGGGATCGATCATGGCTTCGATCGATCGCAACCGTCGGATCATCGCCGACCGGGATCGATCATGGCTTCGATCGATCGCAACCGTCGGATCATCGCCGATTTGATCGATCGCGATGATCCGAGATAGGTCGACGCCGACCAGGATCGATCATGGCTTGGATCTATCGCAACCGTCGGATCATCGCCGATCGGGATCGATCATGGCTTGGATCGATCGCAAACATCGGATCATCTTCGATCGGGATCGATCATGGCTTCGATCGATCGCAACCGTCGGATCATCACTGATTCGATCGATCGCGACGGTCCGAGATAGGTCGTCGCCGATCGGGATTGATCATGGCTTGGATCGATCGCAACCGTTGGATCATCGCCGACCGGGATCGATCATGGCTTCGATCGATCGCAACCGTTGGATCGTTTATAATTATTAAAAAATATATAATGAAAAAGTTTAAAAAAATATTGCGACGCAATTTGTGCGTCACAATTATTATCATAAATTATAATTTTTATTATTTATAAATATTAAAAAAATATTGCAATGCCGTAGCGATGCAATTTCGAAGAAAATAATAAATAAATATTGCGACGCAATGTTTGCGTCACAAATATTTTTAGTAAATATAATTTTTATGAGTAATAAATAAAACAAATATAATATTGCGACGCATTCGTTGCGTTGCAATATTTTTTCTATAAATAGATGTAATGAAAAAGTTTTAAAAAAATATTGCGACGCAATTTGTGCATCGCAATTATTATCATAAATTATAATTTTTATCATTTTTAAATATTAAAAAAATATTGCAATGTCGTAGCGATGCAATTTTGAAGAAAATAATAAACAAATATTGCGACGCAACGAATGCATCGCAATTATTTTTAGTAAATATAATTTTTATCAGTAATAATAAATAAAATAAATATAATATTGCAATGCATTCATTGCATCGCAATATTTTTTCTATAAATAGATGTAATGAAAAAATTTTAAAAAAATATTGCGACACAATTTGTGCATCGCAATTATTATCATAAATTATAATTTTTATCATTTTTAAATATTAAAAAAATATTGCGATGCCGTAGCGATGCAATTTCGAAGAAAATAATAAACAAATATTGCGACGCAACGAATGCATCGCAATTATTTTTAGTAAATATAATTTTTATCAGTAATAATAAATAAAATAAATATAATATTACGACGCATTCGTTGCGTCGCAATGTTTTTTCTATAAATATATGTAATGAAAAAGTTTAAAAAAAATATTGCGACGCAATTTGTGCGTCGCAATTATTATCATAAATTATAATTTTTATCATTTTTAAATATGAAAAAAATATTGCGACGCCGTAGCGACGTAATTTCGAAGAAAATAATAAACAAATATTGCGACGCATTCGTTTGCATCGCAATTATTTTTAGTAAATATAATTTTTATCAGTAATAATAAATAAAATAAATATAATATTGCGATGCATTCGTTGCGTCGCAATGTTTTTTCTATAAATAGATGTAATGAAAAAGTTTAAAAAAATATTGCGACGCAATTTGTGCATCGCAATTATTATCATAAATTATAATTTTTATCATTTTTAAATATTAAAAAATATTGCGATGCCGTAGCAACGCAATTTTGAAGAAAATATTAAACAAATATTACGACGCAATGAATGCGTCGCAATTATTTTTAGTAAATATAATTTTTATCAGTAATAATAAATAAAACAAATATAATATTGCGACGCATTCGTTGCGTCGCAATGTTTTTTCTATAAATAGATGTAATGAAAAAGTTTAAAAAAATATTGTGACACAATTTGTGTATTGCAATTATTATCATAAATTATAATTTTTATCATTTTTAAATATTAAAAAAATATTGCGATGCCGTAGCGACGTAATTTTGAAGAAAATAATAAACAAATATTGCGATGCAATGAATGCATCGCAATTATTTTTAGTGAATATAATTTTTTTTTAGTAATAATAAATAAAATAAATATAATATTGCGACGCATTCGTTGCATTGCAATGTTTTTTCTATAAATAGATGTAACGAAAAGTAAAAAAATATTGTGATGTAATTTTTGCATCACAATTATTATCATAAATTATAATTTTTATCATTTGTAATTATTAAAAAAATATTGCGACGCCTTAGCGATGCAATTTCAAAGAAAATAATAAAAAATATTGCAACACAATATATGCGTCGCAATTATTTTTAGTAAATATAATTTTTATCAGTTATAATAAATAAAATATATATAATATTACGATGCATTTGTTGCATCGTAATATTTTTTAATAAATATATGTAATAAAAAAGTTAAAAAAAATTTTGCGACACATTATATGCGTCACAATTATTGTCATAAATTATTATTTTAATCATTTATAAATATTAAAAAAATATTGCAACGCCTTAGCGACGCAATTTCTAGATAATAAAAATAATTTTCTTGTTGGACATTGGCGCCAAGTTAGCGACGCATTAGTGATGCAATTAATTGCCTCACTAACTTTTTCATTAAAATATAATAAGGCTAAATTAACGATGGATTAGCGATGCATTGTTGCGTCGCTAATACATAATAATTTTTTTTTAAAAAACTGCGACCGATTAGCGATGCAAATTTGCATCGCAAATCACTCCTATATAAAGGCGGTCGGCCTTCTCTTCTTCTTCCCCGTCTTGACCTAGCCGCCGCCATCCCCAAAATCTCTCCGGCTCCCACCGTCCGCTGCTCCGGCTCCCCCCCTTCGATGCTCCAGCTCCCCGGCGGTCTGCCCCAACTCCGGCGTCTCCTCTCGACCGAGGTAAGCCCCCCCCCCTCTTCCAAATTTTTTTTTTAAAAAAAATTTCCTCTGGCCACGGCCAAGACCGTGGTCGTCTTCTCCGGCCACGGCTGCTGCTGTGGCCGGTAGTGGCCTGGCCACGGTGGCCAGGCCACAGTAAAAAAAAAAAACATTTCTGTTTCAAGGGGGTGGGGAAAACCCCCCCCCCATTTTCTCTTCTCCGGCCACGGCCGTGGCTGCGGCCGAAGAAGCCGGGCACGGCCGCTGCCGTGGCCGTCTTCTCCGGCCACGGCCGCTGCCGTGGCTGGCAGTGGCCTGGCCACGGTGGCCAGGCCACAGTAAAAAAAAAAAAAAAAAATTTCTGTTACAGGGGGGGTGGGGAAAACCCCCCCCATTTTCTCTTCTTCGGCCACGGCCGTTGCCGTGGCCGGCAGTGGCCTGGCCATGGTGGCCTGGCCATGGTGGCCTGGCCATGGTAAAAAAAAAAAAAAATTCTGTTATAGGGGGGGTGGGGAAAACCCCCCCCCATTTTCTCTTCTCTGGCCACGGCCGCTGCCGTGGCCGGCAGTGGCCTGGCCACGGTGGCCAGGCCACATTAAAAAAAAAAAGGCTGTTACAGGGGGGGTGGGGAAACCCCCCCCCCCTTTTACCTTCTCCGGCCACGACCGTGGCCGCGGCCGGAGAACCCGGCCACAGCCGCTGCCGTGGCCTGGCCACACAAAAAAAAAGTCTGTTACAGGGGGGTGGGGAAAA
The DNA here is from genome assembly GCA_900491605.1 of Calamus simplicifolius. Lineage (NCBI taxonomy): Eukaryota > Viridiplantae > Streptophyta > Magnoliopsida > Arecales > Arecaceae > Calamus > Calamus simplicifolius. The sequence goes on from UESW01001457.1 coordinate 249,020, forward strand.
CCCTCCCCCCCCCTTTTTATCTTCTCCGGCCACGGCCATAGCCGCGGCCGGAGAAGCCGGCCACGGCACCGGTGGTCAGGCCAAAAAAAAAAAACAAAACAAAACATGTTTGTTACGGGGGGTGGGGAAACCCCCCCCTCCCCTTTTATCTTCTGCGGCCACGGCCGTGGCCGCTGCCGAAGAAGCCGGCCACGGCCGATGCCGTGGCCGTCTTCTCTAGCCACGGCCGCTGTCGTGGCCGGCCGTGGCCTGGCCACGGTGGCCTGGCCAAAAAAAAAAATTTTTTAATGCAATAATATTTGTGCATTTGTAGTTATTTACAATTTTTATGTCTTGATTATTTACATTCTGCTTCAAATTGAATGATGCATTAAATTATGTTATGCTTGAATGAAAGTCTTGTTGTAGTTTTATTTAATTCTCAAGAACAAATTAGTACTTTCAATGATTTATATTTTAGTCTTCACAAACAATTATATTCGACATAATAATCTTAAGAAGCCATTGACTATATATATAGAACACTATGCCTCTATTTGTAGAATTGACAAAAATTTATGAATAACAAGTATAAGTTCGATTGTCTTCGGATTTTCATATTATTAATCACAGCACTATAACCTTTAGACCCGTTTGAGAATTTGTAAGACTTAGTCTTGCAAATTCTCAAATTGTCCTGGTGGACAGTTTGAGAATATTTTTTGCGATATGGTAGTCTGCTATTAATCATCTTTGGTTGAGATTGCGGTTTGTATTTGCTCATACATTCTCCTAGTGTGGCATATATGCCACACATTTAGGAGAACATATAGGAAAATGCTGCTGAAATTTCAATGTAACCGATCGATGATAATCAATAGCAGACTACCATATCGCAAAATATATTCTTGAATGGGATAGGGCCTTACCTTTTAGACATGGAGTGAAGGTTTAATTAATTTAGGACACTTGAAAGCATGTGAAGTCTCATGATTGAACGAACTGCCTTGCGGCCCGATCCGAACTCAAGCCCTAGCATTAGCCATGAACCTGTGCCTCGGTCCTTGCTAGCACGCCAAGGATCGTAGCCGTGGCTAGCCCTTGCATGGTAGGGACCTTAGTTGCCTAAAAGAAAATTGGTTTAGTTATAAATGATTTAAATGGTTGTTATTAACCTTAGTTGTGTAAAAGAAATAATTTAGTTATATATTTAGTAATGCTAATATAGTTTTATTTTGTGGTTTCCTTTAATGGTTTACCAGAATTTGTATATGTCGGTCAAAAATGAGCGAGGCTCGCTCGTGGATGTATGCAAGGATAAAAGATGGCTTGCTTAATCCAGATTTTCTGAATGGATTGAAAGAATTTATCGCATTTGCATGTAGCCAACCTGACTGGATCGATGGCCCTAGGATTAGGTGCCCATGCAACTTCCACAGGTGTCAGAATAAAGCCTACAGAGATGTTGAAACTGTTAAGGTGCATTTGTGTAAGAAGGGGTTTGTTCCTGATTACTATGTTTGGTACTGTCATGGTGAACCAGAGGATATTCCAGCAGCTATTATAGGCCAACAAGAGTCAATTACCGTAGATGAACCATTTGTGAATTTAAACACATATGAACAAATGGTGATGAATGCATCGGGTAATGAATTCAATCAGAATATATTTATGCAAGAACCAAATCCAGATGCATTCATCACCATTTGTTCATATGTGTTTAAATTCACAAATGGTGATGAATATATGTAGATGATATTGTATTCGGTGCTACTAACAATTTCTTGTGTCAAGAGTTTGCTAAGTTAATGCAGGGTGAATTTGAAATGAGCATGATAGGAGAACTCAACTTCTTCCTAGGACTTCAAATCAAGCAAAGCAAAGAAGGGATTTTCATTAACCAAACAAAGTATACAAAGGAAATTCTCAAAAAGTTTGGAATGGAATCAATCAAACTCCTTGGAACACCTATGAGTCCATCATGCAAATTAGACAAAGATGAAGACTGTAAGAAAGTAGATCAAAAATACTATAGAGGTATGGTCGGATCTCTACTTTACCTAAATGCAAGTAGACCTGATATCATGTTTGCTGTTTATCTATGTGCTAGATTTCAATCAAAACCTAAAGAATCTCACTTAATTGCTGTGAAAATAATCTTAAGATATCTAAGTGGAACTAAAAATGTAGGATTATGGTATTCTAGAGATTCAACACTGAACTTAATTGCATATTTTGACTCTAACTATGCTGGATGTAAACTAGATAGAAAAAGTACTAGTGGTGCATGTCAATTCTTAGGAAGTAACTTAATCTCTTGGTTTAGCAAAAAGCAAAATTCGGTTGCATTATCTACTGCTGAAGCAGAATATATTGCAGCTAGAAGTTATTGTGCTCAAATCCTTTGGATTAAGCGACAACTTGAAGATTATGACATAACACTTGATAAAACTCCTATTAGATGTGATAATACAAGTGCGATCAACTTAACTAAAAATCCAATCCAACATTCAAGAACTAAACACATTGAAATTAGATATCACTTCATTAGAGAACATGTAGCTAATGGTGAAATTTGTCTTGACTATGTTAGTACTGAAGAACAATTAGCTGACATATTTACAAAACCTTTGAGTGAAGAGAGATTCTGTTATCTTAGAGGTGAATTAGGAATTTGTGATCCTTTGGAATGATTTTAAAACTCTTAAGGAAAATTTATCTGGATTTCCATAAATTTCTTGAGATTTCTCTCATGATTTTAAGGACAATTTATCAAGACATTTGAGTAATTTGATTCATCATATTCCAAAGATTTTATCAAAATTTATTGAGTTTATTTTCGACAAGTTTTGGATGTCTGAAACTCTGTTATTTTTCTCTGAAACTGTCTATGGAGTCGACACCTCAAATTTGTGGAGTCGACACCTTGTCTATGTTGCTCTCTGTCTGAAACCTTGGAGCCGACACCTGATTAAGTGGAGCCAACTTCAGTTCGAGCGCTAACCGTGTTAGCGACTTGGAGTCGACACCCAACTTTGCAGGAGTCGATACCTGGTAGCCCTAAATTGACTTTATTAGGACAAAGTCGACACCTTCTCATTTCCATTCGTTTCAAAACTCTATCCAAAACCTCTCCAAACCTCCCAAAGCCTAAAATCCCTCAAATTAACCATTCCTTAAGATTTCTATGGCACCTAAGCGTAGAGGATCGGTCCTTGGTGCTCCCGTAACCACCCAGAAGCGTACGGCTAGGCGTCATGTTTGTGAGCCGTCTCCAAGCAATGATTCCTCTTCATCCCATTCGGATAACCCTAGCCACTCCTCTCCTCAGGTAGATACTCTTACGGAGCGTGTGATTACCATGGGAAGGAAAGTGGATTTTGATTTCTTTGAGACCGAGGGCTTTTCTATTGGAAGACAAATTAAGGAGCTCGACTGGGACAAGGTATGCTCTTTGGATGTTCCCACTTATCCAGCCCTAGTTAAGGAATTCTATTTTAATTTATCAAGGGACGATGGTGGGATAATCAGTTCTGTAAGAGGGAAGAGAGTTCATCTTACATTTCAAAGTTTAGGAAATCTTTTGAGCATCCCTGTCACTGGGCTTGTAGCTGATATTTATAGTGAGAGATCTAATGCCTTGTCAAGGATGTTAGGAAGAGAAGTTACTGAATTTGAAGAAGTTAGGGCTAATTAGTTGCCCTTGGAGCTTAGATTATTACACAACATCTGTAGTAGGATCTTATTCCCCAAGACTGGCCATTTTGAGTATGTCTCAGAATGAGACATTATGGTTATGGATAGTGTCTTGACGGGTCAGCCTATTAATCTTGCTGGGATGATGATTTATATATGGCTGAGGCTGGGAGCAAAAGGAGATCTTCTTTGCCTTATGGGATGATTTTAACTATGGTATTTAGAAGTTAAGGCATTGTGATTTCTAACATTGAGCCATCAAAGAACCTCAGACACACAGATTATTATAGCTTGGCTACTGTGCACAGGATGGGGTTCGTTAAAGTGAATGGTCAATGGGAGAGAAAAGGCCATCTGGATGAGAGAGCCACTGAGATTAGGACTTCTGCACCATCTGAGGTTGGTCCATCAGCGAGGCTTCCTTTACCAGAGCTTAGCAGATATTTACCTCCTTCAGCTCCTGCTCCAACTCCTGTACTGCCACCTATGTCATCTAGTGGATTTTTAGATATTCAGTTAGAGCAACTTAAGAGTTTATTTGATGCTCACAAAGAAGAAATGAAAACTGAGATTGATAACAGTTTGATGAACTTAAGAGAATTGTATTACTCCTTGGATGATAGAATTGGTAAGATTGAATCCACCCTTGGAGCCTCCGCAGAATCTTTAAGGAATGATCTCAAGAATATTTTTGAAGAACTTAAAGATATTGGTTGAAATTCAGAGACTTACTCCAAATGCAATGCTAAGCTCCAGGACAAGATTATGACTGCATGTGCATTTGTTGACAGAGGACTAAAGGAATTTGTTAGAACTCAGAGTGAAGGAATGGCAAAAATTAAAGAAGATTTGCAAAGGCTTCTTAGAACTAATACTTGATTATGTTGTAATGAAAATCTTTAATGTTATTTTGATACAATGAAGCCTCTTTTTGTAATTTGATGTAATGTTTGACATTATAATGTAATGAACTTCTTTGAAACTTAATGAATGTTATTTGATCTTTGAAGCATCTATCAACTTTGTTATTTTACTTCAAGCTTCGTATCCTTTTTGTTGATTACAGAAAAGGGGGAGAAGTGATTGCTAATGGTATATGCATTGAAAGTTATAAAGAGGAGAAGTAATTAGTATTTGTATATGCATTGGAATAAATAAGCTTAATTAATTGATATTTGCATATAAGGAGAAGTAATTGACATATGTGCATTGAAAGGAAGAAGCTTAGCTAACTTAATTTTATACAATTTGATATGATTGTTTAATTGGTATCAAACATTAAAAGTTTTCTGTTCAAAGGGAAGAATAGATATTAAATTGAGTATCATAGGCAGAGCTACCTCATTTAGGGGGAGCTTATCTATAAGGGATAAATATTTGAGAAATTTGATTTGAAAACCTTATTATTTAATCATGCATATACTCAATGTTTTTATAATCATCAAAAAGGGGGAGATTGTTGACCCAATTATTGATTTTGATGATTAATAAATGACATTAGTATATCCATTATGTTTCTAATAGATTTAACAAGGGTTTCAGGCATTAAAAATATTTGATCAATCAAAATGTATAAAGAACCTTGTTTTGAATCAAATGCTAGAAGTATTTTTTGAAATTCAGAGCCTAGAGTTGACACCTAGTTGGTCTGGAGCCGACCCCATGGCAGATCAGATGTTTTCCTGATTTTTGGCACGGTCTGGAGTCAACACCCAGAGTTTCGGAGCCGACTCCAGCCTGAGACACAGAAAAGAGTATTCTATTTCAGTTTCCGGAGTCGACACCAAGTTTTCTGGAGCCGACACCTAGATTTCGGGAGCCGACACTTACAGTCTCTGGAGCCAACTCTAACCTGAGAACAGAGAGTGTGTTTTCTTGAGCATTTCTGGAGCCGACACCTTATGGATTCCGGAGTCGACACCTGAAAGCGGCAAGTCGACACTCAACTTTTTTGGAGCCGACTCCTCAACGAACTTTTACTTTTTATTTTTGGATACATGACTTGGAGCCGACACCTGAAAAGTTGGAGCCGACTCAAACCTATCAGGAATGGACTTTTTATCTGTCAGAACGGACTCCAACAGTAAGATTTCTTCTCACCTAACCTCTAACGGCTATTTTCTTTATATGTAGAAGAATCCAAACATCTCCAATGGCTAGTTTTTCCACCTAAACCTGGATTAAGAGATCTATAAAAAGAGAAAAGAATAAAAAGAAAAACAGAGAAGAGAAAAACTCAAAAAATCTGAAAGATCTCAAGGAAGAAAACTCAGAGGAAAAACTCAAAGAGCAAATCCATCAATCTCAAAGAGTCCAAAGGAGATATCCAAAAGCTTTTCAAAAGAAAATCAAGGAGATTTCCACTCCAAGAAGAAATAGAGCAAAAATCCCCAAATCCTCATCTTCTCATCCGAGCTTGCTGTGAAGAATATGAGCTGAGGCCTGATTCAATCCTTCAAGAGAGACGAGAAAAAGAAGAAAAGAAGAAAAGCTCACATCAAATTTGCTTCAAACAGGCTTTTCTAATCTTTGTTTGCTTATATTGCTTATTTTCTCGTTTAAGGAGCTTTGCATTGTTGTAAACTTTAAATTAATTTGGTGTTTACTAATTCAATCAGTGTGATTGAATTAGTTGAGGAAGTTTACATCGGGAACAAGCTAGATTAGCTTGGGTTTGGGTTGTGTGCTGGTGAGTCCGAAAAACCGGCTGGGTTCGTTGTGACCCCGTGTAAAACAACAAGTTGGAGTTGTGAGCTTGTAAAACAACTCAACTGTAATCAGTGGATTATAGTGTGGACCCAAGGGTTACTTGGGAGTGGATGTAGGTGTTGGATACACCGAACCACTATAAATATCTTGTGTTTGTCGTGCTCTTATCTCTCTCTCTCTTTTATTGTGCTTTAAATTATTGCTTCATTCACTAGCACATTTAATCTTTGTGAAATTTGGTTTTAAGTTTTAAAGTGTTAAGATTTTTTTAAAGAACCCAATTCACTCCCTCCCCTCTTGGGTTGCCATATGGGCCAACAGAGTTCATATAAAATTTTATTCCAAGACATATACACCACCACAAATTTTCCTTCTAGCATTAACCAAGTGGCTAATATTAACAATAAATCATTGAAACCATTCAACTTTCATTACAACAAACATATCATTATTGTTACTAAGATTACAAAATTTCATGATGTTACAATTCTTCCCCCCCCCCCCCCCCTTTAGGAAATTTTGTCCTCAAAATTTAGCCAGATTAATTCTCAAACGGATGGAGGTACTTTAATCTCATCTCATCCTCCCTCTCCCATGTAGTTTCCTCCCTCTAGTGGTTTTGCCACTAAATCTGGACCAAAGGGATTCTTTTACTGTGAAACTACTTAACCTCTCTATTTAGAATCCTCACTGGTTCCACTATAAATGACAGATCCTTCTGCAGCTCAATAGACTCAAACTGAATCACATGGGAGGAATCTGACACATACCTCCTAAGCATTGATACATAAAACACGTTATGAATTTGAGATAGATCCAGAGGTAAGGCCAATCTGTAAGCAAGTGTCCCAACTTTTTTTAAGATTTTATAAGATCCAATATACCTGGGACTCAACTTGCCTTTCTTTCCAAACCTCATAATACCTTTCCAGGGAAATACTTTCAAAAATACTTTATCTCCAATCTCAAACTTTACTTCCCTATGCTTCTTATCTGCATAGCTATTCTGTCTATCCTAGGTTGCCTTTAATTTAGCTCTTATGATTTTAACTTGATCTGCTATGAGCTGAACTAATTCTGGGCCTAACAGCCTCCTCTCTCACTCCTCATTCCAACACACTGGAGTTTTACACTTTCTCACATATAAGGTCTTATATGGTGCCATATCAATGCTAGAATGGTAGCTATTATTGTAAGCAAATTCTATCAAAGGCAAATGATCATCCCAGGTACCAAAAAACTCAATGACACAAGCTCTCAACATATCCTCCAATGTCTGTGGTGGGAGCACCAGGAATAGACAGAGGTTACTGAGCTCATTATAGAATTTTTACTTTATGTTGGTTTGACTTTAAGTACTATAATCAAGTTTTGTCAGTATGAGTCCAATAATTTTATTTGAGTCAAGTATGAGTCCAGTAATTTTATTTGAGTCAAGTCAAGATTTATTGAGTCAAAGTGTAAGAAGTTGAAGACCCAAAATCATGAAGGACCATATTCAGTGCGCCACCTCAGCCCCATATGGAATCCCAGTCAAAGTAGGCACCATCTACTCAATTAGGGCATCCCAAGATTTTCATAAAGTCATCTCAGCATAAAAGGAAGCAAATAAGCCCCTATGGAAGGTGACTTGTTGTCCACTCTTTATGAAAAGCAGAATATGGCACCATCTTCTGATCTCTTTCTCTTGTTTCAAAATGTTTCATATCTCTTTATTTGGTAAAGCTATCCTCTGATCTCTTTTCTTTATTTCAAGATACTGACTATCTTCTTATTTGGAAAAGCTATCTCCTGATCTCTTTTTCTTATTTAAAGATGTCGCCTAACTTTTTATTTGGAAACAATATGACACCTTTATTTTCTTTTTTTTCTATGTAATTCAAGGGTTAGGATTTATTATAAAAAACCCTCCCTTCTTCTTGTAAAAAAATAATTGATGATTAATAAAAAAGAGTCTTCTTCTTCTATTTTTTTGTTCTATTGAGCATTGATACTCCATGAGGGAGAGGGTGAGAGGACCAACAAATATCCATTCCAACACCTGTTCCAAGCATTCCAGCCCCAAGATACCAAGGTGCAATGATCCTTAGATAAAGTCCTCCTTGCCTCCAGAATCATCTGAAGAAAAGCCAAAACATATGTGGTAGTATAGCTTCATCTTTCAGTCACTCATCCTGAGAGCTGTATGATCCAATCTTTTAGGATAAAGGCCATCATTGCCAATGATCAGACCCATCCCTTCTCATAAGTTCTATTTTGTTGAAGAAAGAGCATGTTCTAAGTAGTGGTTTCTCAACTCTAGGATCATGTTTTCTTTATTACTTAGTGAATCGTATTCTATGGGTAGTTACTTTACTCTTTGCATATTCATCCTTAGTTTATTCTTACTCATTTTAGAAAGTAAAGCATCTTAAAATATGAATCATTGCTCTATGTTAATCTTGTGCATGGTACATCCCACATCAGTTTGGTATCAGAGTAGGCTAAGATATGTTCATGCATATTACTAAAATTTTTTAAATATAAAAAATTCAAAATTACATTGTTTAGGATTGTATGCCTCCAAAGCAGGTATACGAAAGTATACTATCATGACCCATGGGAGTAATAAGCTACGGCCGGACATGAGACCCTTAGCAATCATCTAATTAATCTTCATTAAATCTATAATTTTCTTCTTATTTTTAGATCTATAATATAAATAATAATAATAATAATAAAATACAATATATACATATATATCTGCATATTTTACTTTAGGTTTTCATGTGTGTGTGCATGCATTACTGAATTCACTTAAGGGAAATTTATCTATCTCAGATAAGGGAAGGATTTTCATCACCTTTTTTTGGCCCAAAACAACCACCGTCATCTCGATCCCATGCCTAATTAAAATTGAGTAGAAACTTAAAGCAAAACTAGGAACATCTACGTGGTTGAGTTCCAAGTATTGTGATGAAACTGGTGCACTCAAATCTTTAGTTATTTCTTGAAAGTGATGTCTAGGGCTAGGGGTCAAATGATAAACACCTTAAGCAGACTTGTGGTTCTCCAATTACGTCCCTGCGAGAGCGGGGGAAGCCTCCCACAAGCCCACCTGTTACCTGACCAATGGAAAAGATAATTGTTGAGTTGATTGTAATTTGAGTTGATTCATTCTACTTGAGTTTCTAGGTCTAGAAATTCTAGAACAAATTTGTGTGTTGCATGACCACCAAATCAGTAGCCCATCACCAACATCTCGAAATACAACCAAGTTACACTATGGATCCCAATCTTAAAACTTTAATGAGAACCATGACTGAACAATTTGGACAATTAAACAATAGGTTTGACCAAATGAAAGAGCAAATCGGGACCCTTGCAGAAAACTGATTAAACCACACTGAACCTGAATCACCTAAACCAACTCCCCTTGGTCCAAAAGCCCATCGTCATGATCTCACCCCTCAACATAACCCTAGACACCTACACCAAGACTTTGTGGATTTGGAGGAAAGAGTCTTTAGGAACATACGACTCAATGCATCCACTTTTGATGGAGATTTAGACCCTATGGTGTATGTTGATTGGAAAAGTGACGTGGACCAATACTTTAAGTGGTATGAGATGTCGAAAGGAAGAAAGGTAAAATTTACCAAACTTAAGTTAGTCTGACAAGCCAGGCTATACTGGGAAAATGTTAAGCGCCTTAGTCATCAAAGAGGAGACATATCCATAGCTAACTAGAAAGCCATGAAACTTAAGCTTAGGAAAAAATATCTTCCTTTATTCTACCACTAGAGGCTTTTAGATCAATGGCAAAGACTGTGTGAGGGAAGCAAGACCGTATCTGAATACATAGCCAAATTTGATGAATATGTCATGAGGTGTAGCATAGAAGAATCTAAAGCTGTGACCCTATCTAGATTTAGGACTGGACTACACGAGGACATTCAAAGAGAATTGTTTTAAGAGAAGTCCATGATCTTGAATAGGTTTATCAGATAGCTAGAGATTACGAGAGATTCCAAAGGGGACCCATAATCCATTGACCTGAACCTACTAGGAATGGTATCCTTAATAAAAAATTAGGGTCTAATCAAGTGCACCCAAGCCGACCTACTCCTAGTACCCCATTGACCCACAAGAAAGATAAAGGTAAGTCACCTAAAGTTCAGAAGAATCCTAATCCTAATGCTCCTTATTTTAGATGTCATAAATTGAGACACTATGCTAGTCAATGCCCAACCTGATCCCTACACATAGGAGAACTAGAGGAAGAAGATCTTGAACCCACTGATGAGCATGAAGGAGAAGTGTATGAAGCTGGAATACACTTAGTGGATGAATATGAAGGAGATGAGAAAGTCATTGAGTCATCTAATTTATTGAGAGTTGTTAGAAGTATCTTGACCCAAACCAAAGAACAAGAGGATTGGCGTAAGACCCATATCCTACAGATATTTGTGAAGTTAGGAAAAAAAGTATGTAAGATCATCATAGATAGCGGGAGCTGTGTTAATGCTATCTCAACAAATGCTATCAAAACCCTAGGTTTATCTATGGTTCCCCATCCTAATCTCTATAAGGTATCCTGGATAGACTCAACTTCCATCCTCATTAAACTGAGATGCCAAGTCATGATCCAATTACAATCCTATCAAGAAAAGGTGTGGTGTGATATCCTTCCTATGGAAGTTAGCAGTATCATCTTAGGTCGACCTTAGTTATATGACCATGATGCTACTCTATATGGTCGATCCAACTTCTGCTCCTTTAACTACCATGGAAAGAAATTTGTGATAAACCCAACTCCACCTAAGGATAACATTACGAGGGAATCTAGTAACCTGAAAGAGAAGAAATTGAGATTAAATTTGATCAGTGCTAAAGAACTAAAGCGTAAGATCACTGAGGGTTCACCAATTTGGATCTTAACTACTAGAAAAATTCATGATCAAACCCAAAAGGAATACCCTCAAAAGGTAGTAGAATTTTTGAAAGAGTTAAAATTTTTGAGAGAATTCTAAGATGTGTTTCCTGAAGAACTTTCTGATCAATAACCACCTTTAAGGGACATCCAATATACTATAGATCTAGACCTAGGAGCCACTTTGCCAAATCTTTTACATTATAGGATGAATACCACTAAGCACTTTCCATTGAGCCACTTTGATGCCTCCAAGGTGGCCAAACTTTTCTTAGATGAAGTGGTTAGGTTACATGGTCTACCAAAAACCATTGTATCTGATAGGGATGTTCGATCATGAGTTACTTTTGAAAAACCTTTTGGCACATGTTAAGGACTAAGCTCAAATTTTTTACTTCCTACCACCCTCAAACCGATGGCCAGACTGAAGTAGTGAACTAAATCCTTGAAAACTTGTTGAGATATCTTATAGGTAAAACCACTAGAAATTGAGACTTTTGTTACCTAGAACCGAATTTGCCTACAACAGTTCAGTTAATAGGACCATAAGAAAGAGTCCATTTGAGATTGTCCATGGTTATAAGCCTAATAGACTCATAGACCTAATCCCTTTTTCCATACATGCATGAGTCTCTGAGTCAGCTGAGTCATTTGCACAACATGTTACAGATTTGCGTAAGAAACTTATCAATAAGATTAATTTGAGCAATGATGCTTATAAAAACATGGCTAATTTTCGAAAGAGAGTTAAAGAATGTGCTGAGAAAGATTATGTGATGATTAGGCTTAGACCTGAGTGATTTTTTTCGGAGACCGTAAAAAAGTTACATGACCATGGAGCTGGACCCTTCAAAGTAATAAACAAAGTTGGACCGTTTGTCTATGTGCTCAAGTTATCATCTGAATTTGGCATTAGCTCAACCTTCAATATCTCGACCTAGTTGAGTATAGGGAACCAGCAATTATACCTAGTGAGCCATTTGGATCTAACCCTATTGCGAACCCATACTTGAGTGTTCACTGATAAATTTACCTAGGAGTGTAGAAAGAATTGAGCATATCCTGAATGACCAAGCAATTACTACTCGGGATAAAGGCTACCAACATTATTTAGTTCATTGGCAAGGTTGACCAGAATTTAAGGATTCATGGATCACTCGAGAGGATATGCAGTGCCTCAATCTAGACCTATTGGAGCAATACCATAGCCTGATTGACCCTAACTTGATAGGGTCGAGTTCCTCCCATCCCAAAAGAATTGGTGGGAGCATTAGGATTAGACAGAGGTTACTGAGCTCATTTTAAAATTTTTACTTTATGTTAGTTTGACTGTAAGTACTGTAATCAAGTTTTATCAGTATGAATCCAATAATTTTATTTGAGTCAAGTATGTGTCCAATAATTTTATTTGAGTCAAGTCAAGATTTATTGAGTTAAAGCATTAAAAGTTGAAGACTCAAAACCATGAAGGACCACATTCAGTGCGCCACCTCAGCCCCACATGGAATCCCAGTCAAAGTAGGCATCATCTACTCAATTAGGGCATCCCAAGATTTTCATAAAGTCATCTCAGCATAAAAGAACGCAAATAAGCCCCTATGGAAGTTGACTTGTCGTCCACTCCTTATGGAAAGTAGAATATGGTGCTATCCCCTGATCTCTCTCTTGTTTCAAAATGCCACCTATCTCCTTATTTGGGAAAGCTATCCCCTGACATCTTTCCCTTATTTCAAGATATCGACTATCTCCTTATTTGAAAAAAACTATCCCTGATCTCTTTTTCTTGTTTCAAGATGCTTCCTATCTTCTTATTTGGAAATAATATAGCGCCTTTATTTTCTTTTTTTTCATGTAATTCAAGGGTTAGGGTTTACTATAAAAACCCCTCCCTTTTTGTAAAAAAATAATTGATGATTAATAAAAAAGAGTCTTCTTCTTCTATTTTTCTGTGCTCTTGAGCATTAACACTCTGTGAAGGAGAGGGTGAGAGGCCCAACAAATATCCATTCCAACACCTATTCCAAGCATCCTAGGCCCAAGACACCAAGGTGCGATGATCCTTAGATAAAGTCCTCCTTGCCTCCAGAATCATCTGAAGGAAAGCTAAAACATCTATGGTTGTATAGCTTCATCTTTCAGGCACTCATCCTGAGAGCTATATAATCCAATCTTTTAGGACAAAGACCATCATTGCCTGGTAATTAGACATTTCCCTTCTCATAAGTTCTATTTTGTTGAAGAAAGAACATGTTCTAATTAGTGGTTTCTCAACCCTAGGATCCTATTTTTTTATTACTTAGTGAATCGTGTTCTACGGGTAGTTACTTTACTCTTCGCATATTCATCCTTAGTTTATTCTTACTCGTTTTGGGAAGTAAATCACCTTAAAATATGAATCATTGCTCTATATTAATCTCTTGTGTGGTACATCCCGCATCAGTCTGGATGGTTCTCTTAGACTGACCATTAGTTTAGGGGATGAAATATTGTACTGAACTCAATTTAGTCCCCAAAGCATTTTACAATTTTGCCCAGAAATGCGATGTAAACCTCGGATCTCTATCTAATACAATTGATACAGGCACACCATGCCTACTCATAATTTCATGTATATATAACTTTGCCAATCTATCCAAGATAAAAGAAATCTTAATAGGCAAAAAATGAGCAGACTTAATCAATCTATCAACTATCACTCATATAGCATCATTACCCCCTCTTGTCCTAGGGAGTCCTACAAAAAAAATCTATAGTTATATGCTCCCATTTCCACTCTGGTAACAGAGGCTGAAGCTTGCGAGCATGACTCTGATGTTTTGCTTTAATCTACTGACACACTAAACATGTAGACATATACTCAGCTATTTTTTGTTTCATTCTATGCCACCAATAATTTTGTTTGATAGTTCTATACATTTAGTACTACCTGGGTGCATTCAATAAGCTGAGCTATGTGCTTCCTTCAAAATTTGATCTTTCAATAATTTCATAGCTGGCATATATAATCTACCCTTGAACAACAACATCCCATCATTTTTGATAGAAAACTCTAACTGAGACCCACTCTATATCAAATCTCTATCTTTCAGCAACTACAAATCCTGTAGTTGAGCTCTTTTATCTACTCAAGCATCGGGGTCTCACTCTGAAAGTAGCCAACAAGGCTCATGCTCTTTCTACAGCTAGCTCTGCATCTAATCTCCTTAATTCAATCATCAAGGATAGTTGCACTGCTCTAATAGAAGCTAATGTGGCCATAGACTTCCGACTTAAGGCATCAGCTACAACATTAGCTTTCCTTGGATGATACTCAGTAATACAATCATAATACTTTATTAATTCAATCCATCTCCTCTGCCTCAAATTTAATTCCTTCTAGGTTAGAATATATTTTAAGCTCTTATGATCAGTAAATATCTGGTACTTCCTTCCATACAGGTAGTGCATCCAAACCTTCAATGCAAAAATAACAATAGCTAGCTCTAAATCATAGGTGGGGTAATTCTTTTCATGGGATCTTAACTGTCTAGATATATATGCCACTACTTTTTCATTTTGCATCAAAACACACTCCAAACCCTTCAGTGAAGCATTACTATAGATAACATAATCACTGGCACCATCAAGAAGTGTTAGTATTGGAGCTGAAATCAATCTTCTTTTTAGTTCATCAATACACTTCTGGCATTCATTAGACCAATCAAATTAATTTAACATTTTTTCTAAGCAATTTGGTCATGGAAGAAGCCAAGATTAAAAAATTCTCTATAAATCTTTTGTAATACCCTGCTAATCCCAAGAAACTCTTCACCTTAATTCGATTAGTAGGTGCCCCCAATGTACTATAACTTTAATCTTTTGAGGATCTACCATAATACATTTGGCTGATATTACATGTCCTAAGAATTTCACCTCATCCAACCAAAATTTACTTTTACTGAATTTTTTATATAATTGTTTCTCCGTCGAAATCTGCAATACTATTCTCAGATGCTGCTCATGCTCCCCTCTTCTTCTAGAATAAATCAAGATATCATCAATAAATATAATAATAAATTTATCCAAAAACTCCTGAAATACCTGATTCGTTAGACCCATAAAAGCAGCTGGAGCATTAGTCAAGCCAAATGACATCACCAAAAACTTATAATGACTATATCTAGTTTTAAAGGCAATCTTAGATAAATCCTCATTCTTTATTCTCAACTAATGATACCTGAATCTCATATCAATCTTTGAAAATACCACTGCCCCCTACAGCTGATCAAACAAATCATCAATTCTTGATAATGGATAATTATTTCTAATGGTCACCTTATTCAACTATCTATAGTCTATACATAACCTTAAGGTACCATTCTTTTACTTTACAAATAACATTGGTGCACCCCATGGCAAAATACTATGTCTAATAAACCCTTTATCCAATAATTTCTATAGTTGGCTCTTTAATTCTTTCAATTTAGCTAGAGCCATTATATAAGGCGTCATGGCTATTGGTTTAGTATCTAGAACCAGATCAATACAAAAATCAATCCCCCTATTAGAAGGTAACCTTGGCAGCTCCTCAGGAAATACATCTAAAAAATCTCTCACCATAGGGACATCTACTAACTCTAGACCATTGTCCTCTAGGCTCAACACACAAGCTAGAAATGCTTCATATCTCTTTACTAGCATTCTATTTGTTGCCATGGCTGAAATTATTCCGGAGGGCAACCCTCTCCTATTACCAATAAAACTGGCCTCTCTACCCTCAGAAGACTGCAACACAACTTTTTTTCTCAAACAATCCACCCTGGCCCCATGCACGGATAGCCAATCCATTCCTAGGATGGCATCAAACTCTTTCAAACTCAAAGGAATCAAACATGCTGCTAATTTCTGACCCTCCACATAAATATCATGGCCTCTATATACTTGATCTGCTATAAAAGGCTTTCCTACAGGCATAGATACCACTAACTGGCTACCCAACTGACCCACATCTCTATCTAGATGCTTTGCAAAATCACATGATATGAAAGAATACATAGATCCAAAATCAATGAAAATATATGCATCATGATTATTAATGGGTAACATACCTGTCACCACATCCGGATCTACCTGGGCCTCCTGTCTGTTCATAGCATACACTCTGGCTTCAGCCCTTGAAACATTTGAAGGCACTCCAAACTGATTGGCATTAGATCTCACCTGATTAGCTGAAGCTGGAGCACTATTGACTCCCCTCCTAATAGACCGCCCACTAGGTGCCACAGATCCCTGAGTGGGCTCTTTGCCCTGCAACCTCAAAGGGCAATCTCTTATCATATGGTCCAGCTGACTACAAATAAAACATCCCCTAGAAATTTTCCTACACTCCCCAAAGTGCATCCTCCCATATAAACTACACTGAGGGATAGGTCTCTCCCAGCCATAGGGATGGCTCTGTGTTAAGGAAATTATTAAAAAATTATTTACCCAATTAATTGATTTGATGATTAACAAAAGCCATGAGTATATTCATTGTGTTTTGATAAATCTGATAAGTGTTTCAGGGATTAAGATCGGTTATTTATCCAAATGATACTTAGAAATCAATTTTGAATTAAATTTCAATGGAATTTATTTAAGTTTAGAACTTGGGCTGACACCCTAACAGACTCGAGCCGACTCCAGAGCGTATCAAAATAGTTCTATATTTTTGGCATGGTTCGGAGTCGACACCTAGAGTTTCAGAGCCGACACCTGAAGTTTTGGAGCCGACACATGGATTTCGGGAGCCGACTCTAACCTGAGTTATAGAGACTATGTTTTTCGAAGCAATTCTTGGAGCCGACACCTCAGAATCGAGAGCCCACTCCAGTCAGCAGGGAGTCGACACTTTGTAATGTCGGAGCTGACTCCACGACGGATTGTTTTCTGCCATTTTTGGAAACCCGATCTGGAGCCGACACATGAAAAGTTGGAGCCGACTCCAACCTGTCAAGGACAATTTTTAAAAGTGCTAGATCAGCTCTAACATATATATTTTCTCACCTACTCTTCAACGGATCTATTTTCTTGCATGTAGAATCATCCAAGGTACTTTGTAATGGCTATTTTCTCACCTAATCTCATATTAAGACTATATAAAGGGGGGATTCGTCTGTTCAAAAATAACAAGATAAAAAAGGAAGAAAAAGAGGAAAAATATCGAAAAAATCGAGAGAAATCCCTAGTGAAAAAGAGCGAGAATAATCTCTGAGTCCAAGCCTATCAATCCAAGAGAGATTCAAGAGAAATCCCAAGCCCTAAAAGTTCAAAATCAGAGGATTCTCAAAGAAGGAAAGAAGAAGAGCAAAAGCCCTAGTTCCTCAACGTTCTCTGTATCAAATTTCTATCAAGAATCAGAGTTGAAGCTTGATTCAACTATTCCAAAGAGAGGAGGAAAAGAAGAAAAGAAGAAAAGCTCAAATCCACTTAGCTTCAATCAGGCTTTTCTAACCTTGTTTATTTACATTGCATATTTGCTCAGTTTAAGGAGCTTTATATTGTTGTAAACATTAAATTGACTTGTTGTTGTCTAATTCAATCGGAAGATTGAATTAGTTGAGGTAGTTTACCTTGGGGAGAAGCTAAGTTTAGCTTGGGTTAAGGTTTTATGCTGATGAACCTGTAACAACAAGTTAGAGTTGTGACCCCGTGTAAAATAACAAGTTAGAGTTGTGATCTTGTAAAACAACTCAACTATAATCAGTGGATTATAGTATGGACCCAAGAGTTTCCTTTGTCTCTCTCTCATTTACATTGAGAGTGGACGTAGGTATGGGATACACCGAACCACTATAAATCTTTGTGTGTTTATCGTGCCTTTGTCTCTCTCTCATTTACATTGTGTTCATTACTTACTGCATCACTTCTCTTATGCAGTTAATCCTTGTGAAATTGGTTTTAAGTTTTAATTGTTAAATTTCAAAAAGAACCCAATTCACCCCCCCCCCCCCTCCTTGGGTTGCCATCTGGGCCAACAATTGGTATAAAAGCTTGTGCTCATTTCTAGTTGATCTAATGATCAAGAGTTAAAGATCCAAATGGCAACACAAGCTTGTTCATCTTTTGCTGAAGGTCAATCCACTAGTACGCTACCTTTGTTCAATGGGTCTAATTATTTATATTAGAAAGCAAGAATGAGGATTTTTATTCAAGCTTTAGATTATGAATTGTGGAGTATCATTATTAATGGACCTAGCACACCCACACACATTGTAGATGGTTCTATTGTTCCTAAGCCCGAAAGGGATTGGAATGAGAACGATAGAAAATGGCTCAGCTTAATGCCAAAGCCATGAATATTTTATATTGTTCTTTGAATGCAAATGAATTCAATAGAATTTCTACTTACATTTCAACCAAAAAAATATGGGATAGATTAGAAGTTACCCATGAGGGTACCAATCAAGTAAAAGAATCCAAAATTAACATTCTAGTGCATAAATATGAATTATTTAGCATGGAACAAACTGAATCAACCATATGCATGTACACTAGATTCACTGATATAGTTAATGGTTTAATGAATCTTGGTAAAACTTATACTAATTCTGAATTGATGCGCAAAATTCTTAGATATCTTCCAAGAACATGGGAAGCTAAAGTGACAGCAATCCAAGAAGCCAAAGACTTGAACATCCTACCTTTGGAAGAGCTACTTGGATCCTTGATGGCCCATGAATTGATAATGAAACAACATCAAGAGGAAGAAGTCAAGAAGAAAAGAACCATAGCACTCAAGGCTGCAGAAAATGATAAGAGCAGCAGCGAGGATGAAGAAGATGATGATGAAACAGCTCTCCTTGCAAAGAAATTTAGAAAGTTTATGCAAAGAAGGAGACCCTTCCACAAAAGGAAATCAGGATTTAAAATGGAAGGAGAAAAGGAAAAAGAAAGGGATAAAGAAAAAGAAAAAGAATCCTTGACATGTTATAAATGTAAAAAGGCAGGGCATTTTCGATCTGAATGTCCTCAACTAAAGAAGGGTTACAAGAAGAAGAAGGCTTATGTTGCAACATGAAGTGATAGTGAAGAGTCTTCATCCGAAGAAGAACAAAAAGAGGTTGCAAACATATGCTTCATGGCGAATGATGACAATGAGGTATGTACTGAAACCCCTAATGATGACTTTACATTTGATGAATTATATAATGCTTTCAATGAGTTAGTTATTGATTTTAAGGTTTTGAGAATGAAAAACAAATCTTTGAAAACTGAAAAAGAAGAAATATTGAAAGAAAAAAGAATCAATTTCCAATGAAAATATTAATTTAAAGAAAGAAATTGATAAGTATAAGAATATTGTTGATAAATTTACATATAGCTCAGAAAAACTAAATTTGCTTTTAAGTAATCAAAGAGCTGTATTTGATAAAGTATGATTAGGATATAGACCTCACATGAAACAAAAATATGTCAACAATTTTTTTGTAAAGAAAAATGATCTTTCATGTTATCATTGCAACAAAAAATGACATAAATCTTATGAATGCAATTTTAGAAAAAACTAATAAGATTTTAAGTCTTAAGGGCAAGAAAATATGGGTTCCAAAAGGAACAATCTTTATTGCTACTAACCATGAAGGACCCAAGAAAGCTTGGGTACCTGATTATCTTGCAGGAGTATCTTGCGGCCAAAGGATCAAAACGAAAGTGGTATCTTGATAGTGGCTGCTCAAGGCACATGATGGGTGACAAAGATCAATTCATCACCCTTGAAGATAAAAGAGGAGGAGTTGTTACTTTTGGAGATAATGGCAAAGGCCAAATTATGGGATTTGGTAAAATTCAAATAACTCCATCCACTTTTATAGAAAATGTTTTATATGTTGTTAGTTTAAAGTATAATCTAATTAGCATTAGCCAATTGTGTGATAAAGGTTTCAAAGTTTCATTTGAAGCTTCTATTTGCACTGTTTCTAATCCTATAGATAATAGCATTATATTTGTTGAAAATGAAAATGACAATGTATACTTAATTGATTTGGACAATTTGTCTACTAGTAATCATTGCTTAATTGCTGATAATGCTAAAGTAAATGAGATTGGATGGCTATGGCATCGTAAATTAGGTCATGCAAGCACACACTTAATTTCAAAATTAATTAGAATGGATTTAGTTAAAGGTCTTCCAAAATTAGATTTTGAAAATAATAGAATTTGTGATGCATGTCAATTTGGAAAACAAACTAGAAACTCTTTTAAATCTAAAAATATTGTTTCCACTACTAGGCCACTCGAGCTACTTCATATGGACCTTTTTGGACCTACTAGAACCACTAGTCTAGGAGGAAAGAAATATAGTCTTGTGATAGTAGATGATTATTTTAGATTCATTTGGGTATTGTTTTTAGTTCACAAAGATGAGACTTTCTCGATATTTCTAAAATTCTTCAAGAAAGTCACAAATGAGAAAAACAACACCATAGTGTCTCTTAGAAGTGATCATAGAACAGAATTTGAAAATCATCAATTTAAAATTTTTTGTATTAAAAATGGCATTCATCATAATTTTTCTGCACCTAGAACACCACAATAAAATGGAATCGTAGAAAGGAAAAATAGAACATTAGAAGATATAGCCCGTACCATGCTATGTCAAAGCCAACTCCCAAAGTACTTATGGGTGGAAGCTATAAACATAGCATATTACATCTTAAATAGAGCTTTAATTAGACCAATCCTTAAGAAAACTCCCTATGAATTATGGCATAATAGGAAACCTAACATTAGTTATTTTATGCATTTGGCTGTTGATGTTTTATTCATAACAATGGTAAGGACAATCTTGGGAAGTTTGATGCTAAATCTGATGAAGGTATATTTTTAGGTTATTCAACATCTAGTAAAGCATATAGAGTGTTCAACAAGAAGTATTTAATTGTAGAAGAATCGATTTGTGTAGTTTTTGATGAGTTTTTAGCATCAAGTTCTGAAAAAATTGATGATGAGGAAGATACAATTTTGCTTGAAAGAGATATTGAAAAATTAAATATAGATGTATCTTCAGACCATGAACCTGAAGCTAAAGATGATGATTCACCTAAGGACGATATTATTGATACTGCTCATAATGATATAGATCTACCTAGAGATTGGAGATATGCTTATGGTCATCCTAAGGATTTAATCATAGGTGATCCATCTCAAGGAGTAAGAACTAGATCATCAATGAGGAACATCAATAATCATCTTGCATTTGTATCTCATATAGAACCCAAAACTATTGAAGAAGCTAAAAAAATAGTAATTGGATGTTAGCTATGCAAGAAGAATTAAATCAATTACTAGGAATAATGTATGGTCCTTAGTTGATAGACCCAAAGGTCATTCTGTTATAGGATCTAAATGTGTATTTAGAAATAAATTAGATAAAAATGGCATAGTAATTAGAAATAAAGCTAGATTAGTTGCAAAAGAATATAATCAAGAAGAAGGGATTGATTTTGATAAAACTTTTGCACCTGTAGCTAGATTAGAAGTAATTAGACTATTACTTGCATTTGCATGTCATATGAACATTAATATATTTCAAATGGACGTCAAAAGAGCATTTTTAAATGTTTTTATAAATGAGAAAGTTTTTATAGAACAACCACCAGGTTTTGAAGATCATGAATTTTCAAACCATGTTTTTAAATTACACAAAGCACTTTATGGTTTAAAACAAGCACCTAGAGCTTGGTATGATAGATTAAGCAAATTTCTAATTGAAAATAATTTTTTAAGAGGAAATGTTGATAAAACCTTATTTTTGAAAAGAAAAGATAAAGATTTATTGGTAGTACAAATTTATGTAGATGATATTGTATTCGGTGCTACTAACAATCTTTTGTGTAAAGAATTTGCAAAGTTAATGCAGGGTGAATTCGAGATGAGTATGATGGGAGAACTCAACTTTTTCCTAAGACTTCAAATTAAAGAAGAAAGAGAGGGAATTTTCATCAACCAAACAAAGTACACAAAAAAATTCTCAAGAAGTTTGGTATGGAACAAGTCAAACCTCTCGGAACACCAATGAGTCCTTCATGCAAGTTAGATCAAAAATATTACAGAGGTATGATCAGTTTACTACTTTACTTAACAGCTAGTAGACCAGATATCATGTTTGCAGTATGTTTATGTGCACGATATCAATCTGAACCTAAAGAATCTCACTTAATTGTAGTAAAAGAATACTTAGATATCTAAATGGAACAAAAAATGTAGGATTATGGTATTCTAGAGACTCAACACTAAATTTGGTTGCATATATTCTGATTCTGATTATGCTGGTTGTAAATTGGATAGAAAAAGCACAAGTGGTGCATGCCAATTTTTAGAAAGTAACTTAATCTCTTGGTTTAGTAAAAAGCAAAATTCGGTTGCATTATCAACTGCTGAAGCTGAATATATTGCAGCTGAAAGTTGCTGTGCTCAAATCCTTTGGATTAAGGGACAACTTGAAGATTATGGTATAACACTTGATAAAACACCAATTAGATATGACAACACTAGTGCAATAAACTTAACTAAAAATCCCATACAACACTCAAGAACTAAACACATTGAAATTAGATACCATTTTATTAGAGAACATGTAACTAATAGTGACATTAGTCTTGATTATGTTTGTACTGATGAACAATTAGTTGACATTTTTACAAAACCCCTAAATGAAGAAAGATTTTGTTATCTAAGAGGAGAATTAGGAGTTTATGATCCACTGGAATGAATTTTAAATCTTCTAGGAATGATTATCTAGAATTCAATCATTTAATTTTAATTTTCTTATGATTTTAAGGAAAATTTATCTAGATATTTGAACCCATTGATTCACCGCATTCCAAAGTTGATTTATCCAAAATTTGACGACAATCTGGACAAGTTTCAGATTCTTTGAAACTCTTATTTTTTCACTGAAACTGTCTTGGAGCCGACACCATAGTTATTAGAGTCGACTCCAGTTTTGTCTATAATTTTGGAACCGACACCTGCCTTTCCAGAGTTGACTCCACTTCGGGCACTGACTGTGTTAGTGACATGGAGCCAACACCTCGCTTTGCGGGAGTCAACTCCAAGTGGTCCCCGGTTAATTTATTAGGGCAGAGTCGACACCTCTCTCATTCTATTCATCTCCAATCTTTTTCAAATCCTTCCCAACTTTTCCCAAAACCCAAGTTTTCTCAAATTAACCATTCCCTAGCACTCAATGGCACCCAAACGTAGGGGATCCATGTTCGGTGGACCGGTGACGACTGGGAAACGAACCGTGAGGTGTCCGGTGCGGTAGCCCTCTCCAAGTTCGTCCTCTGCTTCGTCTGCCTTCACTCCGAGCACCATCCCAAGCCCTTCTTCACCTTAAATCGACACCCTTGCTGGCCGTGTGATCACTATGGGCAGGAAAGTCGATTTTCACTTCTTTGAGGCCGAGGGTTTTTCCATTGGGCGGCAGTTAAAAAATTAGATTAGGAGAAGGTGTGTTCTCTTGATTTACCTACTTACCCCGCTTTAGTTAAAGAGTTTTATTTCAATCTTTCAAGAGGAGATGAAGGTTTAGTGAGTTTTGTTAGAGGAAAGAGGATACACTTAACTTCGAAGATTCTTGGAAACCTTTTAGAAATTTCTGTGGATTAATAGCAAATTCCCATAGTGAGAGATCAGGAGCATTATCTAGAATGCTTGAAAGGGAAGTTACAAAATTTGAAGAGGTTAGGGAAAACCAGTTGCCCCTAGAGCTCAGATTATTGCATAATATTTGTGGACGAATTTTATTCCCAAATACTAGTCATTTTGAGTATGTCTCGGAGCGAGACATTGTGATCATGGACAGTGTTCTGACATGTTAGCCAATTAATTTAGCTGGGATGATGATATTGTATATGGCTGAGGCTGGTAACAAGAAGAGATCTACTTTACCTTACGGCATGATTTTGACATTAGCATTTCAGAGCCAAGGGGTAGTTATTTTAGACAGTGAACCCATGAAGAACTTAAGGCACAATGACTATTATAGCTTAGCTACTGTGCACCGCATGGGGTTCATGAAGGTGAATGATAATTAGAAAAGGAAAGGACACCTAGAGGACAGGGCAGCTGATACTGGAGCTACTGCACCATCAGAGGCTGGACTATCCATGAGGCATCCTTCACCTGAGCCCAGTAGATCATTATCACCACCAGCACCTGCATCTGTTTCTGCTTCTACTTCTGGATTTTCTTGTGCTCAGCTGGAGTAGCTAAAGGAACATTTTGCAAGTCATGAGGAGAAGATGAAAGTTAAACTTGATAGTAGACTTTTGAGCTTAAGGGAGATGTATTACTCCTTGGAAGATAAAGTAAACAGAATTGAATCATCCTTTGGAACTTCTTATGAGGCCTTGAAATGTGATTTAATGCATATTTTTGAGAAGATCAAGGACATTGGAGGAGATTCTGATACATATTCAAAGTGTAATGCGGAGTTACAAGAGAAAGTGACTGTAGCAGTTGCTTTTATTGACAGTAGACTAAAAGATTTTATGAAGATACCAAAGGATGGAATGGAGAAGATTTTAGAAGAACTTAAGAGACTCTTATATTTGCTTAGATTTTGATACTTTTTTATGTTATTAGTTTTTGATGTTTAACTTACTTTTTGATGTAATTGAATGATATCCAGTTTGATGTTTTAAGATGTTCAGTTTGCATTTTGATAGTTTGTTATAATTGAATGATGTAATGAAGCAATTATGTAATGAACATTTTGATACTTAATGAATATCATATTTGATCTTTGAAGCATTAAATTTTAATGAATGAATTTCTTAATTCTGGCATTTGATGTTAATTTAAGCCTTAATGCACCTTCTAAACCTTTTTGTTGATTACAAAAAAGGAGGAGAAAGGTTGTTTACGTATATGCATTATGCATTTGATATTAATATCATATATTTATATGCATCAATGTTATGGGAGATAAGTTATATATGTATATGCATGCAAAGGGGAGAAAGGATATTAAGCTATAAGAAAATGGCACTTACTTGAATATGCATTTTAAATGATAATTAATAACAAATGGTATTAAGATATGCATACCATTTCAATGAACTTAACATATGCATCAACATAGGGGGAGCTACCTCGTTAAGGGGGAGCTAACCTTAATTTTAAAATTTTTTTGACAATTATGCATTAATTAATTATGCATATACTCAATATTTTTATCATCATCAAAAAGGGAAAGATTGTTGGGGAAATTATTGAGAAATTATTTACCCAATTAATTGATTTTGATGATTAACAAAAGCCATGAGTATATTCTTTGTGTTTCTGATAAATCTGATAAGTGCTTTAGGGATTAAGATCGGTTATTTATCCAAATGATACTTAGAAATCAGTTTTGAATTGAATTTCAATGGAATTTATTTAAGTTCAGAACTTGGAGCCGACACCCTAACAGACTCGAGTGACTCCAGAGCGTATCAGAACAATTCTATATTTTTGGCACGGTTTGGAGTCAACACCTAGAGTTTCGGAGCCGACACCTGAAGTTTCGAAGCCGACACATGGATTTCGGAAGCTGACTCTAACCTGAGTTACAGAGACTATGTTTTTCAAAGCAATTCTTAGAGCCGACACCTCAGAATCGAGAGCCGACTCCAGTCAGCAGGGAGTTGACACTTTGTAAAGTCGGAGCCAACTCCACGACGGATTGTTTTTTGCCATTTTTGGAAACCCGGTCTGGAGTCGACACATAAAAAGTTGGAGCGACTCCAACCTGTCAAGGATGATTTTCAAAAGTGCCAGATTAGCTCTAACGGATATATTTTCTCACCTACTGTTCAACGGATCTATTTTCTTGCATGAAGAATCATCCAAGGTACTTTGTAATGGCTATTTTCTCACCTAATCTTGGATTAAGACTCTATATAAAGGGGGGATTCGTCTGTTCGAAAATACCAAGATAGAAAAGGAAGAAAAAGAGGAAAAATATCAGAAAAATCGAGAGAAATCACTAGTGAAAAAGAGAGAGAATAATCTCTGAGTCCAAGCCTATCAATCCAAGAGAGATTCAAGAGAAATCCCAAGCCCTAAAATTTTAAAATCGGAGGATTCTCAAAGAAGAAATGAAGAAGAGCAAAAGCCCTAGTTTCTCAATGTTCTCTGCATCAAATTTCTATCAAGAATCAGAGCTGAAGCTTGATTCAACTATTCAAAAAAGAGGAGGAAAAGAAGAAAATCTCAAATCCACTTGGCTTCAATCAGGATTTTCTAACATTGTTTATTTACATTGCATATTTGCTCAGTTTAAGGAGCCTTATATTGTTGTAAACATTAAATTGACTTGTTGTTGTCTAATTCAATCGAAGAATTGAATTAGTTGAGGTAGTTTACCTCGGGGACAAGCTAAGTTTAGCTTGGGTTAAGGTTTTGTGCTGGTGAACCTGTGAAAACCGGCTGGGTTCCTTGTGACCATGTATAAAACAATAAGTTAGAGTTGTGATCTTGTAAAACAACTCAACTATAATCAGGGGATTATAGTGTGGACCCAAGAGTTGCTTGGGAGTGGACGTAGGTGTGGGATACATCGAACCACTATAAATCTTTGTGTGTTTGTCATGCCTTTGTCTCTCTCTCATTTACATTGTGTTCATTACTTACTGCATCACTTCTCTTGTGCACTTAATCCTTGTGAAATTGGTTTTAAGTTTTAATTGTTAAATTTTAAAAAGAACCCAATTCAACCCCCCCCCCCCTTTTGGGTTGCCATCTGGGCCAACACTTTGGCTTCTTACCTCTCAGGCTACTATACTACTAGCAACCTAAGGTACACTTCCATGGACTGGTCTCCTCTCAGCTAGGCTGGACACTGATACTAATCTAGCTCCTCTACCAACCATCATAGGTGCTCTCTGACTAGCACTGTATTGCCTCAC
Source organism: Calamus simplicifolius (assembly GCA_900491605.1). Taxonomy (NCBI): domain Eukaryota; kingdom Viridiplantae; phylum Streptophyta; class Magnoliopsida; order Arecales; family Arecaceae; genus Calamus; species Calamus simplicifolius. The sequence goes on from UESW01001457.1 coordinate 276,233, forward strand.
TTTCTGGGGCCTCTTGAAGAACTGGGTCCCTCCTGCACCCAAAGGGTGACTAGGTGCATTTCTTTTCATTTTCTCCTGTCTCGTACTCATGAATTCTTTTTTAATATCCTCAACTCTGAGTGCTCCCTGCACCAACTCAGAATAACTATGATAAGTCTGCATACGGGTCTTAGTTTTCAAAGGAAGATTTAATCCATCTTGGAATAATCTGCACCTCTTTCTCTTATCAGGCACTAGTGCCTCAGCAAACTGAGATAGCTCCACAAATGCGGCCTCATACTCAACCACAGATATTCTCCACTAGGTCAAAGTAAAGAACTCCCTCCTCTTCTGATCCCTATAAACCTTAGAATAATACTGTTGGTGGAATTCCTTTTTGAATTCCCCCAAGTCATCTCAACTCCAGGTAGCTGCCTGCTACACACAGATCTCCACCAACTCTGGCTCTATCCTTCATTAAGAAGGTGGTTATACTCAACTTTTGCTTCTCAGAGCATCTCATCACATCAAAAACTCTCTCTATCCTCTGCAGCCACTCTTCAGCCTGAAGAGGATCAGGGGTTCCTTTGAATTCCAGAGCCCCCAATTTCCTGGCTCTTTCCACATTCCTCTCAGCCTCTAAATTTTTTATATGAATGTTGGAACTAGCACCCATAGCTTGGGTAATCATGCCCACTAGATCTGGCATACTGGGCCCCTGAGTTTGTTCCTGAGATGGGTCTATTGGCATAAGGGTAGCAGACTGTAAAAAAAACTCTGGCATCTATTTTGAAGATGCCCCCACCCTAGCATCACCAGATACTGACTCGGTGGAATTACTAGAAACAATTCTACTAGGTCGGCCTTCTCTAACTGACCTTTTCGGTCTACTTTGACCCCTGCCTGTACCTCTGCCTGAGATTGCCCTCTCTCTTTACTTACCCTTGTAGTAGCCATCCTATAACTCATAATTCATCACATTAGTTTCATCATTCAATAATCATAATTATTTAATCATCCTAAACTCATTCTCATACTTATTCTCATACTCATACCCTATACTTATACCCCTAGGACCTAATAACCTAGGGCTCTGATACCAAACCTTGTCGGTGCCCCCATCCTTCTAGGACAACTGACAACAAACCTGCATACTTGAGGTAATCGGATAGAGTTGTACTAGCCTTTATATAGCACTCCATAAAGACCTAGGGAACTCCAATAGATTATCACAAGCGGAAGACACCCGAAAATGCATCCTGTTAAAAACATTTTATTTTCTACTCAAATATATACACATTTACATAATATCATTTCAATATTTTACATCATCCATCTCAAATATAAATTTTTTTCCTGTAACATCCTTATGCAGTTTATACGATCACATTCAAAATTGATAAAAATCCATAAATACACATATTGTACTCATAATTTTCTCTAAAATACAAGTCTTTCTTTTCATTTCAAAAGAGTTTATGATACAACATCAAAACTCACTGCACACATGCATATACATGCACACGAAAGTCATCCCACACTAACTCAATATACAAAGCTATCATTTATACTCTCTTGCATCCAAACAAGCTTTGCCAGCTAAGGTTTCTATCCCACTAATCTTTTGAACTTGCCAACTAGGCTCACTGATCTAAAAATAGAAAAATATTAACCGTAGAGGGGTGAAACCTAAGTCTCAATGACTGGATAACCATCTAACCATGAAAAAATTGAGAACTACAATACCATATCAAAATATATTAAGCACATATAGCATGAGTAAACATATTATACACATTTGGACATGACATCAGAAAACGTAAAATATAGCTTATTCTTTGAATAATTTACATCTTTAACTAAAATATCATATAAGTATTTTTTCCACTAGAAAACATTTTCATACATGGATAATTATATCTTTTTGAAATGATAAAAGATAGTTAGCTTATGTTTGCAACAATATACCAGTACTGAAATACTATATGAAACATTTCCCATCGAAAATCAACTCATTTATATAAAACTCATGAATGATGCATCACCTTTTTAAAAACATGAAATATTTTTGATACAACCCAGACTTTCATTATTCATTTCTTTGATCCCCACCGGATCTATTTTGCCCACTGGCATATCACATAAACTCACCCCATTGGGATATGCATTTGGCCCAATGGTCCTTTATAAAACACATTGCATGCTTTTCAAATCTTGCCTACCGGTATTTCTTTTGAAAACACTTCCTCACAGAGAATATAATTGGCCCACCGGCCTTTTGTTAAAACCAATGCATATTTTTAAATCATCATAATGTTGGGCTGTGTGTCATACCTTCGAGGTACTAGTACTACAGTTGCCCTCCTGCAGGTGTACTCTCATTGGGTGTTTGAGATCGCTACAGGATCCCCGCACAAATAGCACTCCTTACCCATTCAGTTCACTCGGCATAATGATTTGTTCCTTGACCCTAGACCTCGGGTTTTCTTTTTGTCCCTATGGGCTATATAATAACTAGCTCATTACCAAGCTATGATTCATGCCCTCATGGGCTACTTGCAACTTGCCCCATTAGGCCTGGTTTAGCATGCACTCATCCTTGGCCTTGGAGATCATCGTACGATCGAATTGCAAGGAGGTGTCACTGTAGCTGTAGTATGCAAGTGCTCATACTATGGCACAGTCTACAAGGTGATCAGCCCCATAGCTGCCCGATGCTTGTATGACACATACATTAAAACATGCTCTTTTTTTTAAAAAAAATAACTTTACTATGCAAATTGCCATGTATGCATCTAAAATCCACATATCAAAAACTAGGCTTAATTCTTCTGTTTAAAACTCATGCTTTAAACTCATGTATCAAAACCCATGCATCACAATATCATATACTAAGTTCTCATTTTTCAGGTTTAAAACACATGTAATACTCTATTAAACATATTATATCACAACTAGGTATTAAACAATACCATAATAATTCAAAAATAAATCTTTTCATTGCTAGATGAGAAACCCACTCACCTTAGCAAGTAGCACTCCTATTTGTGAATCAACATCGGTGTTCCTGCTTCATAGAACAACCCTCTTGACCTATGTCATTATACAGCTACAGTAATTATTAGGATCACTTACACGCAAGGTTTTTTTGAAACTATGCATGCATCCATACTCTAACCTCTGATATCACATGATTTTCTTTCACCCTTTCTCTACTTAAGATTACTTCTACTATCATCTTATAATTTTAGAATCCAAAAAAATCTAAAACCATGCAAGATCTAGGAAAGCTATTACTTACCTAGAAGACTAGTACAACTCCCAATCTTTCCCTTCTCTCTTTCTTCTTCTTCTTCTTTCTTTCTTTCTTTTTCCTTTCTTTCCTCCCACGGCTGAACCTCTGGCCATGCCCTCTTTCTTTTCTTTTCTTTTCTTTTTCTCTTCTTTCTTTTCTCTTTTAAAGCCTTAGATCTTCCCTAAATAAAGTAGGTAGGTGCCTAATGCCCACCATTGGGCGACCAACTCTCCTTGTTAGGTGCCTAATGCCCACCATTTGGTGCCTAACTTCCACTCATCATAGAATTGGGCACCTAATATCCATCATTGGGCACCCAACTTCCATTCATTACATAATTGGATGCCTAATGCCCACCATTGGATGCCCAACTTCCATTCATTATAGAATTGGGTGTCCAATTGGATGCTCACTGAGACCTCAAACTCTGAAACATTTCTGAGAGAAAGAGAAATATAAAATTAGATGCCCAATTAGTCATTTAATGGGAATCCTCACTCTGTCTCTTCCAAGCCCACACCCAACTCTTCTTATCCAAGGCTTTCATGCCTTCCAAAGATTCATTCCATAAGAGAAAACAAGAATTTACACATGGGAATCCTTACCAAAAACTCAAATACCAAAGGAGTTCATATAAAATTTCATTCCAAGATGTATACATGTTGGCCCAGATGGCAACCCAAGAGGGGGGGGGTGAATTGGGTTGTTTAAAAAATTAGCCCTTTTTAAAATAGTTTGCTTGAGATTAATGAGGGCAAATGCAAGATAACTATAAAGTGCAGTGAGTAAGATAGAGATAGATAAAGAGACAATGAGACACTGCAAACACAAAAGATTTTATAGTGGTTCGGTGTATTCAACACCTACGTCCACTCCCAAGATTCACTTGGGTCCACACTATAATCTCTCTAGATTACAGCCGAGTTGTTTTACAAGCTCACAACTCAAACTTGTTGTTTTACCGGGTGCACAACGAACCCAGCTGGTTTTACTCGGGCTTACCAGCACAAAACCCTACACGTTGTTTTTCACGGGCTCACAACTAACCCAAGCTTAAACAAGCTTAACCCGAGGTAAAACTACCTCCTCTAGTTCAATCCCCCAGATTGAACTAGGCAAAAATAAGATAAGTATTGTGTGTGAATACAAAGCTCCTCAATGAGCAAATATACAAATTAAGAATAATAAGGTTTAGAAAAGCCTGATTTGTAGATGGTTGGCTTTTGATCTTTTCTTCTTTTCTTCTTCTCCTTGCTGGATTGAATCAAGCCTCAGCTCCGATTCTTCGTGGTTGAAGCAGTTGAGAAGGGTTGAAAAGCAAGAAACGAATCTCCTTTCTCCAAGTTGGGAAATCCTCCAAGACTTTGATTTTGAACGCTTTGGATTCCTCTTGAGCCTTTTGGAGTGGAGTGGATTTGAGCTAGAAGGTTTTCCTTTCAAGATTCAAGCTCACGGATTTTTGAAATGGGATTTGTCTATCTCAGATTTCTCTTTGTTTTTCAGATTTTTCGTTCTTTTCTCCTCTCTTTTTTTTGAACAATAGACTCCCTTTTTATAGATTTCTTTTACACCTTTTTGGAATAAAACTATCCGTTGGAGTGTACCTTGTATCAAAATATATCCGTTAGAAATGAGTAAAAATAGAAATATTACCGTTAGAGCTGATCTGGCAACTTTGTTTTTCGTTCCAGGTGGGTTGGAGTCGACTCTAACTTTTCTGGAGTCGGCTCTAGCTCGAGGCGTTTTAAAATGATATTTCCGGAGTCGTCTCTGGCTTTTCTGGGGTCGACAAGAAACTTTTCCGGAGTCGACTCTAACTTACCCGGAGTCGACTCTAGGTTGGAGCCAGAAAAATCGACTTTCTGCTTCTTCTGTGAGAGTCGACTCTAACAGTCTCGGAGTCGACTCTAATGACCGTGCCAGTTCCGGAGTCGGCTCTGTGATTCTCGGAGTCGACTCTAATGTCTGCAATTCTTACCTAGACATTAGATTCGATCCAGAACACATTGTAACTCTGATTTTGATCTTTCAATAGTCTTATAGGCTGAAACACTAAATCAAAATCATCAGAGCCTTCAAAAATTATACTCAAATAGTTTTGTTAATCATCAAAATCATCAATTGGGTCAACAATCTCCCCCTTTTTGATGATAACAAAAACTTTGAGTATATGCATTCAAAAATTCAATCAAACTAAGGATTATAGTCATTTTAACTTTAAACCATTGAAATTAAGGTTTTGATGCCAATGTTCAATGTAAACTTTAAAATTGTACATGAGTTCAATATAATCCATCAATATTGAATTTTAAACTTAATGTGCATAAGATTGTAAATGAGCTTTTTGTTAAGCTCCCCCTGCATTGAATAGCTCCTCTATATATATAAGCATCAAATTTTAACTGATTAACATTTCAAGACATTTTGCATAAACAATTAATTCTCCCCCTTTCTTTCTTTCTTTATGCATATATTATTCAATATTCCTATTCAATCTTTCTTTCTTTGCATATACACAACTATCTCTCCCCCTTTTTTGTTATTAGCAATAAGGAGAGTAAAAAATTTATAATCTTAAAAAAAGCATAGGAATCCAATCAATCAAAATTTGAAAAAGTGAAATTGCATTTCATAAGCAAGAACCATTACATCAGTTGATTCATTTACATTTCAAAATGAAATACATTGGATATTCAAAAACTTCCTAAGTACAACTATCAAATCAAAAACAAGATCAAATGTGCTTGAATACAATTTTCTTTAGATGACCTATTATCTCCATTACATCATCCTTTTGTGATTTCTTAAAATTTTCAAGGCAAGCTTCGATTTGAGAGACTGCAAGGTCAATATCCTTCTTCAATTGACCCGTTGCATGAACATACGATCCTGATCCATCGGCAATGCCTTCCATCCTTTCGAAGATCTTGTGAAGCTCAGCTCCAAAGGATTCAACAGAACTGCCTAAGGTAAAGGATAGCATGTCCAGTCTCGAATTTAATTCTTCTTTTAACTGATTAAAGTCTTCTTTCAATTGATTAATTTCATTTGACCTGTGACTGTCATACTCAGCAAGTAAGCTTCTTAACTGATCAATTTGTTCATTAGAAAATCTTCCAGAATTTGTTATAGGCTGATGTGGAGGTGATGGAATAGAACTAGGTCCGGCCTCCGAAGGTCCAGCAGAAGAAGGTCCCGCAAAAGATGAATCAGGGACAGATGGTCCCGCAGTAGATGGTCCGGGATTTCTTCTAGTCTGGTTTCCTCTGCACCATCCCTATCTGCTCTTTCCTCTCTCCTCATCCAAACACCATTCAACTTTCTTGAAGCCCATTCTATGAATAGTAGAATGCTGTAATAATCAGTGTGTCTCAGTTTTCTTAAGGTTCATTTTCCATAATGAGCACACCCTGGCTTCTAAAAACTAGTGTCAGAATCATACCGTATGGCAGTGTTGATCTTTTCTTAGTAGCTGCCTCTGCCATGTATCCTATCATCATGCCAGCTAAATTGACTGGCCTTCCAGTATATGCAGTCCATCATCAGAACGTCTCGCTCCGAGACATACTCGAATCTACCTATTTTTGGAAATAAGATTCTACCACATATATTATGCAATAATCTGAGTTCTAGGTTCAACTGATTTGCAAAGATCTCTTCGAACTCAGTCACATCTCTTCCTAGCATCCTTGACAAGTGCACCACTTCTGTCATTAAGTTGACATTCCATTAAACCAACAGTGGGCATTTCTAATAGGGTTCCAAGAATCTCAGTTGTTACCGTAACCCTAGTTCCTCTTACTGTGCTTATCAATCCTCCTTCTCCTCTGCTTAATCCATTATAAAACTCTCTTACCAATGCTGGATATGTGGGAAATCTAGTGAGCACACTTTCTCCCATCCCATATCCCTTAAATTTCTTCCAATAGAGAATCCTTCCGATTCAAATAAATCAAAATTAACTTTCTCCCAGTGGTAATGGTCTTACCAGCTAATGATCAACCTTAGGAGATGAGGGTGAAGGTGGGAATCCTCTTGAGTGGCCGAAGAGGAAGAAGGCGATGGTTGCCTCCGAACCGTGCGTCTCTCGTTGGAACGGATGCTCCAGCGACGAATCCGCGCCTCTTTGGTGCCATTGAGAGGATTGGAAGGTTAATCAGGGGTTTTGAGTAGATTTGGGGAAGTTGGAAAGTTTTGGAGTTCTTTGGAAGGTTTAGGAGAGGATTGGAATGATTGGGGGTCGACTCCGCCTTTTTATTTTTGACCTAACTCGACTTAGAGTCGACTCCCGAAAACTGGGTGTCGGCTCCGAACCAGAAAGTCTGTCAGCGCTCGTATTAGAGTCGGCTCCACAAAAGCCAGAGTCGGCTCTAATCACTTAGACAGAACATCAAAAACTCAGGTGTCGACTCCGCAAACTGTCAGAGTCGACTCTAACAGTTTCAGAGATAAAAAATTAAGTTTCAAGATTTGAAACTATTCAAATTAATCATCAAATTATAGATTAAAGTTCCTTAGCAATTGGGGAAACATGAATCAAGATCTAGATAGATTTCCTTATTGAAATATCAAGATTTTTCAAGAAAATGATGAAATCTAGATAGATGTCCTTAAGAGTTTCAGAAAACTATTCCAAAGGATCACAAACTCCTAATTCTCCTCTAAGATAACAAAATCTTTCTTCACTTAAGGGTTTTGTTAATATATCTGCAAGTTGTTCTTCAGTATTCACATAATCAAGACAAATTTCATTATTGGCTACATGTTCTCTTATAAAGTGATATCTTATTTCAATATGCTTTGTTCTTGAATGTTGAATTGGATTTTTAGTAAGATTTATTGCACTTGTATTATCACATCTTATGGGTGTCTTATCAAGTGTGATACCATAGTCTTCAAGTTGTCTCTTAATCCATAGGATTTGAGCACAGCAACTTCCAGCTGCAACATATTCTGCTTCGCAGTAGATAATGCAACCGAATTTTGCTTTTTGCTAAACCATGAGATTAAGTTACTTCCTAAAAATTGGCATGCACCACTTGTGCTTTTTCTATCTAACTTGCATCCGGCATAATCAGAATCTGAGTATGCAATTAGATTTAATGTGGAGTCTCTAGAATACCATAAACCTACATTTTTTGTTCCACTTAAGTATCTTAGTATTCTTTTAACAGCTATTAAGTGTGATTCTTTAGGTTCTGATTGAAATCTAGCACATAAACATACAGAAAATATATCTGGTCTACTTGCAGTTAAATAAAGAAGGGATCCGATAATACCTCGATAATACTTTTGATCAACCTTTTTACCTTCTTCATCTTTGTCCAGCTTGCATGAAGGACTCATTGGTGTTCCGAGGGGTTTAATTGATTCCATACCAAATTTCTTTAGAATCTCTCTTGTGTACTTTGTTTGGTTGATAAAGATACCCTCTTTGCTTTGTTTGATTTGGAGTCCAAGGAAGAAGTTGAGTTCTCCCATCATGCTCATCTCGAATTCTCCCTGCATTAACTTAGCAAATTCTTGACATAGAGAATCGTTAGTAGCACCAAAAACAATGTCATCAACATATATTTGTACTACAAGTAAATCTTTACTTTTTCTTTTCAAAAATAATGTTTTATCAACATTTCCTCTTGTGAAATCATTTTCAATTAAGAATTTACTTAACCTATCATACCAAGCTCTAGGTGCTTGTTTCAAACCATATAAAGCTTTGTGCAATTTAAAAACGTGATTTGAAAATTCGTGATCTTCAAAACCTGGTGGTTGTTCTACATAAACTTCTTCATTTATAAATCCATTTAAAAATGCACTTTTAACATCCATTTGAAATAAATTAATGTTCATGTGACATGCAAATGCTAGTAATAGCCTAATGGCTTCTAATCTAGCTACAGGTGCAAAGGTTTCATCAAAATCAATACCTTCTTCTTGATTATATCCTTTTGCAACTAATCTAGCTTTGTTTCTAATTACTATGCCATTTTCATCTAGTTTATTTCTAAAAACCCATTTTGATCCTATTACTGAATGATTTTTAGGTCTTTCAACTAAAGTCCATACATTATTTCTTGTAAATTGATTTAATTCTTCTTGCATTGCTAACATCCAATTATTATCTTTTTCAGCTTCTTCTATAGTTTTAGGTTCAATTTGTGATACAAATGCAAGATGATTACTAATATTTCTCATATATGATCTAGTTCTTATTCCTTGAGATGGATCACCTATAATCAATTCCTTGGGATGACTATGGGCATATCTCCAGTCTCTTGGAAGATCTATATCATTATGATCAATATTGACATCATCGTCCTTATGTGAATCATCATCTTTAGCTTCTTGCTCATGATCTGAAGATACTTCAATATTAAGTTTTTCAAGATCTTTTTCAATTATGTTTGTATCTTCCTCATCATCAATCTTTTCAGATCCAGTTGCTAAAGATTCATCAAACACTACATGTATGGATTCTTCAACAATTAAGGTTTTCTTGTTAAAGATTCTATAAGCTTTACTAGTTGTTGAATAACCTAGAAAAATTCCTTCATCAGATTTAGCATCAAATTTTCCTAAGTTGTTTTTACCATTATTATGAATGAAACATTTACATCCAAATGCATGAAAATATTTTATATTTGGTTTTCTTTCATTCCATAATTCATAAGGTGTTTTCTTTAAGATTGGTCTTATTAAGGCTCTATTTAAGATGTAACATGCTGTGTTAATAGCTTCCGCCCAAAAGTACTTTGGTAGGTTACTTTCGCATAGCATGGTACGGGCCATGTCTTCTAGAGTCCTATTTTTCCTTTCAACTACACCATTTTGTTGTGGAGTCCTAGGGGCTGAAAAATTATGATTAATTCCATTTTCAGTGCAGAAATTTTCAAATAAGTGATTTTCAAATTCTGTTCCATGATCACTTCTTAGAGATACTATAGTAGTGTTTTTCTCATTTGTGACTTTCTTGAAGAATTTCAGGAATATCGAGAAAGTCTCATCTTTGTGAGCTAAAAACATTACCCAAGTATATCTAGAATAATCATCTACAATCACTAGACCATATTTCTTTCCTCCTAGACTTGTGGTTCTAGTTGGTCCGAAAAGATCCATGTGAAGTAGCTCTAAAGCCCTAGAAGTTGAAACAACATTTTTAGATTTGAAAGAACTTCTAGTTTGTTTTCCAAATTGACATGCATCACATATTTTGTTATTTTCAAAATCTATTTAGGTAACCTTTAACTAAATCCATTTTAATTAGTTTTGAAATAAGGTGTGTGCTTGCATGACCTAATCTACGATGCCATAACCATCCAATCTCATTTATGTTAGCATTGTCAGCAATTAGGCAATGACTACTTTCAGATATTTGTCTAAGTCAACTAAGTACACATTGCCATTCTATAACCAGTAAAAACAATGCTATCATTAATGGAATCAGATACTATGCAAATAGAAGATTTAAATGAAACATTAAAGTTCTTATCACATAGTTGGCTTATACTAATTAAATTGTGCTTTAAACCATCAACATAAAGTACATTATCAATAATATAGATGGAGTTATGCGAACTTTACCAAAGGCCCATAATTTGACCTTTACCGTTATCGCCAAACGTCACAACTCCACCTTTCTTTTCTTCCAGGGTGATGAATTCATCTTTGTCACCCGTCATATGTCTTGAGCAGCCACTATCAAGGTACCACTTTTTCTTTGATCTTTTGGCTACAAGACATTCCTGCAACATAATTTAAACTTTATGTTTAGGTACCCAAGCTTTCTTGGGTCCTTCATGGTTAGCAGCAACAAAAATTGTTCCTTTCGGAACCCATATTTTCTTTGCTTTAACATTTAACTTGTTGTTATTATTTAATGTTTTGCATTCAAAAGATTTATGTCCTTTTTGATTACATTTAAAACAAGTAATATTACTTTGGTTGGCTTTTACAAAAATATTTTTCAATGATTTTTGTTTTCCAATGTGTTATACCCTAAACCTGCTTTGTCAAAAACTGCTTTTTGACTATCTAAAATCATATTTAGTTTTGTTGAGCTTAGAGTAAATTTTTCAACAATGTCTTTATACTTTTTAACATCTTTCTTTAATAAATCATTGTCTTTAGAGATTGATTCTTTTTCTAAAGCTAAGGTTTCTAATTGAACTTTTAAATCTTTTGTTGAGTTTTTAGTTTCAGATTTCAATAAATCTATTTCTTGATTAATATTTTCTCTTTCTTTCCTAAGTTCTTCTTTTTCATTAGTTAAGTTCTTAACTTCTAAAGCTAATTCATTTTTACTTTTAGTTAAGCTAATATTTCATTTTTCAAAAACTTATACTTCTTTTTCAAAGATTTAAAATCAATCATCAATTCATTGAAAGCTTCAAACATTTCATCAAATGTAAATTCATCATTTGAGTTTTCAGAACTTACCTCATTGTCGTTGTCGTCGTTGTTGGCCATGAAGCAGATATTGGCAACTTCCTTTTGTTCATTTTCTTCCGATGAGGAAGATTCATCAGACCATGTTGCCATGTATGCTTTCTTCTTTTTCTTGTAGGCCTTTTTCAGCAAAGGACAATCATATTTAAAGTGCCCTGGCTTTTTGCACTCATAACATACTAAGGGCTCTTTTTCTTTTTCTTTCTCCTTGTCCTTTTCTTATCTTTTTCTTCATCAAATCTTGCTCCAAATTTCTTTTTATGGAAGGGCCTTTTTCTCATAAACTTTCTGAATTTTTTGGCCAGAGAGCAGTTTCATCATCATCATCATCATTACTTTCACTGCTGCTCTCTTCCATTTCTGCAGTCTTGAGGGCAATGTTTTCTTTCTTTTTGTTTCCTCCTCAACATGCTGCTTCATTGTCAGCTCGTGGGTCATTAGGGATCCTAGAAGCTCCTCTAAAGGTAGTGCATTGAGGTCCTTTGCTTCTTGGATGCAGTGACTTTTGCTTCCCACGCTCTTGGTAGTGACCTAAGAATTTTGCGAACAAGGTCAGCATTAGAATAAATTCTACCAAGACTTTTAAACCATTCACAATATCGGTGAATCTAGTGAACATGCATGTGATGGTTTCAGTTTGTTCCATTGTAAACAATTCATATTTATGAACCAAAATATTTATTTTTGATTCCTTAACTTGGTTTGTTCCTTCATGAGTTATTTCCAACCTATCCCAAATTTCTTTTGCGGAATTACATGTTGAGATCGGTTGAATTCATTAGAGTCTAAGGAACAATATAAAATATTAATGGCTTTAGCATTTAGTTGTGCCATTCTCCTATCATTATCATTCCAATCCCTTTCGGGCTTAGGAACAATAGTGCCATCAATAATGTGTGGGTGTACTAGGTCCATTTATTATTACACCCCATAATTCATAGTCAGAAGCTTGAATGAATATTCTCATTCTAGCTTTCCAATATGAATAGTTGGTTCCATTAAATAAAGGAGGTCTATTCGTAGAATGACCTTCAGCAAAAATGAACCACTTTGTGTTGCCATAAGGATCTTTAGCTCTTGATCGTGAGATCAAATTCTAAATGAGCACTTGCTCTGATACCAATTGTTGGCCCAGATGGCAACCCAAGAGGGGGGGGGTGAATTGGGTTCTTTAAAAAATTAGCCCTTTTTAAAATAGTTTGCTTGAGATTAATGAGGGCAAATGCAAGATAACTATAAAGTGCAGTGAGTAAGATAGAGATAGATAAAGAGACAATGAGACACTGCAAACACAAAAGATTTTATAGTGGTTCGGTGTATTCAACACCTACGTCCACTCCCAAGATTCACTTGGGTCCACACTATAATCTCTCTAGATTACAGCCGAGTTGTTTTCCAAGCTCACAACTCAAACTTGTTGTTTTACCGGGTGCACAACGAACCCAGCTGGTTTTACTCGGGCTTACCAGCACAAAACCCTACACACGGGCTCACAACTAACCCAAGCTTAAACAAGCTTAACCGAGGTAAAACTACCTCCTCTAGTTCAATCCCCCAGATTGAACTAGGCAAAAATAAGATAAGTATTGTGTGTGAATACAAAGCTCCTCAATGAGCAAATATACAAATTAAGAATAATAAGGTTTAGAAAAGCCTGATTTGTAGATGGTTGGCTTTTGAGCTTTTCTTCTTTTCTTCTTTTCTTCTTCTCCTTGCTGGATTGAATCAAGCCTCAGCTCCGATTCTTCGTGGTTGAAGCAGTTGAGAAGGGTTGAAAAGCAAGAAACGAATCTCCTTTCTCCAAGTTGGGAAATCCTCCAAGACTTTGATTTTGAACGCTTTGGATTCCTCTTGAGCCTTTTGGAGTGGAGTGGATTTGAGCTAGAAGGTTTTCCTTTCAAGATTCAAGCTCACGGATTTTTGAAATGGGATTTGTCTATCTCAGATTTCTCTTTGTTTTTCAGATTTTTCGTTCTTTTCTCCTCTCTTTTTTTTGAACAATAGACTCCCTTTTTATAGATTTCTTTTACACCTCTTTTGGAATAAAACTATCCGTTGGAGTGTACCTTGTATCAAAATATATCCGTTAGAAATGAGTAAAAATAGAAATGTTACCGTTAGAGCTGATCTGGCAACTTTGTTTTTCGTTCCAGGTGGGTTGGAGTCGACTCTAACTTTTCTGGAGTCGGCTCTAGCTCGAGGCGTTTTAAAATGATATTTCCGGAGTCGTCTCTGCTTTTCTGGGGTCGACAAGAAACTTTTCCGGAGTCGACTCTAACTTACCCGGAGTCGACTCTAGGTTGGAGCCAGAAAAATCGACTTTCTGCTTCGTCTGTGAGAGTCGACTCTAACAGTCTCGGAGTCGACTCTAATGACCGTGCCAGTTCCGGAGTCGGCTCTGTGATTCTCGGAGTCGACTCTAATGTCTGCAATTCTTACCTAGACATTAGATTCGATCCAGAACACATTGTAACTCTTGATTTTGATCTTTCAATAGTCTTATAGGCTGAAACACTAAATCAAAATCATCAGAGCCTTCAAAAATTATACTCAAATAGTTTTGTTAATCATCAAAATCATCAATTGGGTCAACAATCTCCCCTTTTTGATGATAACAAAAACTTTGAGTATATGCATTCAAAAATTCAATCAAACTAAGGATTATAGTCATTTTAACTTTAAACCATTGAAATTAAGGTTTTGATGCCAATGTTCAATGTAAACTTTAAAATTGTACATGAGTTCAATATAATCCATCAATATTGAATTGTTAAACTTAATGTGCATAAGATTGTAAATGAGCTTTTGTTAAGCTCCCCCTGCATTGAGTAGCTCCTCTTATATATAAGCATCAAATTTTAACAGATTAACATTTCAAGACATTTTGCATAAACAATTAATTCTTCCCCTTTCTTTCTTTCTTTATGCATATTATTCAATATTCCTATTCAATCTTTCTTTCTTTGCATATACACAACTATCTCTCCCCCTTTTTTGTTATTAGCAATAAGGAGAGTAAAAAATTTATAATCTTAAAAAAAGCATAGGAATCCAATCAATCAAAATTTGAAAAAGTGAAATTGTATTTCATAAGCAAGAACCATTACATCAGTTGATTCATTTACATTTCAAAATGAAATACATTGGATATTTAAAAACTTCCTAAGTACAAGCTATCAAACTCAAAAACAAGATCAAATGTGCTTGAATACAATTTTCTTTAGATGACCTATTATCTCCATTACATCATCCTTTTGTGCTTTCTTAAAATTTTCAAGGCTAGCTTCGATTTGAGAGACTGCAAGGTCAATATCCTTCTTCAATTGACCCGTTGCATGAACATACGATCCTGATCCATCGGCAATGCCTTCCATCCTTTCGAAGATCTTGTGAAGCTCAGCTCCAAAGGATTCCACAGAACTGCCTAAGGTAAAGGATAGCATGTCCAGTCTCGAATTTAATTCTTCTTTTAACTGATTAAAGTCATCCTTCAATTGATTAATTTCATTTGACCTGTGACTGTCATACTCAGCAAGTAAGCTTCTTAACTGATCAAGTTGTTCATTAGAAAATCTTCCAGAATTTGTTATAGGCTGATGTGGAGGTGATGGAATAGAACTCGGTCCGGCCTCCGAAGGTCCAGCAGAAGAAGGTCCCGCAAAAGATGAATCAGGGACTGATGGTCCCGCAGTAGATGGTCCGGGATTTCTTCTAGTCTGGTTTCCTCTGCACCATCCCTATCTGCTCTTTCCTCTCTCCTCATCCAAACACCATTTACCTTCTTGAAGCCCATTCTATGAATAGTAGAAGTGCTGTAATAATCAGTGTGTCTCAGTTTTCTTAATGGTTCATTTTCCATGATGAGCACACCCTGGCTTCTAAAAACTAGTGTCAGAATCATACCGTATGGCAGTGTTGATCTTTTCTTAGTAGCTGCCTCTGCCATGTAACCTATCATCATGCCAGCTAAATTGACTGGCCTTCCAGTTATAATGCAGTCCATCATCAGAACGTCTCGCTCCGAGACATACTCGAATCTCCCTATTTTTGGAAATAAGATTCTACCACATATATTATGCAATAATCTGAGTTCTAGGTTTAACTGATTTGCAAAGATCTCTTCGAACTCAGTCACATCTCTTCCTAGCATCCTTGACAGTGCACCACTTCTGTCATTAAGTTGACATTCCATTAAACCAACAGTGGGCATTTCTAATAGGGTTCCAAGAATCTCAGTTGTTACCGTAACCCTAGTTCCTCTCACTGTGCTTATCAATCCTCCTTCTCCTCTGCTTAATCCATTATAAAACTCCCTTACCAATGCCGGATATGTGGGCAAATCTAGTGAGCACACTTTCTCCCATCCCATATCCCTTAAATTTCTTCCAATAGAGAAACCTTCCGATTCAAATAAATCAAAATTAACTTTCTCCCAGTGGTAATGGTCTTACCAGCTAATTGATCAACCTTAGGAGATGAGGGTGAAGGTGGTGAATCCTCTTGAGTGGCCGAAGAGGAAGAAGGCGATGGTTGCCTCCGAACCGTGCGTCTCTTCGTTGGAACGGATGCTCCAGCGACGAATCCGTGCCTCTTTGGAGCCATTGAGAGGATTGGAAGGTTAATCAGGGGTTTTGAGTAGATTTGGGGAAGTTGGAAAAGTTTTGGAGTTCTTTGGAACGGTTTAGGAGACGATTGGAATGATTGGGGGTCGACTCCGCCTTTTTATTTTTGACCTAACTCGACTTAGAGTCGACTCCCGAAAACTGGGTGTCGGCTCCGAACCAGAAAGTCTGTCAGCGCTCGTATTAGAGTCGGCTCCACAAAAGCCAGAGTCGGCTCTAATCACTCAGACAGAACATCAAAAACTCAGGTGTCGACTCCGCAAACTGTCAGAGTCGACTCTAACAGTTTCAGAGATAAAAAATTAAGTTTCAAGAATTTGAAACTATTCAAATTAATCATCAAATTATAGATTAAAGTCCTTTAGCAATTGGGGAAACATTGAATCAAGATCTAGATAGATTTCCTTATTGAAATATCAAGATTTTTCAAGAAAATGATGAAATCTAGATTGATGTCCTTAAGAGTTTCAGAAAACTATTCCAAAGGATCACAAACTCCTAATTCTCCTCTAAGATAACAAAATCTTTCTTCACTTAAGGGTTTTGTTAATATATCTGCAAGTTGTTCTTCAGTATTCACATAATCAAGACAAATTTCATTATTGGCTACATGTTCTCTTATAAAGTGATATCTTATTTCAATATGCTTTGTTCTTGAATGTTGAATTGGATTTTTAGTAAGATTTATTGCACTTGTATTATCACATCTTATGGGTGTCTTATCAAGTGTGATACCATAGTCTTCAAGTTGTCTCTTAATCCATAGGATTTGAGCACAACAACTTCCTGCTGCAACATATTCTGCTTCTGTAGTAGATAATGCAACCGAATTTTGCTTTTTGCTGAACCATGAGATTAAGTTACTTCCTAAAAATTGGCATGCACCACTTGTGCTTTTTCTATCTAACTTGCATCCGGCATAATCAGAATCTGTGTATGCAATTAGATTTAATGTGGAGTCTCTAGAATACCATAAACCTACATTTTTTGTTCCACTTAAGTATCTTAGTATTCTTTTAACAGCTATTAAGTGTGATTCTTTAGGTTCTGATTGAAATCTAGCACATAAACATACAGAAAACATAATATCTGGTCTACTTGCGGTCAAATAAAGAAGGGATCCGATAATACCTCGATAATACTTTTGATCAACCTTTTTACCTTCTTCATCTTTGTCCAGCTTGCATGAAGGACTCATTGGTGTTCCGAGGGGTTTAATTGATTCCATACCAAATTTCTTTAGAATCTCTCTTGTGTACTTTGTTTGGTTGATAAAGATACCCTCTTTGCTTTGTTTGATTTGGAGTCCAAGGAAGAAGTTGAGTTCTCCCATCATGCTCATCTCGAATTCTCCCTGCATTAACTTGGTAAATTCTTGACATAGAGAATCGTTAGTAGCGCCAAAAACAATGTCATCAACATATATTTGTACTACAAGTAAATCTTTACTTTTTCTTTTCAAAAATAATGTTTTATTAACATTTCCTCTTGTGAAATCATTTTCAATTAAGAATTTACTTAACCTATCATACCAAGCTCTAGGTGCTTGTTTCAAACCATATAAAGCTTTGTGCAATTTAAAAACATGATTTGAAAATTCGTGATCTTCAAAACCTGGTGGTTGTTCTACATAAACTTCTTCATTTATAAATCCATTTAAAAATGCACTTTTAACATCCATTTGAAATAAGTTAAAGTTCATATGACATGCAAATGCAAGTAAAAGTCTAATGGCTTCTAATCTAGCTACAGGTGCAAAGGTTTCATCAAAATCAATACCTTCTTCTTGATTATATCCTTTTGCAACAAGTCTAGCTTTGTTTCTAATTACTATGCCATTTTCATCTAGTTTATTTCTAAAAATCCATTTTGATCCTATTACTGAATGATTTTTAGGTCTTTCAACTAAAGTCCATACATTATTTCTTGTAAATTGATTTAATTCTTCTTGCATTGCTAACATCCAATTATTATCTTTTTCAGCATCTTCTATAGTTTTAGGTTCAATTTGTGATACAAATGCAAGATGATTACTAATATTTCTTATATATGATCTAGTTCTTATTCCTTGAGATGGATCACCTATAATCAATTCCTTGGGATGACTATGGGCATATCTCCAGTCTCTTGGAAGATCTATATCATTATGATCAATATTGACATCATCGTCCTTATGTGAATCATCATCTTTAGCTTCTTGCTCATGATCTGAAGATACTTCAATATTAAGTTTTTCAAGATCTTTTTCAATTATGTTTGTATCTTCCTCATCATCAATCTTTTCAGATCCAGTTGCTAAAGATTTATCAAACACTACATGTATGGATTCTTCAACAATTAAGGTTTTCTTGTTAAAGATTATATAAGCTTTACTAGTTGTTGAATAACCTAGAAAAATTCCTTCATCAGATTTAGCATCAAATTTTCCTAAGTTGTTTTTACCATTATTATGAATGAAACATTTACATCCAAATGCATTAAAGTATTTTATATTTGGTTTTCTTTCATTCCATAATTCATAAGGTGTTTTCTTTAAGATTGATCTTATTAGGGCTCGATTTAAGATGTAGCATGCTGTGTTAATAGCTTCCGCCCAAAAGTACTTTGGTAGGTTACTTTCGCATAGCATGGTACGGGCCATGTCTTCTAGAGTCCTATTTTTCCTTTCAACTACACCATTTTGCTGTGGAGTCCTAGGGGCTGAAAAATTATGATTAATTCCATTTTCAGTGCAGAAATTTTTAAATAAGTGATTTTTAAATTCTGTTCCATGATCACTTCTTAGAGATACTATAGTAGTGTTTTTCTCATTTGTGACTTTCTTGAAGAATTTCAGGAATATCGAGAAAGTCTCATCTTTGTGAGCTAAAAACATTACCCAAGTATATCTAGAATAATCATCTACAATCACTAGACCATATTTCTTTCCTCCTAGTTGAAGCTTTACTCGAGGAGTGTAATGATTTAGCTAACCTAAGTAATTCTATATATGCTCCATTAAAGGTAATTTGATGACCTAGGTAATGGAAGTGTAGGACTTGGATTCAACGAAGCTTTAAGTAAACCCACTTAAGCCTAGATAGGGGGGTTATAAAGGTAATTATAGGAATTGATTAATGAATTGAGGATTAACTTGATTATGACAATAATTGTAGCTAATCCTATTAGTGATTGATTGATATTGAGCAAAATCGGTAGCACGGATTGATGCTTTGAGACTCGTGTTGAAGGTCCATGGTGGATTGTCAGCGGTGGATTCTGAATTAGCATTTAAGGTTCAAATTCTACACCTATTTTTATGATATATAATATTTTCTTGCATACATTTTATAGCATGCATTGTATGCATTTGTTTATCACTATATTTTGTGTATGTTCATATATGTTATGCTTCGCTACGGCATTGTAATTTGGATTAATGTATGATCTTGAAATATTATAGATGATATTGTCATGGATTTATAACTTGGCATGTCCAAAATTGTGCCATCTAGAGTTTTATTTTGTAGATGTGTTATCTAGCATAAAAGGAAATGATGAGATGGCTTAATATGGACATGTGGATAGTTACTATGGTGTTGTAGAAGTGGTATCAGGGGCAAGACATGTGGTCATGAAGGCCAGTGTAGAACCAGTCCACTTGATTTATGACACTTGGCACAGAT
The DNA here is from genome assembly GCA_900491605.1 of Calamus simplicifolius. Taxonomy (NCBI): domain Eukaryota; kingdom Viridiplantae; phylum Streptophyta; class Magnoliopsida; order Arecales; family Arecaceae; genus Calamus; species Calamus simplicifolius. The sequence continues at coordinate 296,239 of UESW01001457.1, forward strand.
AGCCGATGATATGTAACACTAGTGCGAGCAAACTTAGGACGAATCTAACTTACACATATGACATCGGAAGTAAGGCATGTAACCATGGAGGCTCGATGTAAAATTGATTTGAACCGTATAGGTTCATGGCACGTGGCACTAGTGTTAAAACTAACCTAGCATATGGAGGTTGCATCGACTTCACCGACCTTAACAAAGCATGCCCGAAGGACAGCTTCCCCCTTCCTCGGATCGACCAGCTCGTGGATGCCACCTCAGGTCACCAGATGCTGTCATTCATGGACGCCTATTCAGGCTACAATCAGATCCGAATGGCCCCTGAGGATGAAGAAAAGACCGCCTTTATAACTGACCGAGGTACTTACTGTTACACGCGTTATGCCTTTTGGTCTTAAAAATGCAGGTGCAACCTACCAGAGGCTGGTTAACAAAGTATTCAAGGAGCAAATTAGCCAGAATATGGAGGTGTACGTGGATGACATGCTGGTCAAAAGCAAGGAGGTGTCACGGCATGTCGAGGACCTCTCAGAGAGCTTTGCAACACTGCGCAAATATGGGATGCGACTCAACCCGACCAAATGCGCCTTCGGGGTTAACTCCAGAAAGTTTCTCGGCTTCATGGTCTCTCAGCGAGGTATCGAAGCTAACCCCCAGAAGATTCAAGATCTCCAACAAATGGCACCCCCGGCATCTGTTAAAGAGGTCCAACGCCTAACCGGGAGGATAGCAGCCCTTAACAGCTTTGTGGCACGGTCGGTCGAGAGATGCCTCCCCTTCTTCAAAACCCTCCGGTCGGCTAAAAACTTTCAGTGGACTCCTAAATGCCAAAGGTCATTTCAATATCTCAAGAAGTACCTCGGCTCGCCCCCACTCCTCAGCAGTCCGGCCCCGGGCGAGACTCTATTCTTGTACCTGGCTGTCTCGGAGGGTGCAGTCTGTTCGGTGCTGGTCAAGGAAGAAGGCAAAGTCTAAAAGCCGATCTACTATGTCAGTAGGCTACTCCGCGATGCGGAGACAAGGTATAGCAGAATTGAGAAGATGGTGTTGGCCTTAATCACCTCAGTTCAGAAGCTGCGGCCGTACTTCCAAGCACATTCCGTGACGGTCCTGACCGACCAACCCATCAAGGCGGTAGTCCACCATCCCGAGACGTCGGGGAGAATGACCAAGTTGGCCGTCGAGCTAAGCGAGCATGACATACACTTTCAGCCTCGTCCAGCCATCAAAGCCCAGGTGCTAGCCGACTTCCTCCTCGAGTGTACCATCCCGGAGGACGGTTCTGCCCCAGACTCCCTCGAAGAACCAAAATCTGGAGCCCGGTGGCTCCTTCATGTCGACGGGTCATCTAATGCCCATCGCTCCAGTGCGGGCCTGGTTCTCACCAGTCCGGAGGGGATAACCTTCGAATATGGCATCCGATTCTCCTTCCCAGCCTCCAACAACGAAGCCGAGTACGAAGCCCTGTTAGCCGGCCTCCGAATCGCCTGCAATCTTAAGGCGGAGAAGCTTAATGCCTTCACCGACTCTCAGTTGGTAGCCGATCATGTACGAGGAGAGTTTGAAGCCTAGGAGCTGAACATGGTTCGATACCTTCAGGAGGTGCGGAGCCTGCTTCCCCATTTTTCTGAATTTGAAATCATTCAGATTCCCAGATTCGAGAATGCCCGCGCCGACCTACTCTCCCGATTGGCGACTGCGGAGTCAATGGATGTCGAGCAAAAGTTCCACCTCGAGACTCTGGAAAAGCCCAGCATCGCGGAAGCTGACCGAATAATGCAAATTGAGGCAGAACCATCATGGTTCGACCCTATCCTCAAACATCTCAAAGAAGGGTCACTTTCGCCCGACCGAAGAGAGGCTAGAAAGCTGAAGCTGCAGGCCACCCACTACGTGTTGATTGACAACCAGCTTTACAAACGGTCCTTTTCCATGCCGCTGCTCAGATGCCTTCGCCCGTCCGAAGCAGATTATGCTCTGCGTGAGGTACATGAAGGGATTTGTGGCAATCATATGGGAAGCTGGTCCCTATGCCACAAGGTGCTGCGACAAGGCTACTACTGGCCGACCATGCAGAAAGATGCAGACGATCTAGTCCGAGCCTGCGACCCCTGACAGAGGCACTCAAGCATCCAAAGGCTCCCTTCCGCCGAACTAGTTTCCATATCCTCTGCTTGGCCCTTCGCCAAATGGGGGATGGACATCCTCGGCTCATTTCCGCTTGCCACGGGGCAGCGGAAATTTCTATTCGTCGCCATTGATTACTTCACCAAATGGGTCGAAGCGGAAGCAGTTGCATAAATAACCGAGGCTCGGGCCAGAGATTTTGTATGGAGGTCCATCATCTGCCGATTCAGCCTCCCTCACACCATAATCACCGATAACGGTAAGCAGTTTGACAACTCTAAATTCCGCCAGTTCTGTGAGGAGCATGGAATCCGTCACCACCTCACTTCGGTTGGGCACCCACAAGCCAACGGAGCGGCCGAAGTAACCAACAGGACCCTCCTTCAGGGAATCAAAGCTCGCCTTTCCAGAGCCCAAGGCAGATGGGCGGAGGAGCTGCATCATGTCTTATGGGCCTACCGCACCACCCAAGAATCCCGACAGGTGAAACCCCATTCCGGATGGCTTTCGGTACAGAGGCCGTTATCCCTGTGGAAATAGGCCTCCCATCATTGCGGGTGGAAAACTACTCAGAGGAAGCTAGCAACGAACAGCTCCGCACCAACCTCGACTTGGTGGAGGAGATTAGAGAGAAGGTCCGGATCAGAGTGGCCGCTTATCAACAAAGGGTGGCCCGTTACCACGCCTCCAGAGTCAAAGGGAAAGCCTTCCTGCGTGGCGACCTTGTCCTCTGAAAGGCCTCTGTTTCCAAACCGCTGGAACAAGGAAAGCTGGCGCCAAACTGGGAAGGCCCGTACCAAGTAGCGGAGATCATTGGACCGGGAACCTACAAGCTACAAGATTTAGATGGAAAATCCATCCCCCGGACGTGGAACTCGGACAATCTCCGTAAATATTATGAATAGGGTATGTCCTCTCTGAGTTCATTTTCATATGCCTCGTTATACATTCCCATCTACACATTTTTCGTAATTTCCAACGTGAATCATTATGCACTGCATTGCCAAAGATTGCAAAAAGAAACAGATGCTATTTACCAATCCTCGGTACAACCGAGCTACCTGTCTGAACAGGAAATCTCCGAACCTCGGTTGGGCCGAGCAACAAATTCTCCGAACCTTGGCAGGGCCAAGTAAAATTCTCCGAACCTCGGCTGGGCTGAGCAACAAAATCTCCGAACCTTGGCAGGGCCAAGTAAAAATTCTCCGAACCTCGGCTGGGCCGAGCAACAAAATCTCCGAACCTTGGCAGGGCCAAGTAAAAATTCTCCGAACCTCGGCTGGGCCGAGCAACAAATTCTCCGAACCTTGGCAGGGCCAAGTAAAAATTCTTCGAACCTCGGCTGGGCCGAGCAACAAGTTCTCCGAACCTTGGCAGGGCTAAGTAAAAATTCTCCGAACCTCGGCTGGGCCGAGCAACAAATTCTCCGAACCTTGGCAGGGCCAAGTAAAAATTCTCCGAACCTCGGCTGGGCCGAGCAACAAATTCTCCAAACCTTGGCAGGGCCAAGTAAAAATTCTCCGAACCTCGGCTGGGCCGAGCAACAAATTCTCCGAACCTTGGCAGGGCCAAGTAAAAATTCTCCGAACCTCGGCTGGGCCGAGCAACAAAATCTCTGAACCTTGGCAGGGCCAAGTAAAAATTCTCCGAACCTCGGCTGGGCCGAGCAACAAGTTCTCCGAACCTTGGCAGGGCCAAGCAAAAATTCTTCGGGCTAAAATCCCCACGGAAAGCCGAAGTGCGCGGGCTCCGGTTAAAGCCGAGGGGCTCCTAAGTAGTCCCCAGAACCTCGGTCGATCTGAAAAAAGGCACGCTACGCGGAAAACCATCAGCACGCACAAAGAATGTGCCTTCAAAAAACCCCTAAAGGGTTCAATAAAGCCCCACATAACCGGCCACGAACCCCGAGCAAAAGCCGGGGAGTTCCCCCTTTCGCTACTAAAGCTTTTGGGCAACGCCCCTATAACTTGTCGAACAAAGCGCCTATCCCAAATAGAGCCATGACTCAGCGCGTGAACTAGTGGAGCCACACCGACTCCCCAACTATTATGCGAATGGCATTTTTAAAGCTAAAAACTCGTGAGATAAGAAGATTATCCAAACATGGCCTTTTTCATTGATTGAGGAAAGGGAGTACAAAAAGAAACAGAAAAAACAAAAACAAAAAGCAAAAGAAAAAGCAAAAGAGGCCCTAAACTAGGGTTCGGAGTCGCTCCCAGATGCCAGCAGGTCCTCCAGGCGCTCGGTAAGGTCGGCAACCTGCTGGTGAAGCGACGCGATCTCCTCCCTCTGCCGGTCCGCCACCCGGCGCAGGGCCTCCGCCTCCTTCGTGGAGACATCCACGTACTCCTTAACGACCCTCATGAGCCACTGTTGGCTCGCAAGGGTCGATGCCAGACCCAACCCATCGACAGTAATTGTGGGACGGCCCCTTGGCGGGTGTAACAGACCATCGATTGACGCACGTAACTCCTCGGATAATCGCCCTCCTTGAGAGGCCATGGCCAAATACTGTTTCAAGACTTAAACCGAGGGATGGCCAAGACCAACACCCCTCGGTCAGATTTATACTTGCCAGGCGAGTATCTCGATCGGTCGCACCGTAGCTACCGACCTATGAAAACTCACCACGTGTCATCACTTTAGTGCTTCCGGAATCTGAAGTGCCGTGCCCCATCCCGAGCGAGATCGGTAAATGCGGACGAACTGTTCGGGAACCCTCCTGAACAGAGTATTTTCCGATCTGCCGGCCCCCCGTAATGAATGCTCCCAACACTTCCCCAAGCTATTTTTAAAGCTGGCCCCCTTTTTGGGAAGCGCAGAGAGGGAAGAAATCCAGCGTCTGGCAGTGACTTGTCCCCTCGGGAGGGATAACATCATAAATGAAGAGCGTGACAATATACCGCTCGTTCTGCCCTGGCGCCCCTCACCAAGCGCCGTAAGGGCCTAGCACTACGGCTCATAGCGGTAACTAAGTCACTTCCCCGAGCAACAAATTCTCCGAACCTTGGCAGGGCCAAGTAAAAATCCTCCGAACCTCGGCTAGGCCGAGCAACAAGTTCTTCGAACCTTGGCAGGGCCAAGTAAAAGTTCTCCGAACCCCGGATGGGCCGAGCAACTAATATCCGAACCTCGACAGGCTCGAGCGACAAACTCTCCGAACCTTGGCAAGGCCAAGTAAAACGTCTCCATACCTCGGCAGGACCGAGCGATAAATGGCCCGAACCTGGGTGGGGCCAAGTACAAATTCTCTGAACCTCAGTAAGGCCGAGCCATGAACATTCAAGCTCCAATAAGGGTGAGACGTAAAACACTGAGCTTCGGACCCAAGTAAGGAGCGTGTTCAGCCAAACAATCCCAAGACCGCCGCTTGCGAACCTCGACTAGTTCGGATAGCGCGGGATCCTCGCCTAAGAACGAGTGGGACGCCTTTGTACCCCATGACCAATAACAACAATAAACTGGGCACAGAGGAGATAGAGATTGAGAAACAGAACAGAACTCTCTTTATTCCATTGCCAATCAAAATCAATTGCAAATGCCTTAGAGGCATTACAAGAGCATTGAAATGCATAAAATAAAGACAAGTACAAAACTCGAGCAACTGCTCCAAAGCAGATCTGGGCAACCATAATGCTTCGACGTCCGACCGTCGAACCAGATAAGCCGCATCCAGTCAGCTCGAGCCGATAATGGCCAGGCGACATGGACCAATAGTTGCAGCCAGCTTCAGTCAATAATGATATCTCGGTGATCCAACCGAGATATCAGGGTGGCCATCCCAGACCACCCAACCGAGGGACCCCCCGGCGAGCAGGTAGGAAGCCAGCGGACCCTGGCATCGGAACGCTCTTCCAAACTGAGTGGGTACCGCCCTACCTTGCCAAGGCTCAAGGACAAGGTATCGGCGGGCGGCACACCATCGCCCCCTCCCCATGTGGCAAAAGATTCCCCAGGCGGATGAGCCCAGGAATCCAAACCAGGGAAGGAGGAGAAATTCACTCAAACCATGGGGGGCTCGCGTGCACCTCCTACCATACGTCCCCGAAGGAGAACCACAAAGGTCACACTGGAAGAGCATGTGTGCGCTCTCCGTGTGATCTCTGCACCCTCCCTATGCGCTCTCCATATAATCTCCGGGACTCATCCCCTAAGGGCGAGCCATTCTTCGGCAGCTCCTTCATCGCCCCAACTATCTGGTGTCGAGGAGCTTATGAGAGGAAAGCTCGGTCCTTCCACTCGCAACAGCAGAGAAACGAGCATGGTGGAAACTCTAGTGGGAAAGAAACTTTGGGGATGACTTAACATAACCCCTCTTCCCCTTTTTATAGGCAGAGATGAATCGGGAAAAGCTACCCAAGCTGGAAGCCCCGAGATTCAAACACCTGGCCCATGCCTCCACGTGACCTCCCAGGATGGACGCAACGTCCCGTTGCGCGCTGAGCCCATCACCTAAACCAAGGCGCATGCGAAGATTTCCTCCCGATCCCGGATCGCGATCATTAAACGCAGAGAATCGCCCGCTAACATTACGAAGACTGGCAGGATCAGGAGATCGTCCTACGAAAGAGATATCCTCCAATGGTGAACGGCTGCGTGCGCCGTACGTCAAAACGACCTACATGGGAAAAGAACACCTTCCGGAAAGCTCCAGAACAGCTTTATGTTCCCCACAGTGCCGTATCATCAATTTTGGTGAAATAAAAACCGGTTTACCTGCAGAACGGCAGGGCACTGGCAGGATAACAAAAATACAAAAATTGACTGTTCGTCGACTACTTCCCAATGAAGTCAATCGCTCGAAGAACTTGTGCGACAAAATCGGGCGTCTCAAAACAAAATGAGCGCGAAGGCTACACAAACTATTCTTTCATTCAACGAAAAATGAAGTGACCAAAGGAAGCGAAAAATACTTCGGCAACCACCCTCATGTGTTGGCCCTTGCCGACCTACTCTGTTTGTCGGCCCCAGCCGACCTACTTTGCTCGTCGGCCCCAGCCGACCTACTTTGCTCGTCGGCCCTAGCTGACCTATTTTGCTCGTCGGCCCTAGCTGACCTATTTTTCTCATCAGCCCTAGCCGATCTATTCCGTCTGTCGGCCAAGCCGACCTACCCTGTCCATCGGTCTTAACCGACTGGCTTCATTTCTCGAGTTTTAATTAAGACACAAACCGGACCAGATCATCTATCGGTTCGCCAGTCAAGGCTATCGCCCCGCCTTGGGCCAAGCCAATGCATTTCCTCAATCCTGGAATAAAGGTGACCGAAGAACATCAACGAGCCATAAGTCGCTCACGATTGAGGCAAGACTGGGCGGCAACAGGGCCGTCCAAGGAAAAACGCTTAAATGGAAATAGAGGGTTCATTCATTAAAAGACATCAGTCAGATTTTCAAAAAGCAAAATACAGGGGTGGCTCCTAAAGGCCGGGAACCACATCAGTTTTGGAGGAGCCCTCGGTTACATCCGCAGAGGTGTGACTATATTTGCCTTTCTCTAATGCCTTTGCCCCTTCAGCGGCAGTTTGCGATCGTCCTTCAGAAGCTGCGGCTTCGCTGGGACCTGGGGCGGCACCAGGATCGATATCGGAGACGTCGATGTATTCATCCTCCTCTTCTCCTTCGGACTCACCGTCATCAGGAGCTTCAGTATCCAGAAAAGAGAGATCCCATTCCGGGTGCTCACTGGATATCTTGTCTTTGCACTCTTCCATTCCAAGTTGGAAGGCGTCGACGCCGATCACGTCCTGTTCCCCCTTGAGTATGGCGAGCTGCACCTTAGCCTCAGCAACCTGCTTCTCAGCCTCCACAACTTGAGCCCGCAAAATAACGTTTTGCTCCTCGAACTCGCCGGCCCGCGTCTCGAGTTCTGAGCTCTTATTGCGGCTAGACACGAGCTCGCCTTGGAGAGCCCGATTCTCCAACCTTAACTTTGCCATCTGCAAAACCAAAATTAGTCGGCGTCACAAGAGACCAACAGAAGAAGCTAAAAGGGGGGAATTAGATCGTACCTCCTCCTCTCGTCTGGCCAACCTTTTGGTCAGCTCCTCGGCCTCACCCCTGGCCCTTGTTCTATCAGCCCCAACCAGCTCAACCCTCTCCTACAGAGCGTTAATCCTTAACTATTTGGCTTCGACCTCACCTCGAGCTTGGGATAGCTCGTTACTCACCCGAGCCATCATCCCCTGGTGCCATTTAGCGCCGGCCCTCAAGTCGGCGATTTCGTCATCGTGCCGCTTTAGTTTCTCCTCTACCTCATCGAGCATTCTGGTCAGGCGCTTTCTCTCGTTGACAGCTTCCCTTCCCAGCCGACCCAAGCTTTCACTATGTTCCCGCCGCATTGCCTTCACCTCCTCGGAATGTTTTGACTCAACTCTGGCCAGCTCCAAGCATGCATCGTCATTCTTCGCCAGGAGTCCCTGCAACTCCTCCGCTTTATCTTTTTGCTTGGACGCTTCGGCTAGAGCGGCCTGATATGCCGCCTTCATCCCCTTCAAACTTTTGTTGCTAACGGCCAGAAGCTCCTCGAACTTCTTGGACACCTTTATGCGCGCTCACACCCTCACTCTCACTCTCCCGCTCTCGCCAGCAGCTCGTCGGTACTCTCGCCCTCTAGAGCTCCCGATTGGCCGCCCCCGAAGAGACTCCCTGGAGAGATCCACCTCCTCACTTTCTGATTGATCGCCGATTTTCTCTCACTGACTTGAGCATCGGAGGGTCTTCCGCGGAGGGCCACCCCCAACGCCTCTCGCGCGAGGACTTGTGTGTAGGTCCGCCCCCTGGAGATCGATCGCGCCCGAGTCGAAGGACGGATCCCGGCGGCAACATCTTTTATTATTCAATCTATACTTAGCTTCCGTAGAGCCGAACATTATGTACCTAACACCAAATGTAATATATAAAGACTCTTCGGGTATACCAAGGAGGTCAATTATACTAGTCGTCTATTCTTACTTTTGGCGAATTATCACATTTAGAGTGAGAGAGGTAATCAAGTCAAAGTCAGCCTCATCTTAACATTTAGAAAATAAATTACCATGACAATTGTCTCTCCATTATCGAAACCATCGCTTATAATTTAAAAAATATAAAAAATGAAAAAGTATAACTAATTATATGCATGCATTTCTTAAGATAAATGATATATACAAATATATCTAAATCTTATACTTTAGTAAAAATATAATAAAATATTTTATTATTTGAAAGCCATCATGTTTTAAAAATTATGCAACAATGTAATATGATCGACCTTCCTTTTTTTTTTCTTCTCTGTATTATTTTTTCTTGATAGAACAAAACAAGACTACAGTTTATCTTCTTAAAGTAGCGTGATCATCCACCATCAAAAGAAACGATATATCATTCATTTAGACCAATGAAATGTACAATCAATCTGATTTTTTTATATTAGTCTATATTAGGCCGTAGGTTGATCATTAAAAAAAAAATCAGTTGATCAATCAATTTTGATCAGATTAATTATATAATTGATTTAATTAGAGGATCGAAGCTATCTATTTCTGATTAGATTGATTATGCCCTATATTTTATTTGAAATAGATGCTAATTCCACTAATTGATCAATTAATAGCTATCTCATGGCGAAAAAATAATAGCCAATGTCATAAGCTTGTGCCCTATTTGAGATACAACTGTATAATGATCGAGCATTATGCTGGACTATTTATTATGTTCGTCCAAAAGTAAACATGCATTGAAAATAGTTTGGCGTCATAGATGTTCTCACCGTGGGTGGTGGTAACGTCTGACTCCAGTGCCGGGGAAAGGAAGAGAAATTGATTCCCCCTCTCTTGGTTTCACAGTACCCTTGCTCATTTACTGCGATCTGTGGCGATTCTGTGGCGATCTCCGTGTAGCTACGGCATTTCTGAGCCTATAGCTGTGGTGTACTGGTGCTATAGCTGTGGCGTCTTCATCTTGCTGTGGCGAAGCTGCTACAGTGATTTTGATGCGCTCGATTCTTAAAGCACTTTGTGTTCTCTAGCGTTTGCTTTGAGATTTGTGCATCCGGTTGTCTTTCCTCGGATCTCCGATGAACTTCACCGTCGGTCTTGATCGAGCTTCACTAAGAGATGGCATCTGCTCAGCCTTCTCCTCCAGTGGTCTCGGATGGCGGAAAGAAGGGCGGGATGGCATGGCGGCGTGCTGCTGAAAATCATTTTGTTAGGGTGGCGTCTTCTCCATCTCCGGCTGAAATTTTTGAGCTTGAGCGCCGCTTCTCGGAGGCGGTGCAGGTTCCTGTCAATGCTCTGGAGGAAGAAGCTGCTGGCTGGGTTAAGCTGGCGGTTATCGCTCGAAGCCTTTCCCGTTGGGTGCCCCGGAGGCTATCATCAGAGAGTTCCGCCGAGAGGGCATTTCCGGTGAGATAGAAGCAGTATCACTGGCCCATCGTCACTACTTCTTCCGGTTCGCCGACCCTTTAGTGAAGGCTCAGGTTTCGGGGAAGCCGTGGGTCTCCAATGGTCAGATTATAGCTGTGTTTGACTGGCGCCCCGAATTTGTTCCTTCGGATCATTTGTTGCTCTCGGCTCTGTTATGGATCAGACTTCCGGTTCTCCCTATTGAGTTTTGGACAGAGGCGGTTGTTAGCTCAATTGTTTTAATCGCAGGGGAGTTCCAATTTCTCGATTCTTCCATGAAGGAGAGGCAGCATGGAGGGTATGCTAGGGCCTGTGTCAGGGTGGATTTAAGCAGACCTCTCCGGCCGGGGGCGAGGATCCGTGGCTGTGGAGATGCTTTCTGGCAGCAGTTTGTATATGAGCATCTTAACGGAATATGTGGGACCTGTGGGTCGCTCCATCCCTCTGGTGCATGTGTTTCTGCATCGGGTGGTGATTCTCCTCCGGCTGTCCCTGTCTTTGGCCCGTGGATGGCGGTGCTCCGGCGACGGCGGGTTCCCCTTGGCCTTTCTGCTGCTTTGGCCGAGGTGGAGCAGGGGGTCCAGGGCCTTCCTCTGCTTCAGCTGGGGGGTGGCAGACCCTAGAAAGGTTGCTCGTAGGAAGAATGGGGGGGGTTTGTTGCTCCTATGCCGGCTGTGTTGGCCCAGATGGCAACCCAAGAGGGGGGGGGGTGAATTGGGTTCTTTAAAAAATTTTAACCTTTTAACAATTATGTGCTTGGAGATAGATGAAATGCAATGCGAATGTTAAGTATAACCAAGGAGATAGAGAAAGAGATAATCAAAGCACGACAAACACAAAGGTTTTATAGTGGTTCGGTGTATCCAACACCTACGTCCACTCCCAAGATCCACTTGGGTCCACACTATAATCCTCTTGATTACAGTCGAGTTGTTTTACAAGATCACAACTCAAACTTGTTGTTTCCCAGGGATCACAATGAACCCAGCCGATTTTCCGGGCTCACCAGCACAAAACCCTAAACTCAAGCTAATCTAGCTTGACCCGAGGTATACTACCTCCACTAGTTCAATCCCCTTGATAGAACTAGCACAAACAAGAAAGAATAATGTTTTTCAATAATACAAAGCTCCTCAAATGAGCGAATATTTAAAATGAATAAGCAAGGTTAGAAAAGCATGTTTTGAAGATTGTTGGATTTGAGCTTTTCTTTTTTCTTCTTTTCCTCTTCTCGCTGGAGATGTTGAATCAGGCCTCAGCTTTGATTCGTTGCAAATGTTGCAGATGAGAAGTTGAGAAAACAGAGCTTTTTCTTCTATTTTTGGGAATCCTCCGATTTTTCCAATATGAGCGCCTTGGATTTCTCTTTGAGCTTTTTGGAGTGGAAGGATTTGAGTTTGGATACTTTTCTCTTTGATTTTAGGCTCAAGACTTCTCAGATTTTTGATTTGTATTCACTTCGATTTTTCCGTTGTTTTCAAAAGAACTTTCTCCCCCTTTTTATAGATTTCCTTTAATCCATTTTTGGTGAGAAAACTAGCCGTTGGAATGTACCTAAAAAGTTTTTCCAAACAAAATATATCCGTTAGAAGTTAGGTAAAGAAAAAATATTACCGTTAGAGCTGATCTGGCATTTTAAATTTTCATTCCAGATAGGTTGGAGTTGGCTCCAACTTTTTAGGTGTCGGCTCCAAGTCGTTTATCCTAAAATAGAAAGTTCTGAGTTCGTCGAGGAGTCGACTCGAAAAAGTTAGGTGTCGGCTCGCCATAATCAGGTGTCGGCTCCAAAAGACTGTAAGTGTCGGCTCCGAGGTAGTCAAAAATTAAACGTTCTGTCCCCGCATCAGAGTCGGCTCCAGACACTGTAAGTGTCGACTCCGAAACTCTGGGTGTCAGCTCCGAAACTCTAGGTGTCGGCTCTGGACCATATCAAAAAACAGAAGAATATTTGACTGGCCATGGGGTTGGCTCCAGCATTCCTAGGTGTCGACTCCAGGCTCTGAAACTTTGAAACTTATGTTTTGCAATTGATTCAAAACACGTTTCTTAATGCCTTTAAATCAATCAAATATTTTTAAGCCCTGAAACACTTATCAAATCTATTAGTAATCAAATAAATATACTCAATTCCTTTATTAATCATCAAAATCAATAATTGGGTCAACAAGCTGTCTTCTGTTCTACGTCGAGGGGGTCTGAGTGCCCTAGTGCTGTTGCTGAGCCGGAGGGGTCTGAGTGCCCTGCTGTTGCTTCGGTGCCGGAGAAGTAGAGGACAGTTCCCCAGACTGGAAGCTCGTGCGGTGGTCAAGGGTCTGTAGCTCCCTTGAAGGACCCTGTGCCGGGGATGGGGGCGTGCCGGTTTGTGGCTGGCGTGCCAGTGGAGGCAATAGGCCTAGGATTGCCTGAATCTACTCCGAATCAGCTCAATCTGAACATTGCACCTAATCCTTTTGCCCTTTTGGGTTCCGACAAATGGGCTGATCATCCGAAGGTTCGGTCGGATGCCTACCCGGGTCCACTTAAGTGGGCCCGGCCTGTTACAACTCCGGTTCGGAGGGTGGTCTCCAGGTCTTCCAAAGGGAAGGGGAAAAGCATTGCCTCTGATTTTGACAGAGCTCACTCCATGAATGTGATCTCTGCACCAGTGGATGTCTCTATGGAACAGGATTCTCAGTCGATAGAGGGGGCTATGTACTCCTGTGATAAGGCAGTTAATGTCCCTGTTGCTTGCTCTAAGGTCACTCAGTTGGCTGCGGAGGATAGGCTTGACCATGATTCTGCTGTCACTCTCCTTAAGAAGGTCATTCAGCCAGAGGTGACGGGTGAGCTGATGGACAGTATTGACCAGGGATCCGCTGACTTGGTGATGTCAGGGGACCGGGGGGGCTCCCTTCTAAATGAAGATTCTGATTTGGAATGTGAGAGGAGCCCAGAAACTGTCGTTTCGCTCCTCTTTTAGGAGGTTTATACAGCTCCACAATTTTGACATCTGTATCTTGTTAGAAACTCGCCTGTCAGGGACTAGTCTGGCTAGTTTTAGGAGGCAGATTTCTAAAGCTTGGTTTTCTTATGCTAGACTCTGTTGGTTTATCTGGTGGTATCTTGGCATTATGGAGGAGAGCTGATATTAGAGTGGATGCCTTTCACGGTTGTTCCTAGCAGGTTGCGCTTGTCATTACTGAGGAGATGTCGGTCCCTTGGCTCCTTTTGGGTGTGTATGCCAGTACAGACTTTCAGGAGCTTCATGTGCTCTGGGATGATATTCGATCTTTGATTGCCCAAGGTGTTCCCTCTTTGCTTGCTGGTGATTTCAACGGTATAGTTGGGGTTAATGAGAAGAAGGGTGGTAAGCGGTTTGTTGTGTCCCCTGGGGTTTCGGAGTTCAGGACCTTCATCGCCTCTGCTGATTTATTGGACCTGGGTTTCCATGGGTCCCAATTTACTTGGTGCAATAATCGGTTGGGATCTGCTAGAGTTTGGGAACGCCTAGATAGAGCTTTGGCCACCCCTAACTGGCTTCGGTATCATCCGACCACCACAGTTACTCACTTATCCATGATTGCCTCGGATCACTCTCCCATCCTCATCTCCACTGATATGGCTGCTCAGCAAAGGAGACCCTTCAAGTTTGAAAAATTCTGGACCTCTTACTCTGGTGCCAGGACATTAATCGCTTAAGTGTGGCGCATTCCTGTTAGAGGGAGTCCTACTTATAGATTATCCAGACGTCTGGAGCATGTGAGACGGAGACTTTCTAGATGGAATAGGGTAGAGGTTGGTAACATTGTGCAGCAAGTTGAGCAGGTTGAGTCTACTATTACCTCTCTCCAGGCTAAGGAAGATCAGTGTGGTTGTCTTCTTGATTCTGACCTTATTTCTCTCCGTTCTAACCTGGCTCTCCATCACTCCCTCCTTCGGCAGCAGGAGATTTTTTGGAAACAAATGTCCCAGATTCAGTGGGTCAAGGAAGGTGATCAAAACACTAGATTTTTTTACCAGGCCACTTTAAATCGCCGTTCGGTGAACCAGATCCGGCGTGTTGTTGATGAGGATGGGACTGTCCATGAGGATATCCAGGTTATCAGAGATCAGTTTCATCATTTCTTTCAGTCTAGATGGACTGAGCTGACTGGGGATGGCTTCCCTATTACTCCTGTTCCATCCCCCTTTAAGGTCTCTGGTTCTGAGAACGACCTTCTCACTAGGCCTGTTACCTCGGAGGAGATTAGGATGGCTTTATGGGACCTTGGACCTGATAAGGCCCCTGGGCCTGATGGATTCCCCCCCTCCCCCCACCTTTTCCTCCGCCGTTATTGGGAGATTGTGAGCCAGGATGTTTTGGAGGCTATCCAGGTGGTTTTTTTGTCTAAATCTATTCCCTCTGACTGGAACCGAACCTTTGTTACTTTGGTGCCTAAACGTCCGAATGCTTCTATTCCTCAGCACTATCGGCCAATTAGTTTATGTACCACTTTATACAAGGTTTGTGCTCGTCTATTGGTTTCACGGCTGAGGCGGGTGATTCCTCGCCTTATCTCTCTTGAGCAAGGGGCTTTTCTTAGAGGTCGCTGCATCTCTGATAATGTGTTGCTTGCTCAAGAGTTTATGCATGACCTTCACTGTGCCCCTGCCCATCGGTGTCTTATGGCAGTGAAGCTGGATATGGAGATAGCTTATGATAGACTGAGCTGGGATTTTCTCTATCGCACTCTTCAGGAATTTGGTTTTGCTGATCTCTTTAATGCTTGGATTAGGGCTTGTGTTCATCGGCCGTCCTTCTCTATTATTATTAATGGTGGCTAGACGAAGTTCTTTCATTCTTCTATTGATCTGAGGTAGGGATGCCCTTTATCTCCGTTCCTGTTCATTTTATCTGCTAATGCGCTATCTCGGGCTCTTTCTCTGGCTCAGCAGGATCTCTCCTTTGTTCCTTATAGGGGTGGGCCTAATGGGCCCTTTCTCTCCCATCTTCTATTTGTTGATGACTGTATCCTCTTGGGCAGTGCCACTACCTTCAATGCTTCTATCTTTGCTACAGTCATTCAGTCTTATTGTTGGGCTTCTGGTCAGAAAGTAAACCTTAGTAAATCTATGATTTGCTTCAGTCCAAAAACTGCTCTTCCTATTAGGGGATCTATTATGCAAATTTTGGATATCTCTGTGCAGGCTGACCGTCTTTCCTATCTAGGGATTACCATCACTGGTAGGTGACCGCGTACTTCTGACTTTAGTGACCTTGAGCGCCATGTTCGGGTCTGGTTGGATGGTTGGCAGGTCATTGGGCTATCTATGATGGCCAGGCTCACCCTTATCCGGTCTGTGCTTACTTCTCTCCTAATCTACATCTTATCTAATGCTGTTATTCTGGTTTCGTGTCTGAGGCGGTTGCAGAGATATTTCCAAGATTTCCTCTGGGGCTCTACGCAGGCTGGGCATGGTATCCACCTTATGGCTTGGGACATTGTTTGTCTGCCGATTTCAGAAGGGGGGCTGGGGATCCACTCTCTCATAGTTAGGAGGGAGGCTTTGATTGCTAGACATGCTTCGCGATTCCTGCTTGATCCACACTGCTTGTGGAGTTTGTTTATGCGTGCCAAATATGGAGATTGGACCCCTTCTACTTCTCCTCAGTCTATTCGGGTATACTCTTTCTTTTGAAAAGAGGTATGTCGTCATTGCCCTGCCATCCTGTCTCACATTTCATGGATGATTGGTGACGGTGCCTCTGTTGATGATGTCTGTGATACTTGGATTACAGATCTTCCCCTTAGCCGGTGGCCTACTTTTGTGAGCTCTGATATTCCCAGTGGTATGAGAGTTACTGATTTGATTGATCATGATCGTCATGCCTGGCACCCTTCTTTAGTGTCTTCTCTGTTTGGTGACGAGCTCCATCAGCGTATTCTCTCTATTCCTCTAATGTCGGGTCATATTCCTGACTCCACTTTATGGAGGCGATCCTTTTCGACTCGTGCCCCTATCAGAGATCTTGTGAAGGCTTACAGACCTTAGCCCATGCTTACTTTGGATGTTTCTTGGATATGGAAGCTTCCCATTCACCCCAGAGTTCGCCTCTTCATCTGGAAAATTACTTGGGATTGCCTCCCTACGTGTTCTCTGCTCTCTAGGAGGGGTCTGTCGATCCAGCCTACGTGTCCTCTTTGTGGGCTAGGTGATAAGACCATTGATCATGCTATTTTCTTGTGTGGTAGAGCGAGATTGATTTGGCATATTTCGGGGTTCAGTCTCTGGGGTGATGGGAGTGGCCCTAGTTGCAACTCTTTTCTGCGATTGATCAAGATTGACAATTGGAAGGGTAACTGGAAGGTGGGTACTTCGGCTGCTTATATAGCTTACCAGGTCTGGTTATCAAAGAACCGGATCATTTTCTCTGATGAGGTTGTTCCCCCTCTTAGGCTTATTCAGACTTCTTTGTCCCTCTCTACGGAATACACTCTTCATCAAATTGTTCTTGGTTTCGACAACCCTGAAAGCTGGGGCTCCCCTGCTGCCTTGGCAGCGCACCGGCGAATGGTCTTTATCTCTTGGGAGCCCCCACCCCTAGGGTTTGTCAAAATCAACTTTGATGGGAGCGTCCGTGTAGAGTTGCTGGTTCAGGCTTTGTGATACGTGGGACTGATGGGTTGATGATAGCTACGGGTGGCTTCGGCCTTCTTGATCTATCGGTCCCTTTAGTGGAGTTGTATGCGGCTTGGGCCGGTATCTCTTGCTATTCGCAGGCTGGGGAGCCGCAGGATGATCATTGAGGGGGACTCCACCTCTGTTATTAGTTGGCTCTGTCAGGACTCTGGTGATCAGTGCTCTTCCACTCCTCTGATCCATGATATTCGGGCTATGCTTTGTCAGGCTGAGACCATCCGGGTCCGACATATCTATCGGGAAGCTAACTCAGCGGCCGACTGGGTAGCTGCCCGGGTGGCCCATTACTCTGGCCCTTGGATTTGGTCACCGGGTGATCCGTGCCCTCTGGTTCTCTCTCAAATTTTGTACTCTGATATATCGGGTTTGACTCACCCCAGAAGGATTTGATCGCCCGTTTGTACCCAAAAAAAAAAAAAGGACCAGCTGAAAGGATGAAACAATTCATTTTATATTCACATCTCTTTCCTCTGCTATTATTTTACCAATGAGTTTATATAAATGACAGGCTTAATTTTGGTAGCGGACCTGTGCTACTTAAATTGTAGAAAAATTTTTACAACTCAATAATATTGTAGAATTTAGTGACTTCAAAGAAAAACTCAGTTTTAAGTTGAAATTTGGAGGCCTTGGGACAACCTAAAAGATGATAAATTTGATTATATAAATTCAAAATTAAAGCTCAAATAACAAATATATCTAATTGAAAATAATTCAAAAGGTTCAATATGCGTTCAACTGAATGGAATTAATTACAAGTAATTAAAAAAGTAATAGAATAAATGAGATATAAGAAAATTTCTAATGGTTCGGCATTCCGGCCTTACTTATATTTATTGCTTAAGGCTTCTTTTTAGAAATTGTATCAAGTGAATCTTCTTCCAACGAGTCAAAATCAAATCTTTATGCCCCTTCTTTTCGCAAATCAAGAGAAATCTTTATACCTCTCCTTTTCACGGGATAAGAAGGAACCTTTAAAACATTGTCTTAGTTAATACATGAGAACTAAGAATCACTCTCAATGGATGAATTATCCCAACTTGATCTAAGAGGATATGCAAGTGAAAGCTTATAAGATCATGGATTTTCTGGGTATATTCTTTGATAAAATTAACAATGGATCAACCATCGATTCTTCTTAACAATTAAAGAGAATACTCTAATTTATAGATTTATCAAAAATATGATTGTTGGAGTGCTTACCAACACTCCAATATTTGACTGAAATTTGACCAATGATAGCAAATAATTAAGTAGGAAACCACACTATGGAAAATGAGTTGGAAGCTTGTTCGAATTATGGAGTAACGGAAAGTAATTATTATAAGAGATGATGCTGCAACATGGCATGAACCAACAAGGATGGCTGTCAAAATGGAATCATATAACTATTTTAACAATTAGAGAAACTAATGTATAAATATGAAATTATATTAGTTTTAAATGATCCACACATTAGACTATGAATCTTATCTTTTTATTTTCACTCAATTAATTTTTACATTTGTTTAGTGAAAAACATTGAATGTTCAATGCAATAAGACCAACTACAAAAAAAAAAAAAAAAAAAGTCATTAGCGATGATTATAAGTACTAGCATTAATAGCTTTAAAAATTGTCGTAAATACCTTTACTGATGCTTTTGTAGCATTTTTTGTAAACTACTTTAAGATGTCACCAACATTTTTAATAAATGAAAATACATCTACAATTAATTATTTGCATTTGTTATATGCACCATGTAAAAATATAAAATAATAAATACATTTTTCATGTTCCACATAAGAATCAAACCATGACTCTTCATTTAAGAAAAAGTGGTCTGTCTAAAAAACTTTCCTGTTCTGACTGCTAGCACCTGGGTGGGGCCAGGTTGACCAACTCGCCTTCGGGCGGGGAACGGCTGCGTAAATCTAGCGCCGTGCACGGAACATTTCCTGGCGGAGAACGGGGCCGCATGGGACCTAGCTACGGGTAGCCCTCCTTCCCCTTTTTGTAACCAAAAAAAAAAGAAAAAGAAAAAGTGGTCTACCATCATAGTCCATCAAACTTTATTTACATTTACTTAAACTTTATATACCATATAGAAATTAAACTCATATTTTTTATTTAGAAAAAAAGACCATTCTGCCACCACTGTACCATCAAAATTTATTAAAATAATAACTTTTAATTTTTTTATTCTTATTTATTTGATCAAATATACTCATTATTGTCATGTTTCAGATTTCAAAAACTATTTTTCATAAATATAATCCTTTTCTTTCTCTTAAAATAAAAAATAAAAAGATTCATTTTATTCTTTATGATATTTTCAAAATTATTTTTAAAAATATTTAAAAATATTGATAACTACAACATGTTCCTATTCATATATAATTTTTTCTTATAAATTATTTAAAAAATAATTTTATTTATTTTGAAATTAAAGAGTAAAATTGATATTTAATATATAGATTTAAATTATTTATAATATTTAATATATTTATAATGCAACTCTAGTTAGATTAGTAATTGTGAAGTTTAGCTAAATCAGTAGAACAATAAGACAAGTTATAAATTAATGACCAACAATTTATCATGAATGTTGGGTGATATGGCTGATCCTACGCCGTTAGAATAAACGGTAAAGATAGCGGTAGCTGACGAGGGCTACATCAACCCCCGAGACCTACCTCTCGGTCTCGGGGCATATGAACAGTATCTCAACCCCCGAGACCTACCTCTCGGTCTCGGGGCACATGAACAGCATCTCAACCCCCAAGACCGAGAGGTCGGTCTCGGGGCACATGAATAGTAACTCAACCCTCGAGACCTACCTCTCGGCCTCGGGGCACATGGACAGTGCATTAACCCTCGGGGCCCCCTACTCAATCTCAGGGCGCACGAATGGCATCTCAATCCCTGGCGCATGGTCAGGTTATTCTGGGCCACCTGGCGTGCTCACATAATCCATCGCACATCCGTGGCAGAGAGTGGCCATGCCTCATAACGACATATGATCCGTTGTATCTTAGTCACTGTGCATGGCCATACCCCGTTACGGTATGCGGATCACCACCTGCCCATTGCAGCAGTGACGCGCACCAGACGTTACCTCAGACGCGAGACATCTGTGAGGTCGTACTGATAGGTAACTCATGATGCATCCGGTGTGTACGATAACAGTACAACTTATCATCGTCGGCCCCATATTTTGTCCATTATTGGACTGGGCTCCTAAGAATCAGTGATGATGGGAATAGAAAGGGGACATCCGAACAGGTATAAAAGCACGCGCCCGCTGTAAGGATCTTTGAACTCTAGTTTTCTAGCTTTTTTCCTCCTAGCAAAACCCTAACTATCTCAGCTCTCTTCTGCTGAGCAGTTCTTATCTGATCCCAAGTAACTAACTTGAGCGTCGGAGGGTCCCCACCGGAGCATCCAGTCTCCGTGGACTTTTCTTGCAGGGGTCCGGTGAGAAGGACGTCCGTCTTCCCCGACGCTTGAAGAAGGTGACTTGGCGTCATCAGATTGGCGCGCCAGGTAGGGGGGAAAGAGAAAGACATCGAACCAGCAATCTACAATCTCTCTCTTCAAGCTCTTGAAGCCATGGTGACGACCCGAACGAAGGGAGTTTCTGCCAGTTGCGCTGGGGGGTAGCGCCACGGGGCCGGTACACCCGCAGAGGCCCCCTCGGCTCCCCCGGCTAGCGTTCCGGTACAACTGCATCCCCAGGAGGCTGGACCTTCCGCTCCTCTGGCCGATGTCCCTGGGCCTCCTCCGCATCAGTTCCAAGAAGATCGATTCATCGCCCTGGCCCCGCAAGTCCAATCTCTGGCGGCGGTGGTTCAGGGCCTGCAGCACCAACAGGCAGTCGCACAGCAGCCGGAGCTAAATCCATCAGTCCCAGGGGTGGTGCAACCCAGCCAGCATTTCTCCTGGAGGAGATCACCGGTGCCAAGGGATTGCCACCATCAAGCTCCACCCAAGCCTCACCACCGGGAAGTCTCCAAGAGGCACCGGTCGCCTTCCCGCCACGCTAGTGTCTCTCCTAAGCGGCGGCATGGGAAGGAGGCAGAGCGCCCTCGCCGACATCGCCGTCCCCGTTCTCCGTCCTCTGAATCTTCTGGGGAAGGATCCGTTGATGGCCGGATGGCCCGTCGAGCCGAGCGTCGTCTCGACGAGTATAACCAGAGGTTGGAGGAACTTAGCCGTCGGATCACCCACTTGCCAGAGACGGACTACGACAGCCGGCCTCCATTATCTTGCCGCATCATGGAAGAACCCATCTCCACCTGGTTCTGCCTTCCCCAGCTAGATCCTTATGACGGGACCACAGACCCCTTGGACCACCTGGAAAGTTATAAGGTCCTCATGCAAGTCCAGGGGGCCACCGACTCACTCATGTGCATCGCCTTCCCAGCCACCCTAAAGAAGGCCGCCCGAGCCTGGTACTCCCGCCTGCCACCACGGAGCATTGATTCCTTCCGCCAGTTGGAGAGGGCTTTCTTGGCCCATTTTGATGCCTGCCGGAAGATCCCCAGGGTAGCAGATAGCCTCTTCGCCGTCCAGCAGAAGAGCGGTGAGTCCCTACGGAATTATGTTGCTCGGTTCAAGGAGGCGGCCCTGGAGGTCTACAACCTTGAAGACTCGGTGGCCACTTTGGCCTTGAAGCGAGGGCTTCGCCCGTCTCGCTTCGCATACTCCCTCGACAAGAAGCCACCCGGCTCCTACGCCGAGCTTCTGACCCAGGCCCAGAAGTACATTCAAGCTAATGAGGCTGACTTCTCCCGGTGTGAGGCTGACGGGAACGTCCCCAAGAAACCGGCCCGACCGGAACCTGCTGAAGCTTGCCCCAGAAGACCTGAACCTCCTCGCCGGCCATACAACCGTCCCCGAGCCCCCGCGCCAAGAGATGGACCCTACACCCCACTGCTCGCCCCGATATCTCAGATCTTGCTCGAGATTGAAGGGGAGTCTTATCTTCAGCGCCCTTCTCCGTTGAACCCGAAGATCCCTTGCAACAAGAACCTCTATTGTCGCTACCACCGGGATCACGGTCATGATACTGACGAGTGTTGCCAGCTGAAGAAGGCTATCGAAGACCTCATCCAGCGGGGCCACCTGGGAAAGTTCGTCCAGAGGAACAACCCGGGAGCTCCTGGTCCGTCGGTGCCTCCGCCGCCGATGATCGACAATGCCCCAACAGAGAAGACGGTGGCAATGATTTCCTGGGGGGCAGGAGGCCCACCGAAGAGGCCGAGAGGGGAGGGGGAGTTAGATTCTGTAATTCCTTTCTTTAAGAATGATTTAGAGGAGGTAGTAAACAAAAACGATGACAGCGTCGTCGTGTATATGACGATTGCTAAACATCCTATAAAGAGAATTCTAGTTGACAGTGGGAGCTCTGTGGATGTTTTGAACTATGATGCTTTTGTTCGTATGAACCTATCGCCTGATCTACTTCGGCCCGTCGCCATGCCCCTGATGGGGTTTACTGGAGATTCTGTGAAAGTCGAGGGGGAGGTCACTCTTCCTGTGACGGCTGGCACGACCCCGTGTCAAAGTACAGTTTTCATGAAGTTCTTGGTGGTTCGCGTGCCCCTTGCTTACAACGCGATCCTCGGGAGGCCCAGGCTCAATCTTTTGGATGCTGTCATTTCCACTAAAAGGCTCCTCGTGAGGTTTCTTACCAGCGAAGGAGTCGGCGAGATGAGGGGAGAGCAGAATCCACCTTTACTTTGCTACCACATGGCCCTTAGTCCGCAGGGGGCGGCACCCGCACCGGTACCTGAGATGCTGGATCCTCGAGACATGGAGAGAAGAGGAGAGCCGGCCGAGCGACTGCTTACTTTCCCCCTCTAGGAGGACCCAACGAGAACAGTCCGGATCGGAGCCCTACTCCCATAGGAGGCTCGTGACCGGCTCCTCACCTTTCTGCGAGCTAATGTGGATGTCTTCGCCTAGTCGGCATCCGATATGTCAGGAATTTCAGAACAGGTGATTACTCACCAACTTAACATTCGGGCGGAGTGCCGACCTATCCGGCAGAAGAAAAGGAGTTTCGCCCCCGATCGACAGAAGGCCGTGGATGAAGAGGTGCGGAAGCTACTGGCGGCCGGTCATATCCGTGAGGTGCACTACCCAGACTGGTTGGTGAATGTCGTGATGGTTCGCAAGGCCAGTGGGAGCTGAAGGATGTGCGTGGACTTCACCGACCTCAACAAGGCATGCCCCAAAGACAGCTTCCCATTGCCCCGGATCGACCAGCTGGTGGACGCCACGTCCGGGCATGAAACTCTTAGTTTCATGGATGCATTCTCGGGATACAATTAGATCAGGATGAACCCGACGGATGAAGAAGCCACCTCCTTTATTACAGAAAAGGGGATTTACTGCTAGAAGGTGATGCCGTTTGGGCTGAAGAATGCCGGAGCCACCTATCAAAGGTTGATGAATAAGGTCTTTGAGGACCAAATAGGGCGCAACATGGAGGTGTACATGGACGATATGCTGACAAAGAGTACCAGTGCTACTGACCATATCGCCGACCTCGAGAAGACTTTCAACAACCTGCGCTGGTATCGGATGAGGCTTAACCCCCATAAGTGCACCTTTGGAGTGGCGGCAGGCAAGTTTCTAGGCTTTATAGTAACCCAGCGGGGGATTGAAGCCAACCCTGACAAGATCAGGGCTATCTTGGAGATGAGGCTCCCAGCTAACAAAAAGGAGGTGCAACGCCTAACTGGGAGGGTGGCGGCTTTGAGTCGCTTCATGTCAAGATCGGTAGAAAGGTGCCTGCCCTTCTTTAAGGCGCTGTGCAAGGTCAATGGCTTCGAATGGACAAAGGAGTGTCAGGATGCCTTTGAGGAGTTGAAGCAATTTTTATCCACTCCCCCGCTGTTGTCCAAGCCAAAGAATGGAGAGGAGCTCTTCCTATATCTTGCAGCCTTCCCCGAAGCTGTCAGCTCTGGGCTCGTGCGCATTGATGTTGATGGAGTCCAGAGGCCGATCTATTACACCAGCAAGGTACTTCATGATGCCGAGACCAAATACTCTAGAATTGAGAAGATCATTTTTGCCCTGGTGGTCTCTACCCAACGCTTCCGACCCTACTTTCAAGCCCATCCTATTGTGGTACTCACGGACCAACCTCTCTGGACCATCTTGTCTCGCCCTGACACCTCCGGTCGGCTAGCCAAATGGGCCATTAAGCTAAGTGAATTCGACCTATCCATCCGACCAAGGTCGGCCATGAAGTCTCAGGTGATAGCCGATTTCTTGGTTGAGTGTTCCTGGACCGAGAAGTATGTGGAGGAGATACGCCCGGAGGAGTATGTAGACCCTCCCTCAACCGAGGAGACAGAAAAAGATGACTGGATTTTGCATGTGGATGGAGCAGCAAATTCTCAAAGAGGTGGAGCCGGACTCATCCTTGCGAGCCCTGAAGGGGATGCGGTGGAGTATGCTCTTAGATTCCAGTTCTCGGCAACTAACAACCAGACGGAGTATGAAGCCCTGTAGCGGGAATGAGGTTGGCTGAGGAGTTAGGTGCGGGGCGTTTGAGGGCCTTCATGGATTCTCAACTTATTTCTAGGCAGATCACTGGGGAGTACAAAGCTAGGGATCCAACCATGTCCCGTTATCTGAGCCAGGTGCAATCCTAAGCCTCTCGGTTCTCTTACTTCCGTGTCAGCTATATTCCCCGAGCGGAGAACGCCAGGGCCGACGCATTATCCCATTTAGCCACTTCGGCCGATGGGACACTGGGAAGAACATATGTGGAGCACCTCCATGCCCCAAGCATTGATGTTGCGGATGAAGCGTTACCGGTGGAGCAAGAGCCCTCCTGGATGGACGCCTATGTCCGATATTTGAGCGACGGCACTCTCCCAGAGAACCCCATTGAGGCCAAGTTACTCAGGTGGAGGGCTCCGAGATTCTTGATGATGGATGGGAAGCTTTATCGAAGATCATTCTCATACCCAGTCCTCAGGTGCATGGGACCAGTAGAATCAGACTACATCCTGAGGAAGATCCATGAAGGCATCTGTGGAATCACCTGGAGGGCAGAGCCCTAGCTTACAAGGCCCTACGACAGGGGTACTTTTGGCTGACCATGAAGGAGGACGCAGCCGAGCTTGTTAAGATATGTGATAGCTGTCAGCACCATGCTAATATTCAGCGACAGCCGATGTCTCAGTTAACCCCCTTGGTGGCACCCTGGCCCTTCGCCCAATGGGGTATGGATATCCTGTGGCCATTTCCCTCGGCCTCCGGACAGCGAATGTTCCTCCTGGTGGCCGTTGATCACTTCACCAAGTGGGTTGAAGCCGAGGCCCTTGCTAAGATCACGAAAAGCAAAGCGAGATCCTTCTTCTGGAAGTCCATTATATGTCGGTTCGGACTGCCGCACACCTTGGTCACCGACAATGGCCGGCAGTTTGACAACGCGCCCTTTCGAGAATTCTGCTCCGAACTGGGCATCCGTCAGAAATTCACTTCCGTCGGGCACCCTCAGACCAACGTGGCAGCTGAGGTAACTAATCGAATCATTCTCCAAGGGCTGAGGACTCAACTGGATGACTGCAAGGGACGATGGGTGGAGGAGCTCCCCAACGTGATGTGGGCCTACCACACAACGCCGCGAGCCCCCACCGGCGAGACCCCATTCAGCTTAGTCTTTGGATCCGAAGCCGTCATCCCGGTAGAGGTTGGCTCACCGAGCCCTCAGGTGGAGTCGTACAACAAGGAAGGCAACCCAGACCAGCTGCGAGCCAACCTCAACCTGATGGAGGAAATGCGAGACCAAGTGTGACTTTGAATGGCGGTCTACCGACAACGGGCCGCCAAATATTACAACGCCCGTGTGCGTCCCTGGACTTTCCTGCCGGGGGACCTGATCCTTCGACGGGCCGAAGTTTTGAAGCCAACGGAGGGAGGCAAGCTAGCCCCAAATTGGGAAGAACCCTATCGGATCGCCGAGACACTTCGTCACGGAGCTTACAAGATTGAAGAGCTCGATGGGAAGTCGCTTTCCAGGACATGGA
Organism: Calamus simplicifolius; assembly: GCA_900491605.1. NCBI lineage: Eukaryota > Viridiplantae > Streptophyta > Magnoliopsida > Arecales > Arecaceae > Calamus > Calamus simplicifolius. Next base: position 322,438 of record UESW01001457.1, read on the forward strand.
ATGCAGACAACCTTCATCGGTACTATCAGTAACGCATTCCTCCTCTCACATTAAATACCGTGCCTGTATTCTTTTGGGCTTTTGCCCCTCATTCTATATTAACAAATTTTAATTTTAGCTCCTGAGTTCTTTTTACCTAAAGCCCTAGGCCAGCCAGGCATAAAGCCCGACACCCATCGGCATCTAAAGCCCTAGGCCAGCCAGGCATAAAGCCCGACACCCGCCGACATCTAAAGCCCTAGGCCAGCCAGGCATAAAGCCCAACACCCATCGGCATCTAAAGCCCTGGGCCAGCCATGCATAAAGCCCGACACCCGTCGGCATCTAAAGCCCTGGGCCAGCTAGGCATAAAGCCCGACACCCGTCGGCACCTAAAGCCCTGGGCCAGCCAGGCATAAAGCCCGACAGCCGTCGGCACCAAAAGCCCTATGCCAGCCAGGCATAAAGCCTGACACCCATCGACATCTAAAGCCCTGCACCAGCCAGGCATAAAGCCCGACACCCGTCGGCACCTAAAGCCCTGGGCTAGCCAGGCATAAAGCCCGACACCCGTCGGCATCTAAAGCCCTGCACCAGCCAGGCATAAAGCCCGACACCCATCGGCACCTAAAGCCCTGGGCCAGCCAGGCATAAAGCCCGACACCCATCGGCATCTAAAGCCCTGCACCAGCTAGGCATAAAGCCCGACACCCGTCGACACCTAAAGCCCTGGGCCAGCCAGGCATAAAGCCCGACACCCGTCGACATCTAAAGCCTTGGGCCAGCCAGGCATAAAGCCCGACACCCGTCGGCATCAAAAGCCATGCACCAGCCAGGCATAAAGCCCGACACCCGTCGACACCTAAAGCCCTGGGCCAGCCAGGCATAAAGCCTGACACCCATCGGCATCTAAAGCCCTGCACCAGCCAGGCATAAAGCCTGACACCCGTCGGCACCTAAAGCCCTGGGCCAGCCATGCATAAAGCCCAACACCCATCGGCATCTAAAGCCCTGGGCCAGCCAGGCATAAAGCCCGACACCCGTCGGCATCTAAAGCCCTGGGCCAGCCAGGCATAAAGCCCGACACCCATCGACATCAAAAGCCCTACACCAGCCAGTCATAAAGCCCGACACCCGTCGGCACCTAAAGCCCTGGGCCAACCAGGCATAAAGCCCGACACCCGTCGGCATCTAAAGCCCTGCACCAGCCAGGCATAAAGCCCGACACCCATCGGCACCTAAAGCCCTGGGCCAGCCAAGCATAAAGCCCGACACCCATCGGCATCTAAAGCCCTGGGCCAGCCAAGCATAAAGCCCGACACCCGTCGGCACCTAAAGCCCTGCACCAGCCAGGCATAAAGCCCGACACCCGTCGGCATCTAAAGCTCTGCACCAGCCAGGCATAAAGCTCGACACACGTCGACATCTAAAGCCCTGAGCCAGCCAGGCATAAAGCCCGACACCCGTCGGCATCTAATGCCCTGGGCCAGCCAAGCATAAAGCCCGACACCCGTTGGTACCTAAAGCCCTGCATCAGCCAGGCATAAAGCCCGACACCCGTCGGCATCTAAAGCTCTGCACCAGCCAAGCATAAAGCCCGACACTCGACAGCATCTAAAGCCCTGCACCAGCCAGGCATAAAGCCCGACACCCGACGGCACCTAAAGCCCAACACCCGACGGCACCCAAAGCCCGACACCCGACGGCACCCAAAGCCCGACACCTAACGGCACTTAAAGCCCTGGACCAGTTAGGCATAAAGCCCGACCCCGATCGGCACAAAGGCCATGGGCTAGCCAGGCACAAAAAGATGCGCACCGTTGGCAAAGCAATGTGCGAGCGGCTCGGAAGGCTCGGTTTTATCTTGACCTTCGAGTCCTATGCTCTGTTGGGAACACGGGTTTCGTGCCTTCTAACCCCAAGATCTAGTCCTACGAAGCTAAGTCGAATTATCTAAGGGTAAGCTACGGATTGCTCGGCACCGACGAAGCCCCTAAGGGTCCCACGTCGGCTGCCAAAGAGTTTGAAGTGACAGTGGCAACCAAGCGGAGATGAATTCCATTGAAAAGAGTGTTTCATTAATTTGAACTGTGCAAAAAATGCCGACCACGTCGGGTTCACAAAAACAAAATACAGTATGGGGCTCATGAGTCGGCGGGTGCGTCCTCATCATCAAACGAGCCCATCTCAGAGAGGCGGTCCTGCTCTACTTCAAGGGCCTGGGGAAAGTTTAAGTCTTTGGCCACTTTCTCCTTCCCGCGCTGGAATCCTTGAAGATATGCCCCCGTCGAAGCTTCGGTCAGCTCCTCCATGAAATGCTCAGACACCCGAAATTCTTCAATAACTCTGGTGGTCCTGATTTCGATAGCTGCCTCCACCTCAGCCGCCAGTGCCCCCCTCTCAACAGCCAAGGTTGCCACTGCTATCCTCTCGGCCTCCAGAGCTAGATTCCTTTCCTCCTCCGCTCCTTTCGCCCTTTCTTTGGCCTTCATCATTTTCTCCTCCGCCGTCCTTGCCAAATCTCTGGCCTCACTCACCTGACTATCGGCCGCTTGGATGGTTGCGACCAACTCGGAGATATGCAGGTCTCTGGCTGCGATGGCATTATCGGCTTCCATGAGCTGGTTGAGGGCCGCTCGCAAGCGGTTGGACTCTATCTATGCCCAGCTCTCGGCCGCCTTTATTTCATCAGCCCGGGCAGTCTTGGCTGATTCTAAGGCCTTCTCTGCAGTTTCTGCTCGAGCGCGAGCGTCCTCCGCCTCTTTTTGGGCCTCCCGCACAATGGTTTTCTCACCATGGATAATTTCCCTGGTGATAGCCAAGGAGTTGGCAACCTGCATGCAAGCCCCATGTCAAAAAGAAAAGGAAGAGCAGAAAGAAATTCGAGAGCAAAAAGCGGATAGTCTAACTACCTTGACTAGGGCTGCGTATGACTCACGAAAGAAGGTAGCCGCCTTCAGATGGCTGAGGTCCTCCTGAACCTCCGATACGAGGATCGATGAGATGAGCCGCTCCACCCGGCGCCCATCATCTAGGACAGAGTTCTGAGACAGTCCACGCCTAGCCCCACTCCTTCCGGCAGTTTCGGCGGTCTCGGATCCACCGCATGGAGAGCTGCTCATTGGCATCCTCTCCGGGGGCGGGCCTGCCGTCTGCGATGGTCCCTCGCCCCAGTCCCTTGCAGCTTCGCTGGGAGCTGGTTCACCGGGGGCAAGAGCCCCCCCCACTGCCGTCGGCTCCTTTGCAGCCGGCTCTTCTACGGCCAGCTCCGCCTCCATGGCCGGCTTTGCCTCTATGGTCGGCCCCCCCGTGGCCGGCGCCTCAGGGGACGCTCCACCGCTCATGGTCCTTTCGGGTGGGGTGTCGGCCGTCAAGTCTATCTCTGGGGCGACTGGAGGCTCCTGCGGTGCGGATGGCTCGGGTGCCCGCACTGTCAGGCGTTTCAAATCTGGTGCTCGCCATCCCTCGCTCGGTTCCTCTCGGGCTTTCCTTTTGGCGGCGGCCTTCATGAGTCGGCGCGCTGGGATTTTCATAGCTGCGCAGTATCGGCCGGGGTCAGCAAAAAAAAATGATGAGCGAGAGCAAGGGCAAGACTTTGGTTAAGTGCAGGAAGAATTACCAAACTGGGAGATAAGTCCCACCGACTGGAGGTTTTCCTCCGTCAAGAGCAGGCTATACCGAGGAATTTTGGTGGACAACAACTGCCCTAGCGCCTCTCTATCTCCAGGGTGGACAGTGGAGTTTGCATTACCTCGGGGGTCAGGGTCTCCCCACTGGGACTTCACTTGGCCAATGTTGGCGAAGAAAAACCGAGATTTCCAGCCTTTAACGGAAGATGGGAGAAGGAGTTTAAGGACGCGGTTGGGCCTGGGCTGGAACATCCACCAGCCTTTTTGAGATCGGAGAATATAAAAGGAACGGAAGAGAGAGACTCGCGGGGTGATGTGGAGATGATGGCAAAGGATAACAAAAGCACAAATGATGCGCAAGGAATTTGGGACCAACTGGGAAGGAGTTAAGGAATAATAGTTAAGGAGGTTAACGAAGAAAGGATGGAAAGGTAAGCGGAGGCCCACTCTCAGGGAAATCTCATAGATGGCCACCCAGCCCGGTCGGGATGAAATCACTCTGTCATCAGGGGTCGGGAGATAGAGCTCAATATCCCGAGGAATTTGGTAACGGGCCCGGATGTTCGCCAAATCGTTGCCCATTACCGTGGAAGCAGCCCCTTCTGGGGATTCCGCCTCCGCACTGCAGGAGGTGCCGGCCCTCGCCTAGCGACCTCTCGGATTCCAGCCAGCCGCCGCTGGACGCCGCCCTGTGAGAGCCTCCCCGGTGACCCGTCGCTGGGCTAGAGGGACGTGATCCTCCGAATCGAAGGACCACTCAAGGGGAGAAGAAGGGGGAGAAGGAGAGGCTTGAGGCCTCTCGGGCGAAGAACGATTCTCCGAATCGTCCTCCGCAGACCAAGACAGGGAACTCATTGCAGGGTGAAAGATTGAAGAAACCGAGGAGGAACGAAGAGCTAACATGGGAAGGAAGGTGACGAACGCGAGCTCTCGAGTTGCAGGGGGGACCAGGAAGCGAAAAATCAGAAAGCTGGGGAAGGAGATGACGATCCCAAGAGTAGAATGACCGCTTTCGACCCTCTATGCAGATTTTATTCAGTTTCAAATTGTCCCGCCGTGCCTCGACTGCCATGCGGGCTCCCACCGCGAGCCGGATTGCCTAGGTAATCACTGAGCGCGGGATACGGTTCATCTCCAGCCAATGGTAGGACACCGATGACGTCGCCGTTATGATGGGTAATGATGGCACACCTTTCTTCACGGACTTCGACGGATAAACCCAGCTTCGAGGATGATTGCCGCAAATCGAGTGGACAGCATTGGCCGCCCCATCACATCCCTGTACTACCCGCATAAAGTTACTGCAGTGCCTATAGACACGCGTCTAGAGGCGGTTCGCAATGAGTAGGGATCAGCCATTTGGAAGGTGACACCCCTTTCACTTTACTGGGATGGGCCCACTCCGTCTCAGGGGTGAGGGGGCATCTGATATGGCTAATCCTACGCCGTTAGAATAAACAGCAAAGATAGCGGCAGCTGACGAGGGCTACATCAACCCTCGAGACCTACCTCTTGGTCTCAGGGCACGTGAACAGTATCTCAACCCCCGAGACCTACCTCTCGGTCTTGGGGCACATGAATAGTATCTCAACCCCCGAGACCTACCTCTCGGTCTCGGGGCACATGGACAGTGCATTAACCCCCGGGACCCCCTACTCAGTCTCAGGGCGCACGAATGGCATCTCAATCCCTGGCGCATGGTCAGGTTATTCTGGGCCACCTGGCGTGCTCACATAATCCACCGCACATCCGTGGTAGAGAGTGGCCATGCCTCATAACGGTGTATGATCCGTTGTATCTTAGTCACTGTGCATGGCCATACCCCGTTACGGTATGCGGATCACCACCTGCCCGTTGCAGCGGTGATGCGCACCAGACGTTACCTCAGACACGAGACATCTGTGAGGTCATACTGACAGGTAACTCATGATGCATCAGGTGTGTATGATAACAGTACAACTTGTCATCGTCGGCCCCATATTTTGTCCGTTATTGGACTGGGCTCCTAAGAATCAGTGATGATGGGAATAGAAAGGGAACATCCGAACAGGTATAAAAGCACGCGCCCGCTGTAAGGATCCTTGAACTCTGGTTTTTAGCTTTCTTCCTCCTAGCAAAACCCTAACTGTCTCAGCTCTCTTCTGCTGAGCAGTTCTTGTCTGATCCCAAGTAACTAACTTGAGCATCGGAGGGTCCCCACCGGAGCATCCGGTCTCCGGGGACTTTTCTTGCAGGAGTCCAGTGAGAAGGACGTCCGTCTTCCCCGACGCTTGAAAAAGGTGACTTGGCGTCATCATTGGGTAAATTATTGTCTTTTGATTTTTTTTAAAAATATCATTAAATTGGTGTTGTAGTTTTTATGATTTTTTGTAATTTATTATAAATATAGTTTAAAATATTAATTTTGACTATTTTAAAAATTGAGTAATTTACCATAAATCGAGGCAAGTATAATTTTTATAGCATTTTTTAAAATACCACTAAAACAATATTGTGAAATATGAATACAATAGTAGCGTTTATAGCATTTGTAGGAAGAAGTTGTTTATTTCATAATACTTCTTAATAGTTAAGAGCATTGAACCTTAAATAATATTAAAAAGATAAATATAGTGGCAAATGCTACATTAGCCATACCACTAATATCTATTTCTTTTTGGTTGCATCATTTCAGGTGAGAAAGTGATTGCATATCCGTATATTTATCCAATCAATCAACCTATTGCCTTGCACTTTTGAGCTTTGGTAATTATTATGCATGTATTTGTACACTAAAGATATTATATTTTTTAATTGATCAATATCATGGTTGCCAACAGGTACAAAGATATTTGATTGTTCTTTAACAGTAACCTATATACTACAGTCAATTTTCTAAACCACAGATTGACCATGCGTTGGTTTATATATGGATTTGGATAATATCATTTTCATTCATTTTCATTGAGCTTTAGGATCAAGTGTTTGCTCAAAATATTATAATTGATCAACTATACTTCATGGTACATATTGACTAAGATTTGGTTGGATTTTATACATAATATATGAAGAGATTGTAGCAGGCTGCTTGACATTTGACAAAAAAAGAATATATTTGGATAGATAATCACTCAATTGATTATTTTAGAAAGAAATTATTGAGAGAAGAGGAAGCTATTTATACAAGGAACTGGTAATAACCATTAAAGAGAGAGTTACCAAAACAAAAAAACCATCAAAGAATGGTTGTTATTGCTTGGATAAAACTACTTTTTGTATGATAAAAAGAGGTCTTTTCTAGGCTCATGATCTCACTCTCCACAGCATGAATAAAAAAATCTAATTATCATATATAGTTATGTATCTTAGAATAGAATTGGGATTTTGATCAAGCCTTTAGTGAATATGATCAATCTAATTCAGCACATTTCTTTATCATTTCTAATATTTTGTTTTGATCCGTTTTATACAACGCATCAATTGTACCATGTAACGCCTCACTATTATTTTTACGATAATAATGGTCATTGTGATTTTAATAATACTTGCAGCATATATGGTGATGATTGGCATGCGAAATGCTATCAAACTAATACATGGTATCCTATAATGCGAAATGTTCCGCCACATACTAATGTTAAAGGCTTTTGCTTAACGATCTTTTTTCTACCTAATGCATTCAAAACGTCTCAAAAATATTAATTTCTATTTTTTTGATGCAATAGGAAGTGCAAGTTAATTTATCATCTACGTCATAAAATTTAAAAATTACAAAATAAAAAACAAAACCATAGCCTCGAATCCATGCTTTCCATACTCAATGCTGCCTGCACCTTCCAACAAACATATATATCAAACCTTAAATTTCTATCAAAAGGGTGTTCGGAAGCTTGAACATCCTATGCTCTACATTAGATCGATACTAGAATGCGTTAAAAGAAGGCCCGTTTGTTTTGGGTTCCTGGCAGCTTTATTCCTACTTTATGCGGCATAAGTTGTTGCTAAGTGATACTCGTATGACCCCTGACATGATCTGAAACCAGGTCTTATATAGAGTTGCCTGGCCCCATGGCCAAACCCAGGTCCTGGTGATTGGGAAAGCCATTTCTGATCATTATAATCTAAAGAGCAGTATAGACGATTCTGCCTCCTCTCCCACGTCACATTCAGCCCTCTCGTTCTTTTATACATATATACAATATTACATAATAATATTATTATAATTATATATTATATCTATTATCGAATCTATACTCTGATTAGTGATGTCATATAGTATAAAATAATATTTATATTAAACTCATATTTAAATTAAATTTATCTTTTTCTCATTAATTAGTTTATCACATAGGCATAGCGAGAATAAATTTATCCATTTTCTAAATAGTATACCTTCAAATCTTAACAATCATTCAAAAAAAACACTATTAATTGATGGGAGTGTTAGAGGCAGACTTATTGGTTCAGCTTTTGTGATCTGTGAATTGGATGGATCGATGCTAGCAGCTAGTAGATTCGGCCTTCTTAACCTTTCGGTGGCATTAGTTGAGTTGTATGCAGCGTGGGCTGGTATATCTTATGCCATCCGTAGTCTGGGCATTCGAAGGCTCATTATTGAGGGAGATTCTATTACTGTTATTTGCTGGCTCCATGCCTACCATTCTCTTGATCCACGACATTCGGCTATGCTTCATCAGGCTTATAGCGTCCAGATTCGGCACATTTTCTGGAAAGCTAACTCAGCGGCTGATTAGGTAGCTCTTCGGGTAGCCCATCACTTCGGATCATGAAGCTGACACCGAGTGACCGGTGCCCTCTGGTTCTTACTCAAATTTTATATTCTGATATATCGAACCTGACTCACCTTAGAATGATATGATCATCCGTTTGTACCAAAAAAAATATTAAAATCACCTCAGCATTCCAAACGCATTCTCGAAAATATTTGGTTTGAACAGCACCGTATTCTCAAAAAATTGGATTCAACAGCAAAATAGAGTTGAAATCTGCAATATTGTACCTTCTTGACATCACGTAGCTTGATTTTCTCAAAAAAAAAAGTGGACAATTGTTATCATGCTGCATCGTATGCGTCACAAAGGTGGCGGAACATATCGGGACAGCGAAGGGTTTAAGATTAGACTGTTCCCCATGCATTTAATGAAAGTTTTTGACGAGAGAGAGAGAGAGAGAGAGAGAGGGATACGTGTGGATGGGTCTACGTCATGGAGTGAGCGAGGAAATAAAATTATAGAAGGCAACGGAAACGCCGGCTGCTCAGCAACTCTCCCTCCCTTCCAGGGCACCAACTAATAATCCTTTCAAAATATTCAGGCAGCAGCAAGCAGTAGTGGGATTGCGTTCGCCCAATTTGCCGTCGACTTTACTATCCAATAATCCCATTTTGAATCTTTCTATATGAATTTTTTTATATGAATTACGGAATGATCTGTCCACTATTAACTAATTTTTCTTTACCTATCTCACATAGCATCTAAGAACTACTAATCTTTTGGCTAGCGATTGAAATTTGGATATATATAGCAATTTTTTATTGCAGTTTGGTACTTGGTAAGATCCAAAGAGCAACTTGCGTATTTTCTTGTTCAGGGGATTGTCTTATGCTTAAGGAGACATGTCTGTGTGTGCGTGTTCAATGGTGTTTCTTATAAAAGATCTAGATGTGCATGTGTTTGTGATGTTGATTTAGTGATCCTTTTACATTTGGTTTAATAGTGAGTTATTAATTGGTGTCATGTAATTTGAATATATTTGATGAATATTGATATATTAGGTAATCTAACAATAAGAATGAAAAATAAATTTTTAGTATGCTCACACCAGCAATGCGGTTGTGCATCGTTGCACAGCCAGCGTTGCATGTGGCTGCGTCGCTGCGCGCCCGACCACACGGGTCACCAGTGCGCGCCAGCCACACACCCGGCTGCCAGGCCGCCTGCGCGTGCCAGCGACGTACTCGGCCGCGTGGGCGGCAGCGACCGCGCCAACAACGCGCCTGCGCGCGTCGCTGGTGGGAAAGCATTTGCGACACGCATGCGCCGGCCTGCCTAAGGCCACGCACCCAATCTAGATCATGCAGCCCTCTTCCCCCCCTCCCCGGCCCGTCGGTCTCCCCTCCCCAGCCCCGGCCGCCTCCTTCTCCTTGGCTCCCCCTACTACTCCCCTTGTCGATCGAGCGCCTCACCCAAACCCCCTTGGCCCTCGGCTCCCCTCGCGGGTGCATCACCCCAGCCCTCCTTAGCCCCCGGCTCCCCTCCCCCCTGGCCTCGGCCGCCTGGTCCCTCCTCCCCTCCGTTAGCCCCCCTGCTCCTTGGCCCCTTGGTATAGGTTTTCCCTTCCTTTTCTATCTTCTTTTTTTATAGGTTTTCCTTCCTTGGAAGAACTATAATGATGAAACATGACATAGTTAAAAGAAACAGGCAGCCCAAGATGGGAAAAGCAATTTGTATGATGTGATTTTTCACTAAATGATGAGTGCTTGTCGCTGTTGGACTTGCACAATGAGGCAAACTCGACACTTCACCACATAAATCTTTGTTATAAGCAAACCATTCTGCCGGAGCATTTAGAAACAATCTGCTATTAGGAAGTGGGCCCAAGAAATTGTTGTACGATAAATCGATTGATGTCAAACCCACCATGCCTCCAAAAGATGATGGTATGGATCCTGACAAATTGTTATTGGATAAGCTTAAAGATGTTAAGGCTGTGTTTGAAATAGGGGATAAGGAAGGATATCCGCCCTTATTCTCAAAAGCTATAACTATAAAGTAGTGTTTGATAGAAAAAATATTATCCATGGATAAGTGTACGGGATAGAGTTTGTCCCCTGGCTATCCCTAGGGATTCCTTGGCTATCCCATTGATCATATCAAATGCAAAAAGGTAAATCCATAGGATAACTTTTTTTTTACTCTTATTTGGAGGGATAACCAGCTATTCCTGCATTTTCTTGGGAATAAATTGAGGGGATATCCCATGGTTAACCATGGATTATCCCTTTGGTTAACTTTATTCCCAGCTATCCCTTATAGTTATGGCTTTTGGGAATAAGAGGGGATATCCCCTCTTATCCCCTATTTCAAACACTACCTAAAGGATAAGTCTGAAAAGGTTAACCAAAGGGGATAATCCATCTTTAACCATGGGTTATCCCTTGAACTTATTCCCTAGGGAACCTAGGAATAACTAGAGGTATCCCTTGATGGCAAAACTGTTATTTAAAAAAGATGATTATTCCCTCAACTATCCTTTGGATAAATTCTATCATATACTTATCCAAAGATAACATTTTGGGAATCAAAAACTACATAATAAGTCAAGCTTGCCGGTTATGATGGTATTTTTCCTTCAAGTAAATTGTCGCTCAGATCAAGTAGATCCCTGTGACCTTGCAAACCCTCCGATTTGGGTAGGAATGCATCAGTCCAATTTATTCTCTCTTAAATTCAAGAGGCATAATTTAGAGAAACCATCCATATGTTGCAGTAATGACCCACTTAAGTTATTCTCAGATAAATCTAGAGTTTCTAGATTGAATAGTTTTCTAAGTTCCAAAGGAATTCTTCCAAATAATCTATTGCGACTCAAATTCAAGTTAAACAATGAGCTCATGCTACCTAGCTCCCCTGGTATCTTTCCTACAAGTTGATTGGAAGAAAGGTCTAGCACTCCTAATTTCAACATTTTTCCAAATTCAGAAGGCATTTTTCCAGTTAAGAAGTTTTCTGAAATCCGCAAGCTTGTCAAGTTTGGGTAGTATGCCCAATTTGATGATATCTCACCGTACAAGTGGTTGTGGCTCATATCAATGTACGTTAGATTAGAGTAATTCGCAAAGGCATCAAAGATTCTTCCTTTGAGCGTATTTCTTTCCATGCGAGCTCTTACTAAACTCGAGCAATTTTTCAGGCCTAGTGGGATAGGACCCTCAAAATGGATGTCATATATGGCAAGACGTTGAAGTACACCTCCTGTTATATGATTGTTTGAGAGCCGTACGTAGATGAATTAAGTGGACTAGGTTGCCTATTTCATGGGGTATGGATCAGCTGGTGAGACTATTATCGTACTAAGTCCAAATAGAGAAATCTGGTAAGATTTCCTAAGCTAGAAGGGATGGAACCTGTTAGGTGAGCATTGCTGATATCTAAATCATATAAGTTCACTAGGTTGCCTAATTCACATGGGATGGTGCCTGAAATCACATTCTTAAATAGGTGAAGACGTTCAATCTTGTGAGGTTTCCTAAACTGGGAGGAATAGGACCAATTGGAGAATTCTCTTCAAGAAGAAGATTCCTTAAGTATGCTTATAGGTTGCCTAATTCATGGGTATATGACCAGAAAGTAGGTTATGATGAAGACATAAAGATTTTAGTTTGGTCATGTTGCCAAGGACTGGAGGATTGGGACCGGTGAGATTATTTTTCTGCAGATTGAGAAATACTAAATCCTTGAGCTTACTAATTTCCCCGGGCCGTCCTCTAGCGAATTGATTGACTTTGAGTATAAGAGTATCGAGATTTCTCTTACCAATCTCTCCTTGGACAGACGAGAGAGATTGGCCAGAGAGTATGGCAGATTGTCGGAGAGACGATTTTGAGCGAAATCTAGTGAGGTGAGACTGGAGAGGGTGCCGATGGCCGGCGGGATGGCTCCGAGAAGGTAGTTGCCTCGGAGGCGGAGGCGAGTGAGAGCCGTCATGAAGGCAGAGAAGTCAAGTGAATCGAGCCTAGCTACCTGCCAAACCAGCACGGTAGAGGTTGATCTAGCTCGGTGATGGCAGTTCTGCCTCCGCTCACGTCACAGGTGATTCTAGACCACGTGCACGTGTGGTTGGAGAGGGTCCATGAACTCAGTGCATGGGGGTTTCAGAGGGTGGATATCCAGCGGAGGAGAGCTTGTGCTTGGTATTCAAGCGTAGAAGAGGTTGCAGCAGCTGATGGTGAATAAAGAATGGAGATGAAGAAGAAACAGAACAGAATGAGACGAAGGGATGAGAGTAGGGGAGAGGGATTGCGGAGGAAAAGGGCTTAGGATCCATAATAATATAGGAAAAGTCTTTGTACACCGCCCCCGGTACAGCAAGGCCTACGTGGCTGCACTGCCTCTTCTGATTGGTCCACGTGGATCCTACGTGGATAACGTGCCGAACGGTATGGCTCTGCTGCAATGTTACGTTCAGAACGTGACGGCCATTTAAAGCGCTTCGCTTTTTTTTAAAATTAGTGTGCAGACGAAAATGCCCTTTTCCTCCATCCTAGCGCCATTTTATGTTGGATTTCATCTCTGCAAGAAGAACTCTTTCTTCCCCCTCGCTCTGGCTTTCGGATGCTAAGGAATCAGTTGAGCACGAACCTACGCCCTCGCTCTGAGAGTCCGGTCGAAAGAAAATATTTCAGCTTCGAGGCTAGAATACCTGGCTACTGGAGTCTTTGAACTAGGGTGTTGTGGGTTTTGAACTAGGGTATCATAGGTTTTGAACTAGGGTGTCGTGGGTTTCAACATGATAAGAGCGAATGGCAGCAAACACCCCAGGAGGAATTCGTCCCCCTCGTGAACATAAACCATTACTGAAGAGAGTGTGGGGAAGGCAAATACTACGACATCCTAGTACCAATGCTGCGATACCTGTGCTTAAAACTGACAATGGAGAGAATCCCCGCGACACCCTGGTGGAATTCGGCCGAAAATCCTTCGCGACACCCCAGTTGAAATCTCACGACAGCTTAGCTTTAAGGCGACGACACCCGTGCTTAAAACTGACAACGGAGAGAATCCCCGCGACACCCTTAGTCGAATTCGGCTAAAAATCCTTCGTGACACCCCAGTTGAAATCTCATGACACCCTAGCTTTAAGTCGACGACACCCGTGCTTAAAATGACCACGGAGAGAATCCCCGCGACACCCTAATTCAAATTCGGCCAAAAATCCTTCGCGACACCACAGTTGAAATCTCACGACACCCTAGCTTTAAGTCGATGACACCCGTACTTAAAACTGACCACGGAGAGAATCCCCGTGACACCCTAGCTTAAATTCGGCCGAAAATCCTTAGCGACACCCCAGTTGAAATCTCACGATACCCTAGCTTTAAGGCGACGACACCCGTGCTTAAAACTGACCACGGAGAGAACCCCCGTGACACCCCTTGTCGAATTCGGCCGAAACTCCTTCGCGACACCCTAGTTGAAATCTCACGACACCCTAGCTTTAAGGCTACGACACCGTGCTTAAAACTGACCACGGAGAGAACCCCCTGAGACACCCCTTATCGAATTTGGCTGAAACTCCTTCGCGACACCCCAGTTGAAATCTCACGATACCTTAGCTTTAAGGCGACGACACCCATGCTTAAAACTGACAACGGAGAGAATCCCCGCGACACCCTAGTTCAAATTCGGCCGAAAATTCTTCGCGACACCAAGTTGAAATCTCACGACACCCTAGCTTTAAGGCGACGACACCCGTGCTTAAAACTGACCACATAGAGAACCCCCACGACACCCCTTGTCGAATTTGGCCAAAACTCCTTCGCGACACCCTAGTTGAAATCTCACGACACCTTAGCTTTAAGGCGATGACACCCATGCTTAAAACTAACAACGGAGAGAATCCCCACGACACCCTAGTTCAAATTCGGCAAAATCCTTCGTAACACCCCAGTTGAAATCTCACGACACCCGTGCACCAATGCTATGACACCCGTGTTTAAAAATGACCTCAGAGAGAATTCCCACGACACCCGAGGAGGAATTCGGCCGAAAATCCTTCGAGACACACTAGTTGAAACCTCACGACACCCTAGCACCAACGATACGACACCCCAGTTAAAACTTTACGACACCCTTGTTATAACTTATGACACCACTACGATATATTTAACAAGGCGGGAATTTTGACATCACCCTAGTAGTAATTCGACGACACCCTAGTAACTCAGCTATACCATCTTTTCGAGAAAAGTTATAAAATGTGGCCAGTTCCTATGGGTTTTTGCGTGTCAGTGTGATGTGATCGTGGCGATCCTGGTGTCTTTTCGTATTTCTCTGAGGTCGCCATAATCCCTAGAGGTCCTTCGTCTATTGCTCAAGAAGCCATCCTTTTGCTTGCGAAGCCATCCTTCGTTTCTTGCTAGAGAAGCCACTAGTATCCTAAATTTCTTCCATAGTTCTTTCTTCTATCTACTTCATTCATGGAGATGAGTGCTTTCGTTTGTGGATGAAGACCGCGAACAAGGAAGAACCAGACAGAGAAAATGTTGGAACAATGCAAGGACATCATTCTTCATTCGAATGAGGATGCGGCTCCTTCAGGCATGTTTATCACCATGTTAAAATATTATGACATCATCTCTTAAAATTTCATGACAAGTATGTCTTATGTCTTACGCCCTATTTCAGTTGACATGAAAATTGTTCCAGTCCCCCCAGTGAAGGCTTCCCAGCTGTTTAAGAATTGTTGCAGGCCGACCGTATACATTGAGAAGGTTTGGAGGATGGGGTTCACTAGACGGCATACAAAACTTATTTGAAGGACCCCATTTGGTGCCTTCGTCGACATGCAGACGTTCACAGTCGATGGGCGACTGCTAGCAGACATCATAAGATGTCACAATGGAGGCGACGAGTTCATTTTCTGCGGAAAGCCAATTTTATTCAGTACCGACGAAGTCGCACTCATTCTGGGTCTTTCAGCTCATGTGAAGAAGATCGACACATCCAGCCAATTGTTCAACAGAAGGTTGTTCAAACGTTTTGGCCACGGTTTAGATCTTCGTCAAGCAGGTTTGGAGAAGTTAATATTTCAACTCCGATCATCTAAGGCACAGGAGGATGTCAAGGACACCGTCCGACTTTGGATCGCCTACATGTTGGCCATATTTTTGGCTCCAAAGTCTAATCAGAGATGTCCACGGTATCTCATCCAGCACTTGGATGACTTAAGTCAACTGGATAGCATTGACTAAGCTTCGGCATTGAAGGAGTTGATTGTTCTGGCTCTCCCAGAAATAGCTGCTTGCTTGCGTTCCGAGGAGCTGGTCCACTCAAAGAATGCAAAAAAAGTTAGGAGGCAGCCTACCCTGTTGGATGCTCGGCAGCACTGGTGGTAAGGATTATTGAGGCGCAGAAATAGTGTTCTTAGTATAATTTCTTTGTTAATATTACATTATTTAATAACCAAAAAATATCATGTTCAGGCGTGGTTCCTCGAGCATACATCAATGCGAGCACCAGCATATCCTGATAAACTACCCCGGCTATTGAAGTGGTATGACCACCAAATGAAGATCCAGTCGGTTCGGGTTGCCGACTTGCAGCCTCACAACTTGGTAAGCTAGCACATTGCTCCATTACTGTGACCATATCTTTTAACTTAATGTGTCAATATTTTTACTTAATATTAATTTGTTATCAACTTGCGTTGCATATGAAGGAGCTACTATACCACTGTCAGAAGAGCGCTGGCTTCTCACTCAGTAAACAGTAGCATCCCCTCAACCAACAGATAGCTGCGCCCCTCAACCAACATATAGCTGCGCAGGATGTGCCGAGTTGAGGACTGAATTAGAGTGCGTTAAGGGTTAACTCAACGATGTCAGGCACATGTTGTCCATTGCTGAGAGCCTCCTCGGTTCACTGATCAGAAAAGAAAGTAATGCAAGAAATGAGGAGGACAAGGGAGACGGGAAAATAGAGAAGGGGCATTCCCTGGAATTGGTCCTCCGCGAGCCTGGTGAAAATAGTGAGGAGAATAAGATGGAGGAGGACCATTCACCCGAGTGTCCAACTGAGACGGGGAATGCAAAAGCAGAAGAGAAGAGATTGGAGGGGGATTCATTGGATGATAAAACAGAGCATGGGAATGAAAATAAAGAGGAGCCCAAATCCGATAATAAACTTGGCACCCCTGAGCCAAAGGGTGATGATTTCGACATAGAAATCGTTGGAGTGCCTTTGCTTATTAGGAGGGTTAAAAAAGAGCCGAGGAAGCGTAAGGCATCCAAGGTCGTTGGAGATTCTTATGAGACAACCCGTCCTAAAAAGTCGGCGAAGACAGTGGGCACGTCAAAGCCCAACACAACTGTCGAAGATGACCAAATTATTATTAAAATTTTTTTAAGCGAACGACTAACCGACGAGATCATCTACACCAATATTTTTCTGGCATTGTAACAAGGAACAATCTTCACGATCTCATTAACAATGAAATGATAATAGATGATGTAAGTATATCAAGAAACCTGTTCTAGTTGTTGATTTTAGAATTATATTAATCGGTTTACATTGTGTTGGCCCAGATGGCAACCCAAGAGGGGGGGGTGAATTGGGTTCTTTAAAAAATTTAAACCTTTTGAAAACTATTAGCTTTAAGTTAAATGAAATTAAGTGCAATGCAAATATAAAGCACAAACAAGGAGATAAAGATAGAGAAAATGAATACACGATAAACACAAGGATTTTATAGTGGTTCGGTGTATCCAACACCTACATCCACTCCCAAGACTCACTTGGGTCCACACTATAATCAACTAGATTACAGCCGAGTTGTTTTACAAGAGCACAACTCACAACTTGTTGTTTTTCCCCCGGGATCACAACGAACCCAGCCGGTTTTCGGGCTCACCAGCACAAAACCCTAAACTCAAGCTAATCTAGCTTGACCCGAGGTTAACAACCTCAACTAGTTCAATCCCCTTGATAGAACTAGCACAAACAAATATAAGAATGTTTTACAATGATTCACAGCTCCTTAGTTGAGCAAATATTCAAAATAAAGTAAACAAGTTTAGAAAAGCCTGTTTGGAGATGATTGAATTTAAGCTTTTCTTTTCTTCTTCTTCTTTTTTCCTTTTCTCCTTTGGAATGATGAATCAAGCCTCAGCTTTAATCCCTCACAGTCGTTGTAGTTGAGAAGATTGGAAATGAAGAAACAGAGCTTTTTTTCAATTTGGGAAATCCATCGAATATTTGAATTTGGCGCCTTGGATTCCTCTTTGAGCTTTTTGGAGTGGAAGGATTTGAGTTTGAAAGCTTTTCTCTTGAGTTTCAGGCTCAAACTTTCTCGGATTTTTGATTTGAAATATTTCTATTTTTCATCCTTTTTTTGTCGCTTTTCAAACGGGTGTTTTCCCCTTTTTATAGATTTCTTTTAATCCATTTTGGAAGGAAACTAGCCGTTGGAGTGTACCTGGAAACAAAATATATCCGTTAGAAATTAGGTAAAAAGGAAATATTACCGTTAGAGCTGATCTGGCAATTTAAATTTTTGTCCCAGTCAGGTTGGAGTCGGCTCCAACTTTTCAGGTGTCGGCTCCATATCGTTTTTCCAAAAATAGAAATTTTCGAGTTCGTTGAGGAGTCAGCTCTGAAAAAGTAAGTGTCGGCTTGCCATCGTCAGGTGTCGGCTCCAGGATGCTCAAAAAATCAACGTTCTGTTCCCGCATCGGAGTCGGCTCCAGATACTGTAAGTGTCGACTCCGAAACTCTGGGTGTCGGCTTTGAAACTCTAGGTGTCGGCTCCATGCGTATCAAAAAATCAGACAGAAATTTGATTGGCCATGGGGTCGGCTCCAGGAATTCTAGGTGTCGACTCCAGGTCCTAAAACTTTGAAATTGAAGTTTTGCAATTGATTCAAAACTTATTTCTTAATTCCTTTAAATCGATCAAATACTTTTAACTCCTGAAACACTTCTCAAATCCATTAGTAATCAAATAAATATACTCAATTCCTTTATTAATCATCAAAATCAATAATCGGGTCAACAATCTCCCCCTTTTTGATGATTATAAAAACATTGAGTATATACATAGTATTTTTAAATTAAACTTTTCAAGAGAGTGATCCTCATAAGTAAGCTCCCCCTGAATAAGGTAGCTCCCCCTATGAAGTTCAAATTTCAATTATTCGTGTTTGATACTTAGAATTTAGTCATTCAATTTTCACTAAAGCTTAATAGAATTAATGCATATCCCAAAATCACTTGATACAAAGTTGTTTGATACTAAATAAATGCCAATTAAAGCATAACCAATCAATGCATATACAACATATTCTTCAAGTAAATTAATCAATCAAATAGGCTTTAATTGAATTCCAATCAAATTACTAATCAATGCATATACGACATAACTTTCTCCCCTTTTTTGTAATCAACAAAAAGCTAAAGAGAAGTTAAGTCAAAAGATTAAATTGATAGATCAAAGGTAATTTCATTGCATCAAAAGTATTACAAAATGGAATTGAACTTTGACATTACATTTAACTGCACATCATCATATCAAAAACTTTCATTACATCAAAACAAAATTAAAACTTTCATTACATCAAGATTGTATTTCCATTACATCAAAATTCATTACATCATTACATGAAGATCATATATTTGTTCTAATAATCCTTGTTAAATGATCTACAATCTTCTGCATTCCTTCAGTCTGAAGCTTGACGTAGTCTTTTAGTCTTTCATCAACAAACGTACAAGCAGTGACAATTTTATCTTGTAACTCGGCATTGCTCTTTGAATAGGTTTCAGAATCTCCACATATGTCTTTAAGTTCTTCAAAAATGTTCTTCAAATCACCACTTAAAGATACAGTAGAAGAGCTAAGAGTTGATTCAATTTTGGCAATCCGATCATCTAATGAATAAAGAGTTTCTTTGAGATTCATAAATTTATTGTCAAACTCAGTCTTTAATTCATCCTTCTGAGCAGCAAGAAGACTTCTAAGTTGCTCTAACTGAAGGTCTGAAAATCCGACTGATGAAGTAGATGAAGTAGATGGAATCACTGGTACTGGAACAGGAGCAGGAGCAGGACTACTAGGATGTGGAGATGGAATCCTCATAGACGGACCAGCCTCACAAGATATAGAATGTCTAGGCTCGGGGACTCTCTCATCCAAGTTCCCTTTCCTTTCCTACTGACCATTAATTTTAACAAATCCCATCCGATGCAAAGTGGCCAAACTATAATAATCAGTGTGTCTCAGGCTCTTGGAGGGTTCATTATCAAAATTACAACCCCTTGGCTTCTGAATACCATAGTTAAGATCATGCCGTAGGGTAGTGACGATCTTCTCTTTCCCTCAGCCTCGGCCATGTAAATATCATCATAGCAGCTAGATTAATGGGCTGACCGTCAATACACTATCCATCACAACAATGTCCCGCTCGGAGACATACTCAAAACGTCCGGTCTTCGGAAACAAAATTCTGCTGCAAATGTTGTGTAATAACCTTAATTCCAAGGGCAGCTGATTAGCCCTGATTTCCTCAAATTCAGTAACCTCTCTCCCTAACATCCTTGATAGGGCAGCTGATCTCTCACTGTGCACATCAGCAGCTAATCCAGTAATGGGGATGCTCAGGAGATTTCCTAATTTGTGAAATGTAAGGTGAATTTTTTCTCTAACAGTGCTTACTAAACCACCATCTCCTCTGCTAAATTAAAGTAAAATTCCTTTACTAGTGCTGGGTATATGGGAACATCAAGAGAACATACTTTATCCCATCCAAGCTCCTTAATTTGCCTACCAATCGAAAAACCTTCGGATTCAAAAAGTTTGAAATCAACTTTTCTTCCCATAGTGATTACCCTCCCTGCTAGGGTATCTACCTGAGGTGAAGTGGCGTTAGGATTGTCGGAATCGGTGGAGGAATCATCACTTGGAGATGGCTCACGGATGGGTCGCCTCACGGAACGCTTCCCGATCACCACGGTCGCTCCAATCACCGATCCTCTCCTCTTAGGCGCCATTGGATCCGTAGGAAGGCTTGGGAGAAGTGGAATTAGAGATGGGAGGTTTTGGAAGAGTTTTGAAGGGATTTGGTGGAGGATTCGAAGAGTAATGAAATGACGAGGTGTCGACTCTGCCCTAATAAATCAATTTTTGATTCCCAGGTGTCGACTCCCGCAAAGTCGGGTGTCGACTCCAAATCGCTAACACAGTCAGCGCTCGAACTGAAGTCGGCTCCACTTACACGGGTGTCGGCTCCAAGGTCAGGGACCGAGAGCGACACAGTCAGAGGTGTCGACTCCTCATTCTGAGGTGTTGACTCCAATGACAGTTTCAGAGAAAAATAATTGAAATTCAACCATCTGAAACTCATCAAAATATATTTTATAAAATCTTGATAAAATTTTGGAGTATTAAGAATCAAATACCTCAGATGACTAGATAATTTGTCCTTAGAATTATGAAGGGAATATCAAGAAATTAATATAGATCTAGAAAGTCATTCCTTAATGTTTCAAAATCAATCCAAAGGGTTACATATCCCTAATTCACCTCTAAGATAACAAAATCTCTCTTCACTCAAGGGTTTTGTAAATATATCAGCTAATTGTTCTTCAGTATTAATATATTCAAGACAAATTTCATTATTAGCTACATGTTCTCTTATAAAATGATATCTAATTTTGATGTGTTTTGTTCTTGAATGTTGAATTGGATTTTTAGTTAGATTTATTGCACTTGTGTTATCACATCTAATTGGAGTTTTATCAAGTGTTATGTCATAATCTTCAAGTTGTCTCTTAATCCAAAGGATTTGAGCACAGCAACTTCCAGCTGCAACATATTCTGCTTCAGCAGTAGATAATGCAACCGAATTTTGCTTTTTGCTAAACCAAGAGATTAAGTTACTACCTAAGAATTGACATGCTCCACTTGTACTTTTTCTATCTAATTTACATCCAGCATAATCAGAGTCAGAATAAGCAATCAAGTTTAATGTTGAGTCTCTAGAATACCATAAACCTACATTTTTAGTTCCACTTAAATATCTTAATATTCTTTTTACAGCAATTAAGTGAGATTCTTTAGGTTCAGATTGAAATCTAGCGCATAAACATACAGCAAACATTATATCTGGTCTACTGCTGTTAAGTAAAGAAGAGATCCGATCATACCTCTATAATATTTTTGATCTACTTTCTTACCATCTTCATCTTTGTCCAACTTGCATGCAGGACTCATAGGAGTTCCAAGTGGTTTGATTGACTCCATTCCAAACTTCTTGAGCAATTCTTTTGTGTATTTGGCTTGATTGATGAAAATTCCTTCTTTGCTTTGTTTGATTTGAAGTCCTAGGAAGAAGTTGAGTTCTCCCATCATACTCATTTCAAACTCACCCTGCATCAACTTAGCAAATTCTTGACATAACAAATTGTTAGTAGCACCGAATACAATATCATCAACATATATTTGTACTACTAATAAATCCTTATCTTTTCTTTTCAAAAATAGTGTTTTATCAACATTTCCTCTTATGAAATCATTTTCAATTAGAAATTTACTTAATCTTTCATACCAAGCTCTAGGTGCTTGTTTTAAACCATATAGTGCTTTGTGTAATTTAAAAACATGATTTGGAAATTCATGATCTTCAAAACCAGGTGGTTGTTCAACAAAAACTTCCTCATTTATAAATCCATTTAAAAATGCACTTTTAACATCCATTTGAAATAAATTGATATGCATATGACATGCAAATGCAAGTAATAATCTAATTGCTTCTAGTCTAGCTACAGGTGCAAAAGTTTCATCAAAATCAATTCCTTCTTCTTGATTATATCCTTTTGCAACTAATCTAGCTTTGTTTCTAATTACTATGCCATTTTCGTCTAATTTATTTCTAAATACCCATTTTGATCCTATAACAGAATGATCTTTAGGTCTATCTACAAGAGTCCAAACATTATTTCTAGTAAATTGATTTAATTCTTCTTGCATAGCTAACATCCAATTATTATCTTTTTCTGCTTCTTCAATAGTTTTAGGTTCAATTTGAGATACAAATGCAAGATGATTATTGATGTTTCTCATTGATGATCTAGTTCTTACTCCTTGAGATGGATCCCCTATAATTAATTCTTTAGGATGACCATAGGCATATCTCCAGTCTCTAGGAAGATCTACATCATTATGATTTGCATCAACTACATCAATATTAGGAGAATCATTATCTTTAGCTTCTTGTTCATGATCTGAAGATACATCTATATTCAATTTTTCAATGTCTCTTTCTAGAATGTTTGTATCTTCCTCATCATCAATCTTTTCAGAACTCGACGCTAAAGATTCATCAAAGATTACATGAATAGATTCTTCTACAATTAAGTTTCTCTTGTTAAATACTCTATAAGCTTTACTAGATGTTGAATATCCTAAGAAAATGCCTTCATCAGATTTTGCATCAAATTTTCCTAGATTATCTTTACCATTATTATGAATGAAACATTTACAACCAAATGCATGAAAGTAACTTATGTTTGGTTTTCTATTATTCCATAGTTCATAAGGAGTTTTCTTAATGATTGGCCTAATTAAAGCTCTATTAAGAATGTAGCACGCCGTGTTTATAGCTTCCGCCCAAAAGTATTTTGGTAGGTTGCTTTCACATAGCATGGTACGGGCCATGTCTTCTAAGGTTCTATTTTTCCTTTCAACTACTCCATTTTGTTGTGGTTTTCTAGGTGCTAAAAAATTATGATGGATGCCATTTTCTATGCAAAAGTTTTTAAATAAATGATTTTCAAATTCAGTGCCATGATCACTTCTTAGAGACACTATGGTGTTGTTTTTCTCATTTGTGACCTTCTTGAAGAATTTTAAAAACAATGGAAAGGTCTCATCTTTATGTGCTAAAAACAATACCCAAGTGTATCTAGAGTAATCATCTACAATCACAAGACCATATTTCTTTCCTCCTAGACTTGTGGTTCTAGTAGGTCCAAAAAGATCCATGTGAAGTAGTTCAAGTGGCCTAGAAGTGGAAACAATATTTTTAGTTTTGAAAGAATTTCTAGTTTGTTTTTCAAATTGACATGCATCGCAAATTTTGTTATTTTCAAAATCTAGTTGTGGAAGTCCTTTTACTAAATCCATTCTAATTAATTTTGAAATAAGGTGTGTGCTTGCATGACCTAATCTACGATGCCATAACCAACCAATCTCATTCATATTAGCATTATTAGCAACTAAGCAATGATTACTAGTAGACAAATTGTCTAAATCAATCAAGTATACATTGCCATTTCTATTTCCAATAAAAATAATGCTATTATCAATGGGATTAGAGACAATGCATATAGATGCTTCAAATGATACTTTAAAACCTTTATCATATAATTGACTAATACTTATTAGATTATGTTTTAAACCATTAACATATAAGACATTTTCAATATATGTGGAGGGAGTTATTTGAATTTTACCAAACCCCATGATTTGGCCTTTGCCATTGTCACCAAATGTAACAACTCCTCTTTTGCTCTCAAGGGTGATGAATTGATCCTTGTCACCCGTCATGTGTCTTGAGCAGCCACTATCGAGATACCACTTTTGCTTTGATCTTTTGGCCGCAAGACACTCCTGCAAAAATAATTAAGTCTTATATTTAGGTACCCAAGCCTTCTTGGGTCCTTCATGGTTAGTAGCATAAAAATTTATTCCTTTGGGAACCCAAATTTTCTTGCCTTTACTACTTAAATTTTTGTTACTATTTCTCATGTTACATTCAAAAGATTTATGTTCTTTTCTAAAAAAGTTTTTGACAAATTTTTGTTTTAAGTTAGGTCTATATCCTAAACCAGCTTTATATATATAGCTCTTTGATTACTTAACAATAAATTAAGTTTTTCAGAACTATAAGTAAATTTATCAACAATGCTTTTATATTTATCAACTTCCTTCTTTAATTTACATTTTCATTGGAAATTGATTCCTTTTCTTTTGTCAATTTTTTTTTTTCAAATTTTAGCATTTTAATTTCATTAGTAAGATTGTCTTTTTCTTTGATAAAAATTTAGCTATCATTTTTCAAAGATTTGTATTTCTTTTTCAAAATTTTAAAGTCATCTACTAATTCATTGAAAGCTTCAAATAATTCATCGAAAGCAAAATCATCATTATGGTTTTCTGAACTTACCTCATCATCCTCATTTGCCATGAAGCAAATGTTGGCAACTTCTTTTTGTTCTTCCTCCGATGAGGATTCATCGCTGTCGCTTCAAGTTGCAACATATGCTTTCTTTTCTTCTTGAAAGTCTTCTTTAGTTGAGGACAATCGTATCTAAAGTGCCCCGGTTTCTTACATTCATAACAAATCAAGGGGTCTTTCTCTTTGTCCTTGTCCTTTTCCTTTTCTTTTTCTCCTTCCATCTTAAATCCAGATTTCTTCTTGTGGAAGGGTCTCTTTCTTCTCATGAATTTTTTGAACTTTCTTGCTAGAAGAGCTGTCTCATCATCATCTTCTTCACTATCACTGCAGCTTTCTTCATTTTCTGCAACCTTAAGAGCTATAGTCTTCTTTTTCTTGACTTCCTCCTCTTGATGTTGTTTCATGGTTAGCTCATGAGTCATCAAGGATCCAAGTAGCTCCTCTAGGGGTAATGTGTTGAGGTCCTTAGCTTCTTGGATTGCTGTCACCTTTGCTTCCCAAGTCCTTGGAAGTGACCTAAGAATTTTGCGAACAACTTCAGAATTAGTATAGGTTTTTCCAAGACTTTTCAAACCATTCACAATATCGGTAAATCTAGTGTACATGCAAGCTATAGTTTCAGTTTGCTCCATGCAAAATAACTCATATTTATGAATAAGAATATTTATTTTAGATTCTTTTACTTAGTTTGTACCCTCATAGGTAACCTCTAATCTATCCCAAATCTCTTTTGCAAAATTACATGTAAAAATGCGATTAAATTCATTAGCATCTAAAGAACAATATAAGACATTCATGGCCTTTGCATTGAGCTGAGCCATTTTTCTATCATTATCATTCCAATCCCTTTCAGGCTTAGGAACAATAGTGCCATCAACAATGTGTGTGGGTGTACTAGGTCCATTAGCTATAACACCCCATAATTCATAATCAGAAGCTTGAATGAATATCATCATTCTTGCTTTCCAATATGAATAGTTGGAACCATTAAACAAGGGAGGTCTATTCGTAGAATGACCTTCGGCAAATGATCCAACTTGAGCTGCCATTTGGATCTTTAGCTCTTGATTGTGTGATCAAATTCGAATGAGCACTTGCTCTGATACCAATTGTTGGCCCAGATGGCAACCCAAGAGAGTGGGGTGAATTGGGTTCTTTAAAAAATTTAAACCTTTTGAAAACTATTAGCTTTAAGTTAAATGAAATTAAGTGCAATGCAAATATAAAGTACAAACAAGGAGATAAAGATACAGAAAATGAATACATGATAAACACAAGGATTTTATAGTGGTTCGGTGTATCCAACACCTACATCCACTCCCAACACTCACTTGGGTCCACACTATAATCAACTAGATTACAGTTGAGTTGTTTTACAAGAGCACAACTCACAACTTGTTGTTTTTCCCTCGGGATCACAATGAACCCAGCCGGTTTTCCGGGCTCACCAGCACAAAACCCTAAACTCAAGCTAATCTAGATTGACCCAAGGTTAACAACCTCAACTAGTTCAATCCCCTTGATAGAACTAGCATAAACAAATATAAGAATGTTTTACAATGATTCACAGCTCTTTAGTTGAGCAAATATTCAAAATAAAGTAAACAAGTTTAGAGAAGCCTGTTTGGATATGATTGGATTTGAGCTTTTCTTCTTTTCTTCTTTTCCTCTTCTCCTTTGGAATGATGAATCAAGCCTCAGATTTAATCCTTCACAGTCGTTGCAGTTGAGAAGATTGGAAATGAAAGAAACAGAACTTTTTCTTCAATTTGGGAAATCCACCGAATATTTGAATTTGGCGCCTTGGATTCCTCTTTGAGCTTTTTGGAGTGGAAGGATTTGAGTTTGAAAGCTTTTCTCTTGAGTTTCAGGCTCAAACTTTCTTGGATTTTTGATTTGAAATATTTCTATTTTCCATCCTTTTTTCGTTGCTTTTCAAATGGGTGTTTTTCCCTTTTTATAGATTTCTTTTAATCCATTTTGGGAAGGAAACTAGCCGTAGGAGTGTACCTAGAAACAAAATATATCCGTTAGAAATTAGGTAAAAAGGAAATATTACCGTTAGAGCTGATCTGGCAATTTAAATTTTTCGTCCTAGTCAGGTTGGAGTCGACTCCAACTTTTTAGGTGTCGGCTCCAAATTGTTTTTCCAAAAATAAAAATTTTTGAGTTCGTTGAGGAGTCAGCTCTGAAAAAGTAAGTGTCGGCTCGCCATCGTCAGGTGTCGGCTCCCGAATACTGTAGGTATCGGCTTCAAGATGCTCAAAAATCAACGTTCTGTTCCCGCATCGAAGTCGGCTCCAGATACTGTAAGTGTCAACTCCGAAACTCTGGGTGTCGGCTCCGAAACTCTAGGTGTTGGCTCCAGGCAGTATCAAAAAATCAGACAAAAATTTGATTGGCCATGGGGTCGGCTCCAGGAATTCTAGGTGTCGACTCCAGGTCCTGAAACTTTGAAATTGAAGTTTTGCAATTGATTCAAAACTTATTTCTTAATTCCTTTAAATCGATCAAATACTTTTAACTCCTGAAACACTTCTCAAATCCATTAGTAATCAAATAAATATACTCAATTCCTTTATTAATCATCAAAATAATAATCGGGTCAACACATTGCATTGGCAGATAATTGATGCCGGCCAGGAGTTTCTGATGCGCAACTGGACAGAGCATCCAGACCGATACCATAAGTGCCTATTTGCATTAGTATTCGTTCCCGCTATGTGTTTGACTTCTTCATCAACTGCTGAAGAACTCACTGGATCATCTGGGGCCTTGATATTTGACAATGTATCTGATGAAGATAAGGCCCAATTTCGGTTTCTTTTCATCATAATAAACTCCGATAACTCGCACTGGCATTTGGTTACTGCTGACATGGAAAGAAAGGTGTTCATGCACCTGAATTCAATGAAACGCAACACCAAGTACAAGACCACTACTGCAAAATGGCATACAATTCTTGGCCACATTTTCCATAAATACTGCGATAAGCAGGAAGCGATGACTTGGCCGATGGAAGAGATTTCGGATTGCCCAAGCCAACCGAGCAGATCGCTGGATTGCGGCCTATACTGTCTGAGATACATGGAATGTCTTGCTCGATGAGACAATCCTAATATGAAGATGGATTTCACGGATGACGAAGTCAGAGATTACCGGCGATAATTAGCTGCGGCAATATTGAGAGAGGGCCTGAACAAAAAGATCAGCGACATTGTCGAAAAATGTTCTTAATTTTTTAATTCTTCTTTGAATGAAAATTGAATGTAATTTATTCATATTAACATTGATTTAGATTTAATGCAAATGCACAAATTTCATATTGAGAACAGGGGTGTCCTCGTCGCGCTAAAAGCTTCGGTGTCTTTTTGTTACTTCTGGGATGTCATAGGATTTTGCCTTTCAGTTATCGCCGCACCAGAGCTAGGGAGTCGTTAGCCCAGGCTGGGGTGTCATCGTGCTAAAATCTTGGTGTCTTTTTGTTACTTCTGGAATGTCATAGAATTTTGCCTTTCGGGTGTCGCCGCGCCAGAGCTAGGGAGTCGTTAGCCCAGGCTGGGGTGTCGTCGCGCTAGAAGCTTCGATGTCTTTTTGTTACTTCTGGGATGTCGTAGGATTTCGCCTTTCGGGTGTCGCCATGCCAGAGTTAGGGAGTCGTTAGCCCAGGCTGGGGTGTCGTTGCGCTAAAATCTTCGGTGTCTTTTTGTTACTTCTGGGATGTCATAGAATTTTGCCTTTCGGGTGTTGCCATGCCAGAGCTAGGGAGTCGTTAGCCCAGGCTGGGGTATCGTCGCGCTAGAAGCTTCGGTGTCTTTTTGTTACTTCTGGGATGTCGCAGGATTTCACCTTTCGGGTGTCGCCGCGCCAAAGCTAGGGAGTCGTTAGCCCAGGCTGAGGTGTTGTCGCGCTAAAAGCTTCCGTGTCCTTTCATGAGCACTGGAATGTTGTAGGATTTCACCTTTCGGGTGTCACCGTGCCAGAGCTAGGGAGTCGCTAGCCCAGGCTGGGGTGTCGTTGCGCTAGAAGCTTCGGTGTCTTTTTGTTACTTCTAGAATATTGTAGGATTTCGCCTTTTCGGGTATCTCCGTGCTAGAGCTAGGGAGTCGTTAGCTCAGGCTGGGGTGTCATCGCGCTAAAAGCTCCGTGTCCTTTCGTAAGCACTGGGATGTCGTAGGATTTTGTCTTTCGGGTGTCGCCGCGCCAGAGCTAGGGAGTCGTTAGCCCAGGCTGGGGTGTTATCATGCTAAAAGCTTCCGTGTCCTTTTGTGAGCACTGGGATGTCGTAGGATTTCGCCTTTCGGGTGTCGCCGTGCCAGAGCTAGGGAGTCGTTAGCCCAGGCTGGGGTGTCATCGCGCTAAAATCACTTCATTTGACTGAAAAAGACCCTCTAGTTAGAAAGCACTTCATTTGCGACCAAGACACCCTATTTAGAACCGTGTTTTATATATGCTCCTGTGTAAGTTGACTCATTACATAAGCATCAAATTCGTCCATCAAAGTTTTGGAGGGCGGTACAATTCTTTCCTTGTCCTCTCCGGTATTAATTGACTGCATACAAGTCTGCCTGTTGCTTGAAGCAGCTCTTTCCTTGACCAGATTTTTCCTTGATCTTTTTAACTTCTTCTCGACTCCACTCTTTAATCTGTTCTCTCTTGGGCGACCTTTCATCCTAATTTGTTCAGGATCTTTAATTACAAGCTTTGTACCTGGCTTAGCTGCGCAGTTGGCATCCACGGTAATTTTGAATATAGGTGATAGACCATCCATCACCACATTAAATGCATCTTCAGACATGGAGGCTATCTCTGCGAGCTTCATCATCCAAAGACTCAGCAAACTATATATACAATCAATAACATAATATTAACGAAAACATATATTAAGACATTTCAATTAAAAATTTATCACTGCGTAACGTGATTTTCATGTGCTTTTATCATAACCTTTAGTATTGCAGTCGAATTCGTCGAATTAGTATTTCATGTCCTTGCACCATCTCTTCAAGAAGTATTTATCTCGTAATCGAAATACGTCACTTTGATGAAGAACCAACAAGGCATGCCTACACAGGTACCCCTTGAACTGAAAGGATCGGCACTGGCATTGGACATCCTCAAAATTTCTATTGTATGACACGATATAATCTTTGATCATCTCCTTGCCGATTCCATCGACTTCAATCCTTTCGTAGGACTTTACAGAATATACACAACAGTAGCCAGCTTCCTTGATCAATTTAGTATTTGATGCAGCCATTTCAAGAATCTCATTCTGAAATTTTTTAAAAATGCGCCTTGTATACCTTCCTGCAGCTTCTCTCTCAAAAGGTGATGATGTCTTTAGGAAAGTAATCATTTGCAACGTCCTATTATCTTCCTCATTTTCGGCCTCGTATCTTTTTTCCAAGGCATCT
Organism: Calamus simplicifolius; assembly: GCA_900491605.1. Lineage (NCBI taxonomy): Eukaryota > Viridiplantae > Streptophyta > Magnoliopsida > Arecales > Arecaceae > Calamus > Calamus simplicifolius. The sequence continues at coordinate 352,413 of UESW01001457.1, forward strand.
TCGTACTTACCTATGAACTCCGTTAGTGTAGTCTTCGAATTTACAAACCCATTGAAGAAGTGATTTATGCCCTCGCTCCTTTGTGAAGATGACATCCCTGTTCATAATTTTGTCAGCAAAAAAAATGTTGAAAGCGAACATGAACCAAAGACAATGACATACAAACCTGCGAAGAATGTATCCTTTAGGTAAACTGGGACCCATTTATCTCGACATTCGTAAAGGACATTGAACCAATCTATAGACTTGCATTCTTTATATTTCTCATAACATGTGCCCACCTTTCCTCGAATGACTGTATGGTCAAAGAATTATATATCGCCTCATCAAAATCAACCATAAACTTGGGATTTGCCATGCAAATGTGGCCAATCTTTTTAGGTATCTTCTTCAATATATGCCAAAGACAAAATCGATGTCGTGTGTTAGGAAAAACTTCTTTGACAGTAGCCTCGATTGCCTTATCTTGGTCAGTTATTATGGCAATAGGTGCTTGACCACCATTTGCATCCAGCCATGCCTGAAAAACCCATTTATATGTCTTAGTACTTTCATCAGACAACAATGCGCATCCAAACAAGGTGGACTGTCCATGATGGTTGACCCCAACGAATGGAAAAAAAAGCATTTGATATCTGTTTGTCAAGTACGTTGAGTCAAAGCTTAGAACATCACCGAAGTATGTGCATGCCAATCTTGACCTTGGATGAATCCAGAAGATAGACCTCAGATGACCATTATCATTGAGGCCTAAGGTATAGAAGAATTTGGGATTTCTGAGTTGCATTTCGGCGAAATGAATTACCATCGACTGAGCATCTTCTTCTTTCAGCTTAGACTAACGTTCGCAACAAATGAAGTTACGAGCATCCTTCTCGGTGAAATCCAATTATCTTCTGCCCCCTTTTCTCCTTGCTATGGCAGAGTATATCTGAGTCGTCGAAACATTCACGGCATGTAAATTGCTGATCTCTGCCTTCTCTGGTGTGCTGATCCTCCTCTGTGACCGTAGATAACCAGTTGATGTTATGGACATCCCATGGTTATGTTCTAGAGAAACCTCATCCAATATCCACTTACCACTTGTAGCATTCAGTCTTGCTTTTATGGATGCCATATAATCAACTTTCCTAGTATCCCTATGATTCATACTCTTCTCTATTTTTCTAAATTTTCCTTGCCTCCAACACGCTAGGTGCTTGAAGCAAAGTTATTTTTTGTTGTTGGCCCTGCTACACACTATTGTGATTCCAAAACCAACTCGTTTCATGTATCCATTGTAGAACGTATATACATCATCTGCTGAATTGAATTCCATTCCAGTTTGAGGAACTACAGTATCATCCACTGCATTTGGAGTGACGGGTGAAGGTGCACGGTCGGGAGTGTTATCGATTTCTTTCCGATCTACAATTTCAGCATCAACTATGGAAATATAGGCACGTAGTCATGAACAATGATATCCATATATTTAGTTGTCAATATATGCTGACAAAGGATTAGAACACGAAAGTTAAAACAATACGACACCCCAGTTCTCATATGACGACACCCTAGCTTTAAGGCGACGACACCTGTGGGTTGACTGTTAAGGCACGGGTGTCATAGCATTGGTGCTAGGGTGTCGTGAGATTTCAACTAGGGTGTCGCAAAGGATTTTTGGCCGAAATCCAATCCTCCTGGGGTGTCACGAGGATTCTCTCCGTGGTTAGTTCTAAGCACGGGTGTCGTCATCTTAAAGCTAGGGTATCGTGAGCTTTCAACTGGGGTGTCTCGAAGGAGTTTCGGTCGAAATCCAATTCTCCTGGGGTGTCGCGGAGATTCTCTGCGCGGTCAGTTCTAAGCATGGGTGTCGTAGCATTGGTGCTAGGGTGTCGTGAGATTTTAACTAGGATGTCGCGAAGGAGTTTCGGCCGAATTCGACAAGGGGTGTCGCGGGGGTTCTCTCCATGGTCAGTTTTAAGCACAGGTGTCGTCGCCTTAAAGCTAGGGTGTGTGAGGTTTCAACAGGGGTGTCTCGAAGGATTTTCGGCCAAAATCCAATTCTCCTGGGGTGTCGTGGGGATTCTCTCCGTGGTCAGTTCTAAGCACGGGTGTCGTCGCCTTAAAGCTAGGGTGTCGTGAGCTTTCAACTGGGGTGTCTCGAAGGAGTTTCGGCCAAATCCAATTCTCCTGGGATGTCGCAGGGATTCTCTGTGCGGTTAGTTCTAAGCACAGTGTCGTAGTATTGGTGCTAGGTTGTCGTGAGATTTCAACTGGGGTGTCGCGAAGGAGTTTCGGCCGAATTCGACAAGGGGTGTCGCGGGGGTTCTCTCCTGGTCAGTTTTAAGCACGGGTGTCATCGCCTTAAAGCTAGGGTGTCGTGAGCTTTCAACTGGGGTGTCTCGAAGGAGTTTCGGCCGAAATCCAATTCTCCTAGGGTGTCGCAGGGATTCTCTCCGTGGTCAGTTCTAAGCATGGGTATCGTAGCATTGGTGCTAGGGTGTCGTGAGGTTTCAACTGGGGTGTCGCAAAGGATTTTCGGCCGAAATCCAAATCCTCCTGGGGAGTCATGAGGTTTCCTCTTGGGACATCGTAAAACTTACTACGGTAACCGGGTATTTGACTTTCTGAAACTCTCTTCTGTTCCCCATCCCCCGAAACTCATCGAGGGGGGGGGGGCGCAACCCTTCGATTCCTTTGACCACCCACTGAGACTGTGTCACGTGGCAATCGAAACACCCGCCAGGAGTACCTTAAATATGGATGGGGAAATGCCATCGTTAATCACCTTTTCAGCTGATCTTTCAAAATTTTTGTATACTGATATGGCTTCTAGAGGCGAGGGGCGATCGACTGGCCCCCATGGGAGCCGCTGCACAACGGTAACCATCGATTTGGAGGTCTTTGCGGAGTCGCTCACAAACAGCGAGCGACTCCACAGGACGGCCGAGCAATACCTGACCGTTTCAACGAGACAGATCGAGGTCCTGCGTCGGGCTAACAGCTGGCTAGAGGGGCAAGTAGCATCCCTCCAATGCCAGATCGCCGAGTTAGCCCTGCAGCATGGGGGGAGCTCGGCAACGATCGAAGCATATGACAAGCCCCAGTGAGGGCTCCTGTACTTTTTTCTTTTCTTTCCATCTTGTCTTTATTTTTTGATGAATAAAAAGAAATTATAGTAACTTTTGGGTTTGCTGCCAGACCGAAGGATAAGGGAGCATGGATGTCATAAATGTTTTCGACCAATTTTATCCTGGGATGTTCTAAAGTTTTCTCCTAAGCATGAATGGGTGTCTTAGGTTTGTAACTTGGGTGTCGCGGGCCTTCTCGCCGTGGTCAGTTATAAGCACGGGTGTCATCAGATGAGAGCTAGGGTGTCGTGAGGTTTCAATTGGGGTGTCACGAATGACGACATCACTGACTCAGGCTGTTAACGACACCCCAGTTCTCATCTGACGATACCCTAGCTTTAAGGCAACGACATCGATGACGTGACTGTTAAAACGGGGTGTCGCAGGGATTGTTCTTCAAATGGGGTATCGTAGCGTTGACGCTTGGGTGTCTTAATGTTTCAACTAGGGCATCGTAGATCTTTTTTTGGGTGAACATAACTTGGGTATCGCGGGCCTGCTCTCCAGCGTCAGTTATAAGCACGACACACCCTTTAACATTTAAAGACATCCCATAGAATAAGCTACGACACTCCAGAAATCAACATACGAAGATCACGAAGGTTATAAGCATGGGTGTCGTAGCATTGTAACTACGGTGTTGCGAGGCTTTTTTCCAGCATTCGTTTGGAGCACGGGTGTCGTAGGCTTATAACTACGATGTCTTAATAGTATATCAGGGGTGTCGTAGCTTTAATAACGACACTAGAGCTATATGGACAAAAAATAACAGAGAATATAGGCTGAAATACTCTGACGACACCCCAATTCATGAGGTATAACATCCTAGTTAAAAGAGTATGATATTCGTGCTTACAAAACAGTAAACTCTAAACAGTTATGACTCCCAGAATGTCATAACTGTTTTGTTCTAAGGAAGTTACCCGTGCATTAAACGGTTTGGTCATGCATTAACTACATCTAACCAGAAAAAATAGTTGGTGTAATAAAGGAGCTTTACAAAGAAGTGGAAAGAAGGACTTTTTACTTCGTGCTGCGAACGACATTTCCTCCAGAAGTTTTTGTTCAAAGACTCCAGTAGCCAGGTATTCCAGCCTCGAAGCTGAAATATTTTCTTTCGACTGGACTCTCAGAGCGAGGGCGTAGGTTCGTGCTCAACTGATTCCTTAGCATCCGAAAGCCAGAGCGAGGGGAAAGAAAGAGTTCTTCTTGCAGAGATGAAATCCAACATAAAATGGCGCTAGGATGGAGGGAAAGGGCATTTTCATCCGTACGCTAATTTTAAAAAAAAGCGAAGTGCTTTAAATGGCCGTCACGTTCTAAACGTAACATCGCAGCAGAGCCATACCGTCCGGCACGTCATCCATGTAGGATCCATGTGGACCAATCAGAAGAGGCGGTGTAGTCCACGTAGGCCTTGCTGCACCGGGGGCGGTGTACAAAGACTTTTCCTAATATTATAATATGGGAGCATAAACTATCAAGTTATCTTGGCGCTCACTGGTCTCTAACTCTTGTGGTTGCTGCTGATCATGAGTACTCGGAAGCCCTCTTTATAAGCTAGGAAATATTAATTTCCTTCTTCAGCTCTGATGCGGGGTCATCATGTCGACGTGCGCCACAACCACGTCTCCCGCAATGGCTGCTGACGGGATCGTTCGTTGGCGCAATTCCTCTCCGATACACTACGGTGACATTTTGGAAGTAATCATTATAAGCCATACCTTCTTTCCCACCTCTCTCCTCTCTTGGTGCTGAACAAGTTAAGAGTCAATGGATCTAGTCAATTTTAATTAATGATCTGTTGAGCAGAAGAAAAATGAATAATTATTTTAAAAGTGATTTTGATTGATCACTTTAGAAATGTTTGTCGTGAGATGATTCATCCAAAATTATATCTTTCTTGCAATGAATATTTAAGATTATTCTTACAAAGTGATCTTGGATTGAGATTTTCACACCAATTTTTTTATTCATAAAAAAATCTGATTTATATTATTTTTATTAACATAATATAATTAATATTATAATAATATATTATTATATTATTATGGGGTAGGTTTGGCTATATTAAGAGGTTTTTTAATTATTATAATTAATTTCTATCATGGTCAAAGAAAAGATCTCTTTGCTGCTTTCATGGATTGCTTGTGCATTTACAGGGAATGATACAGTCATATCGTCTGTCCCTTTTCCTTTTCATATGATTTTAAATGATATTTAGAGGGACAGTGTAAATTATCATGATTATGCTTGCTTTATAGCTTCATAGTTTATTCAGAGCCTTCTGTTCTTTGCATGGGCCGTACCCTTTTGTCGAAACAGTATGTTGGTTTATAAGAATATTGTAGTTTGTTTACTGGTTCATCCCCAATATAAAGGATGGGAACCCTCATTAGTCATTAAGTTGGAAGATGTTAAGTCATCCATCTCTAAGATGTGACTGATTAAATAGAATCTTCATCGAACAAGATTTTTAATTGACCGAAATCTTTGTTGAACAAGACTTTTAGTTGATATTTTTTTCTTATTCATTTTCATGGGCATCCTCAGAGAAATCTCTGCACAAAGGTCAACGCAGAGTATATATGTATCATCTTATCACTCGAAAGTGGAAAAAAAATTTCATCCGCTTGGTATATACAGTATAGTATAACTGAAGTCTATGCGCTACAGTAGAGTGGTATATCGGGAAAAGTGATTCTAGGTTTAAAATTGCAGTCTAGATTTTGAAGCCTATTGGGCTAACTTTCTTGATCACTTTGAACCGTTCATTCAAGAAAAAGCCAGGAGACTAGGGTGTTTAAGGATGAAGGGTTAGTGAAATGACAAAATGTCTACATCAGGCTCATGGCTTTTCCTGATTCCGTTTATCATTCGCTACTCTAATACAATGGATCCCTTCTAATACTACCTTTACTTTATATTTCTTTTGATATAAAAAAGTTGGAAGAGATTGGCTTTGGGTGATAAAGGAAATGGACCGTTATGCTTTGAAAGAAGGGCAAGCTGTCTTGGGACTTGTGTCCAATGGTTGGTTCCCCTTCTCTTAGAACATGCACTAGGGAGATCCTAAGTTCAAACTTCAAACTCAAACATGGAACATGTATGTTTGTATGCGAGTTTTGGGCCAAATTATCATGCATGTATCTCTGTGTACTTGTTCATTGTGCATGTGATCTATTTTAACATACTTATACTAGACTTCAGGATATTACATTTTGGAGATCATCTAATATGTCAATGTCAGTTGTGAGAATCATTTCTATAATTAGACCTTTAATTGATCTTTAATTAATTTTTCTTTATACAGAAGTTGCAGATACTCCAGAGAAAGCCACAGCAGGTTCGACTTAGAGAGGTAATTATTTGAAAATTGACAAATTGAATTGGTACTTTATTGTTCTGTATTATATACCTGGAAAAGAACAGGAAAATATTTTTGATTCTGTCACTTCCAGATGCTCGACTTGCAAGGGTTGAAACAGAGAAGAGAATATCTTTAATAAAGGCATGGGAGGAAAATGAAAAGGCCAAAGCTGAAAATAAGTAAGTTATTATATCTTGCTGTTCAAGTGGTTATAAATTATTCTGCATTGACTTGAGCAAATACATCCTGCAGTGGATTTCAAGATAACTAAAAGGCTATAACTTAAGTTTGTCTTGCCACCGTGTGAAATTGATGCCATCAAAATGATCCAATCTCATGAGGTCTATTCGTGAGTTTGATGGTGGACATGGTAGTCTCGATCTTTATTCAAATAATGTTTAAGATTGTTGAGAATTAAAAAAAATGAAGAGAGAGATGAAGATAAGATAAGAACCGAGGCTTGAATATGATTAAATCGCTATCCTCAAACGTTATTTGCGCTCTCTAGAACGCTTTTTAAGCCAACCACAAATACGTTTGTAGGATTTAATAAGCCTTGATCAAGGGTGCACAAAAGCATTAACGAACCATTGATCGTAGGCAATATTTAAAGATTTTTTTGAATGTATTTTTAAAATTGAGCGTTGCAGTCTAGGATACATCGATTCATCAAAGCACCGCAATGCTTTGTAATAATTTTTTTAATTATTGTAAGAATCACCGTGAGAGAGTTTGACTCTCATCCGAGACACGCACACTTAGTTTAATGTGAACAAAACCCAACAGCAGCATCGTCGGCCCTCATCCGATTGGCTAGCCACCATCAAACACTAGCCAATGCTACCCACGGTCGAACCCGGTGGTCTGACGAGTTGGCGTGGCTGGCTCAATTCCCCAAATCGATACAAAAACATGACTCATGCAGTTCCCAAATGCCAAACTAGGGGTCACCGGGCGACCCTCTCCCCTACAGTCGTTCATGGCCTTCCCCTCCCTCACCAGAATACCCCATCGACGGAAGATGGGCCCAGAGACTGCCAGTGACCATGGCTTAGCTACGGGCACAACCCTGCCACGGTGCCCATGCCATGGCAATGGCGGCTCCTCCCCCACGCTCTCTCTCTCTCTCACTCTGACCAAGGAATCGAGCTCACCTATGATGGATGACGGCGAGCCGATGATGAGGAGGCTATTCCGAAGAAGATTTAACGACGAAGAGAGGGGGTTGAACCCTCTCCTGCTCTGCACATAGGGCGGCTTATGCATTGATGTGCATGTAGGCATGCGTGCACATAGACGTGTGGTCAAGCAGACATGCGCTCTTGCATGTGTGGCACAGCCCCCCTCCCCCTTTTTTTTTTTGGTGGGTGTTACAAAAGGAGATGGCAACTATGAAGGAATATTTCTGGAATAGATTGACTTTTTTTTTTAAGACGGTTTTGCATTAAATAAGAAGAGTCTGGTCATAGTAAGAAAGGTTATTGGTTGAAGAAAAAAACTTTTCTCATTAGACCTTTATTACTTGAAGTTGATATCCAACTCTATCATATGTCACCACAAGAATTAGGTCACCAAATTGAATCATAGAAAAAAGTAAAATATATCTATAATGATAAATAAAAATAATTTTTATATAGAATTCAATGAATTCAGCATCTTCAATATTTAAATCTTTGAAAGGAAGTTATTTAAATTATAATATAATGTAATATCCACATAAATACATAAAATTAATCGTAGATTTCTAAAAAAATAATAATACATGAAATCTTCTAAATCAGTTGGAGAGATAAAAAGAAGAAAGAGATGAGTGAGATAGCATGTGTGAACATGCCAAATCGATTAAAGAAGAGGAAAAGAGAGATTTAGATCTAAAAGGCAAAGATGCTTCTAAAAAGTATCAATGATATTCAAATTAGATTGATTAAAAAATAATTTTAGGCAACATGATAATCAATTTGAGTTTCTAATTAGATCATATTGCACTATTGGTCAAAAAAAAAAAGATGAAACTTAGGTGTTGTGCATTATTTACATACTCTTTGATTCCATTTGCCTCTCTTTTTCTTTTCCAACATCACCTTACCCTTCATGTAAGCATCAACTGATGATAGAGAGAGAAAAGGAAGATAGATAGATATAGATTCACAGAGTGCACAGAGAGCACCGATAATGCACTACTCCTAAGTTCTTAAAAAAATTACTTGATTAATTCAATTTCGGTCAGATTAATTATATAATTGATTGAATTAAACAATTGCACCAATCCTTTCCTAGTTCAATTGATTTTGTCCGATGTCTTATTTGGATTGACTACTTAGATATTTATTAAGTGATTGATAGTTAATAACTCTGTTGGATAGTCATTGGCCAGCAGTTGTAACTAACAACTTATCCACACAAGTCTTTAACTTGATTATCATGGCCTGAAATCCTTACCATGTGCACCATATGAGGTACAACACTGGACTATTTATTGTGTTTGTCTAAAACTAAACATTCATTGAATGTACTTTGATGCATGTGTAAAAACTCATGCCATTTGAATTAGAACATAACTTGCAAAACAAAACACACTTTGGGAAAAGAAAACTAAAGTAAAAATTATCCACATTAAGCATTCAAGCACCTGGTGATTACATGAATTAGTCACAGTAACTTAATACGTGTGATGGGACAATTGCTTCTAATAATAATTTAGGTTAAGATAAGCTTCACGCATTATGCTTGATGTAATCATACAATAAAAAAAAAAAAATGTATTCTTGAAAAAAACTAATTCATACACTTGATTGTGTGATGAAAACAATATCAGAATAATGCATTTTAAGGAAATGTTGCAATAATTATGCACATAATATTTGTCCACTTAAATATTACACTTATATGGCACATGCCAAGTTTTAACCAAACTAATTGCACATTTGAACTTCTACATATGATATTTAAAGATGCTAAATGCTAAATTTAATTAAAACAGTCCATTAATTGGCCTAATTTGATCAAATAGAAAGGCTCATGAAAAGTAGGAGAGTTGCCGGTAGAGAAAAAGTGGCATATTTTATTCATCATCGGTCTTGTTTCTGGTATAACTCGGATGCATGAAAGTGCTACCATGGTTAATAGAAGAACTTCCTTAGCCATGTGATCTATTGGAGGTGAGATCCGCTGATATAGTATATCTTTGAATAATAACTGTTGGTTGTCTGATGATGACAAAGAGGAAACAAGCTCACCAGGATGCCTTCCCATTATTACTTCTAATATAAGTACACCAAAACTATATACATCACACTTCTCATTCGGCCTCATTCCATACAAAAGTTCTGCACGAAAAGAGAAAGTATAATTCCACAATAAAAGTATTGGCTAGTCCAAACTTTTGTATGCTAGTCACAAAAAAATAAGAAATAATTTTTATGAATGTAATAGTATATTTAAAAGATTCAAAACTACAAGATAAACCATACCACATAGAAAAATCTTGTGCTTGTGGAACTAACATAGAATTTGAGATATGCTTTTAGATATGGGTTAAACTACTGACTAATAATAGAGAAAAATTTAAGTACAAATGACTTACCAGGGGCAATATATCCATATGTGCCTGCAAGTCTGCTCCAACTTGATGTGTCAGGTTTAACAATTCTCGCAGTACCAAAATCCGAGACATAAGCCTTAAAATCAAAATCTAGTAATATATTATTGCTTGAAATGTCTCGATGAATTATGGATGGATTGCAATCATGATGCATGTATGATAAAGCATGCCCCACATCTTTGATAATTTGAGCCCTCATATCCCAGCTCAATTCTGTCACTATTTCTTGACTACAAGAATGGAAGCTAAACTTCCTCTCTCAATATACTGTACACGAGAAACATACATCGAGTGTTGGAACAAAATCCAAGGAGTCTTACAATGCTGCGGTGTCGAATATTGGTTAATGTTTGAATCTCATTTCTGAAACTTCTTTCGTCAAGCATATTTTCTTCCACTTCATGAAGTCTCTTTACAGCCACTATTGTCCTGTTGGAAGTGTCACTTTGTAAACGGTGCCATATCCTCCCTTCCCAAGGCAATATTTTTCATCAAAATTTTCAGTAGCATTGATGATGTAATCATAAACTGCCCTCCCATCAAAATTCAATACTGAAAATAGGTGACCACTAATTGCTTCGTTATCATCTTCCTTCATAGGTTTTCCCTTCCTTCGAAGAACCACAGTGATGAAACATGACACAGCTAACAATAACAGGCATCCCAAGATGGGAATAACAATTTGTATGATGTTATTTTTCACTGAATGATGAGTGCTTGTCGGTGTTAGACCTGCACAATGGGGCAAACTCGACACTTCACCGCATAAATCTTTGTTATGAGCAAACCATTCTGCTGGAGCATTTAGAAACAATTTGCTATTAGGAAGTGAGCCCTCTAAATTGTTGTAGGATACATCGATTGATTATCATGCCTACAAAAGATGATGGTATCGATCCTGACAAATTATTGTGAGATAAATTTAAATGTGTTAAATATGTCAAGCTTGCTAGTTGTGATGGTATCTCCCCTCCAAGCAAATTGTGGCTCAAATCAAGTTCTTGCAAGCCTTCTAACCTTCCGATTTGGGTAGGAATGCTTCCGTTCAATTTATTCTCTCTTAAATTCAAGAGGTACAATTTAGAGAAACCCTCCAATTGTTGTGGTAATGGCCCGCTCAAGTTATTCCCAGATAAATCCAGAGTTTCTAGGTTGGATAGTTTTCCGATTTCCAAAGGAATTCTTCCGAATAATCTATTGCTACTCAAATCCAAGTTGATCAATGAGCTCATGCTACCTAGCTCCCCTGGTATCTCTCCTGCAAGTTGATTGGAAGAAAGATCCAACCTTCCTAGTTTCAACATTTTCCCAAATTCAGGAGGTATTTTTCCAGTTAGAAAGTTCCTGAAATCAGCAAGTTTGTCAAATTTCGGTAGTATGCCCAATTTGGTGATATCTCGCCGTACAATTGGTTGTCGCTTATATCGATGTACGTTAGATTAGGGTGATTCCCAAAGGCATCAAAGATTCTTCCTTTGAGCTTGTTTCTTTCCATGCGAACTCTTACTAAGCTGGAGCAATTTTTCAGACTTGGTGGGATAGGACCCTCAAAATGGTTATCAAATATCGAAAGATATTGAAGTATACCTCCTTTACAAATCTGTGTCGGTAAGAAGCCAGAAAATTTGTTGAAAGCTAATTGTAATGAAAGCAAGTTTGTAAAACACTGCTAATTCAGTTAGCTCAACGAGCCTGCCTAATTCTCGAGGGATGGTGCCGGAGATGCTGTTGTTGAAGAGGTACAAATTCTGAAGACTAGTGAGGTTTCCGAAACTAGAAGGGATGTGACCTGTTATATGATTCTGAGAGTTCTAGTTGAATTAGGTGGACTAGGTTGCCTAATTCTCGAGGGATGGTGCCGGAAATGCTATTTTTGAAGAGGAGCAAACTCTCAAGACTGGTGAGATTTCCGAAACTAGAAGGGATGTGACCTGTTATATGATTGTATAAGAGTTGTAGATGATATATGTTGACTAGATTGCCTAGTTCAGGGGTTATGGAGCCGGTGAGACTATTATCGTACAGGTACAAATAGTTAAGTCCGGTGAGATTTCCTAAGCTAGAAGGGATGGAACCTGTTAGGTTAGCACTGCTGATATCAAAATCATATATGTTCACTAGGTTGCCTAATTCACGTGGGATGGTGCCTGAAATCCCATTCTCTAAGAGGTGAAGACGTTGAAGCTTGGTGAGGTTTCCTAAACTAGGAGGAATAGGACCAATTAGAGAATTCTCTTCAAGAAGTAGATCTAATAAGTTCACTAGGTTGTCTAATTCACGTGGGATAGTACCAGAAATCTTATTTTGAAGAGGAACAAATTTTCAAGCTTTGTGAGGTTTCCTAAACTGGGAGGAATAGGACCAGTTAGAGAATTAATTGAAAGGTCTAGAGCTATTAAGTTCACTAGGTTGCTTAATTCACGTGGGATGGTGCCTGAAATCGTATTATTGTAGAGGTCTAAAAGTTCAAGCTTTGTGAGTTTCCTAAACTGGGAGGAATAGGACCAGTTAGAGAATTACTTAGAAGGGCTAGATTTCTTAAGTTCACTAGGCTGCCAAATTCATGGGGTATATGACCAGAAAGTTGGTTATCACGAAGATTAATAGATTTTAGTTTGGTCATGTTGCCAAGGACTGAAGGAATGGGACCGGCGAGATTGTTTTTCTGAAGATCGAGAAATACTAGACCCTTGAGCTTACCAATTTCCTCGGGTAGTCCTCCAGTGAATTGATTGATTTTGAGTCTAAGAGTAACAAGATTTCTCCAACTGGAGAAGAAGAAGGGAAGTATCTCACCGGTTAATTCGTTGCTGGAAAGGTCGATCTCGGACAGACGAGAGAGATTGACCAGAGAGTATGGCAGATTGCCGGAGAGACGATTCTGAGCGAGATCGAGGGAAGTGAGACTGGAGATGGTGCCGATGGCCGGCGGGATGGCTCCGAGAAGGTAGTTGCCTCGGAGACGGAGGCGAGTGAGAGACGTGAAGGCGGAGAAGTTGAGCGAATCGAGCCTGCCTGCCAAACCGGCACGGTGCAGGTTGATTTCGGTGATGGCAGTGCTGCGTCCGCCCTCGTCACAGGTGATTCCAGACCACATGCACGTGTGGTTGGAGAGGGTCCACGAACTCAGTGCATGGGGGTTTTGGAGGGTGGATTTCCAGTGGAGGAGAGCTCGTGCTTGCGATTCAAGCGTAGAAGAGGTTGCAGCAGCAGCTGATGACGACGAATAAGGAAAGGAGATGATGAAGAGGAAACAGAACAGAATGAGACGAAGGAACAGCAGAGCAGGGGAGAGGGATCGTGAAGGAAAAGGCTTATTAGAATCCATAATATTATAATATGGGGGCATAAGCTAGCAAGGAATCTTGGTGCTCACTGGTCTCTAACTCTCTTGTGGTTGGTGCTGAAGTGAGTGAGTGTTCAGAAGCCTTATTTAATATTTATAGGCAAGGAAGGCTGCCCCGCAGCCGTGACGTGGGTTCCGGTGGTCCTCCTCGATGTTAATTATACGGGCCCGCATAAATTTATCGGCTTCCTTTGGTTGCGATGGCCGCAGACGGAGTGGCTCCTTACTGCCAAAAGTGTGGCACATGGTAGGCATTCTTGATGCCAGCATTCCTACGGTGACATAAATTGTACTTTCTTCCCCGACCTCGCTTCTCCCTTCGTGCTGAACAAGTTAGGGTGGGTGGGATCTGGTCAATTTTAACCAATGAGCTGTTGAGTAGGATAGAAGTGAAGAAGTATTCTAAAAGTAACTTTGAACGATCACTCATCGGGTATGCTTTTTTTTCCGTGAGATGATCCATTCAATATCATCGATAATTCAAAAATAATTATATTTAATTACATTTCAATGATTTTATGATATGATAATTTCAAATTACCTTCATCTTTAAAATTATTATTTAACCCGATGATCTCATATCTATTCCTCCTCATAATGTAGTATTGGACTTAGATTTTAAGGCCAAAATGCTACTCATCTATAGAAAAAAAAGATATATGATATTATTTTTATATTAACATAATATAATTAAATATTATAAGATAATATTTTAATAATATAATATAGTCAAGTTCAAAATTTGATCATTTTTTTTATCTGGATCCATATAAATTTCGAAGCTACTTCACCTTTTTAAATTTTTTCATCTTTAAAATTTATAAATTGTATGAATCCAAAGGTAAAGTAGGTGATTGATCCAATCTTGGCTACATTCAAATAGAGCTAAATTTACCTCATGCATTATATTATATAAAATGATTATAATTAAATATTAAACTATTATAATACTATATCATAATATAATTTTATAAAAAATAATATTATAATTTAAGTAAATATTAGGATAATAAATAATGTAAAATAATAATAAATTATTATGATAGTTACAAAATACATGTAAGATTATTTTGATATTGCATAATTAGTGATCTTAGATTTTCATAGCACAGTAAATAAATTAATTATAGATATTTAGGGATCTCAATTATCAGGATATAATATATCAAACATGTGATCATAGATTATTGAGGAGAAGAACACTTTGGATAATGATCAACAGTGAAACTAGGAGTGACTTTAATCCAAGTTTTGACATTTATGATAAAATAACCATGGCCCATTATGCTTCAAGAACCAAATGTTATGATCTTAGGCTATGTCCACTCTTTCCTTCCATTATTTTAGGTCTTTTAACATATCACCACTTCAAGCTAAACTTGCAATCCCAACCTCTCAATCTTCTCCTCCTAACTTCAGCTTCAACTACCCTTTTCATCAATAGAGTGCTCCCAAACCTGGTCTCTTGTTGCTCCTTGCTGCCATGAAGACCCTTGCCCAAATCATGTGGAAGAAGCTAGCCATCTCTTGACGTCACTTCTAATGTTCTCATTCATCAATAATTATCCTAACATTGTGTGGTAGGTCTAATTCTCAATAAAATTAATGTTTTGAAATGGATATATGGCTAGGATTTTGATCATCTTTTTCGAATTTTTAAATATTAGGTTTTTTAAAATCATACCCATCATTTTATTAAAATTATATATAAACCTTACCTTAAAATTATAATATATATCATAATATATATTATATTAAATATTTAGAATATTTAAAATATTACAAATAATTACTCTATGCACGAAGTCATCATTGACTTTGACTTGAGAAAAAGATCATTTATTTCTATTGAAAAAATAGAACATAACAAACAACAGTGATTATGATGACTAAGTCTCCTTGTTTACTTATCTTAAAGGGGGCCAAAAAATTTGAAAAAGGGACTATAAAATGATTCCTTTCAGATTAACTACCATTCATATGAAAATGAATGACTAGCTAATGGCACATGGCTTAACTACCATTCATCGATAACACATGGCATGACTTAACAACCAATTAATTTACTTGTACAAGATAAAGGCATTGTGATTGACATAAATGGACGAGACTTAGGAGGGGAAAAAACAAAAGTTGTGGACTTGGAGCTTTCTTTGGTCTTCATAACGGCTGTTAGGCTGAAAAGTATACTGATGTGGCTGATTAGACCACGTTAAGGTTAACAGAGGGGCGACTGACGGAACCTCGGACCCCAAGTCCCCTAGTCCTCGAACCCCAGATCCCCTGGGCCTTAGACACCAAGGTCCCCTCGGCCTCAAACCCCAAAGTCCCCTCTGCCTCAGACTGCAACCACCATATGGCCCACTAGCCACCTGTAGCCACCACGTGGCCCACTAACCATCTGCAATCGCACGTGGCCACCACCAATTATGGTGCATCCTAACATGATCAGGCCCACCTACCATCTATGGTATCGTGTCTGGTAGAGGGCTGATAGGGCGGGACACCTCTGACATGCTCAGTATTTGTTGCGACCTATCCTTGTCAGCCTTGCCGTCTGTCCACCACCAGACAATAACGTCTCAGAATCAACCACCTTCCAAAAGCGGGTAAAAGGGACCTCCAGACATGTATAAGAACCTTTGCTCACAACGAGAGAAGGAAACTGAATTCAAGTTCTCTAGCTAGTTCCTTTAGCTCTTTCTACACTATTTTTCAAGTCGCTTACCGAAGCGTCGGGATGTCCCCATCGGAGCAATCGGTCCTCTAGGACTTTTTGCAAGAATTCCGTTGAGGAGGAGGCTCTCTGTTACCCAATGTTCAAGGAACATAATTTGGTGGCAATAGATTGGCGTGCCAGGTAGGAGGGATAAGAGGTAGAAAGCTTTAAACCAGCTAGCTACAGACCTTTTTCCCCTGAGCAAGTGAGAAGATGGTGGTGACGCATGCCTAGGAGATTTCCATCAGCTGCACTGGGGGGCATCGCCAGAGAACTGAGCAGCCGAAGATCGGTCCCCTCGCTCCCCATGCCGGTGTTCCTGCACAGCCACCATCACCATCCCAGAATGATCGAATCATTGTCTTGACCATACAAGTCCAATCACTTGTGGTGGCAGTCTAGGAGCTACAGTAACAGTCGGTGGCCATGCAGCAGCACCCAGGGCCACTCTCGTCGGGTCCAGGGATGGATCAGCCCAGTCAACAATCCATCCATGGAAGATCTCCTCTCCGAAAGACCCGCCGCCGCCATGCCTCACCCAGGCATCACCGCCGGGAGGCCTCCAAAAGGCCTCGGTCCCCTTCTCGCCATGCTAGTGCCTCTCCCAAGTGGCGGCACGAGAAGGAGACTGAGCGTGCATGTCCCCATCTGCGCCACCCCTCCCCATCCTCAGGGTATTCAAGGGAGGGATCCTTCGACGGCCGGATTGCTTGCCGGACCGAGAAATGGCTAGATGAGTACAACCAATGGCTGGCGGAGCTCAGCCGCAGAATCACAAATCCGCCAGAGGCGGACTATGACAACCACCCTCCGCTATCCTGCCACATCATGGAGGAACTGATCTTGGCCCAATTTTGTCTTCCTCAACTGGACCCCTATGACGGTACCACTAACCCTTGGACCATCTAAAAAGCTACAAGGTCCTCATGCAAGCTCAGGGGGTGACCGACTCCCTCCTCTGCATTGCCTTCCCTGCCACCCTTTGGAAGGCTGCACGTGCTTGGTACTCCCACTTATCACCATGCAGTATCAATTTCTTTCGGCAGTTGGAGAGGACCTTCGTAGTGCACTTTGATGCATGTCGAAAGATCCCATGGGTGGCCGATAGTTTGTTTTTCGTTCAGAGAGGAGCAACGAGTCGTTAAGGGACTTTGTGGCCTGGTTCAAGGAGGCCATGCTTGAAGTATACAATCTTGAAGACTCAATAGCCACTCTGGCCTTAAAGCGAGAGCTCTGCTCATCTTGCTTCGCCTACTCCCTCGACAAGAAGCCCCCCGATTCTTATGCCAAGCTGCTAAGCCGGGCACAAAAGTGCATCTGCACCGACGAGGCTGACTCTTCCCAGCGCGAGATGGATGGAGGTTCTAGCAAAAAGTAGGCCCATCCTGAGCTTGTTGAGGCTCGACCCAGGAGGCCCGAGCCTCCTTGCTGGCCAGACAACCGACCACAAACACTTGCCCCAGGGAGGGACCCTTTATCCCCCTGCTTGCCTCGATATCCCACATTCTGATGGAAATCGAGGGTGAGTCATATTTTCAGCACCCTCCTCCCATGAAGCCAGTGGCCCCCCATAACAAAAATTTCTACTGTCATTTCCATTGGGACCAAGGCCACGACATAGAAGACTGTCGCCAGCTGAAGAAGGTGATTGAGGACCTCATCCAGCATGGCCACCTGAGAAAATTCATCTAGAGGGGGAACCTGACTGCGCCAGGCCCATCGGCACTTCAAAGAGGTCACGGAGGGATAAGGGGTTAGACTCTACAATTTCCTTTTTTAAAGGACCTAGAGGGGGTAGTTAATAATAATGATGACAGCGTTGTCGTGCCTATGACGATCACAAAACATCTTGTAAAGAGAATTTTGATTGATAGTGGAAATTCGGTCAACGTTCTCAGTTACGATGCTTTTGTTCAAATGAACTTATCCCCCAGCTCCCTTCGGCCTGTGACCACGCCCCTAATGGGCTTCACTAGAGTCTCTTACGGGTTGAGGAAGAAATCACTCTCTCGGTCATAGCCAGGACATCACCATGCCAAAGCAATTTTTTTGAATTTTTGGTTATCCAAGTTCCCTTGGCCTACAACGCCATTCTCGGGAGACCCGACCTAAACCTCCTAGATGTCGTTATCTCTACCAAGAGACTACTTGTAGATTTTTCACCAGTGGAGGAGTCGGAGAGATATGCGGGGAGCGAAACCCAATGCCGCTCTGCTATCATACAGCCTTCAGCCCCCAAGGGTGATGGCTACGCCGTTGCCTGAGTCACTTGATCCCAGAGATTCGAGGAGGAGGGGGAGCTGGTCGAGCATTTGTTGACCTTTCGCTGGGGAGGACCCAGTGAGGATGGTCTAGGTCCAGGCCCTTCTCCCTGAGGAGGTGCGAGATCAACTTCTCGCCTTCCTGCAAGCCAATTCGAACATCTTTGCTTGGTTAGCATCCAATATGCTAGGCATACCTAGAGAGCTAATCACCCACCAGCTCAACATCAACCCAGGGTGTCAGCCTGTCCGACAGAAGAAGAGGAGCTTTGCCTCCGATCAACATTCGGGAAGTGCACTATCCGGACTGGCTAGCCAACGATGAGAAGGTCCGCAAGGCTAGCGGGAGCTGGAGGATATGTGTCGACTTTACCGACCTTAATAAGGCATGCCCCAAGGACAGCTTCCCACTACCTTGAATCGACCAGTTGGTGGACGCTACATCTGGCCATGAGACCCTCAGCTTCATGGATGCCTTCTCGGGGTATAACCAAATCAAGATTGACCCAATGGACGAGGAAGCCACTTCATTCATGATCGAGAAGGGCATCTACTGTTACAAGGTAATGCCCTTCGGACTAAAGAATGCGGGGGCCACATACCAAAGGCTAATGAACAAGGTCTTCGAGGATCAGATCGAGGGAACATGAAGGTGTACGTGGATGACATGCTGACCAAAAGTATCCGCATCGGTGACCATGTTACTGACCTGGCAGAGACCTTCAGCAATCTCGTCGGTTCCAGATGAGGCTGAACCCCCGCAAGTGTGCTTTTGGGATTAGTGGGCAAGTTCCTGGGATTCATGGTGACACAGTGGGAGATCGAGACGAACCCCGACAAATTCGAGCCATCCTCGACATGAGGCCCCCAGCCAACAAGAAGGAGGTGCAACATTTGATTGGGAGAGTGGTAGCTCTGAGTCATTTCCTATCCAAGTCAGCGGAGAGATGCCTACCTTTCTTCAAAGTTCTATGCAAGGTCAACGGTTTTGAGTGGATAAAGGAGTATTAGAAAGCCTTCGAAAAGCTGAAGGAGTTCTATCTACCCTGCTGTTGCTGTCCAAGCCGCACGGCGGGGAGGAGCTTTTCCTCTACCTCGCAGCTTCCCCCGAGATGATCAGCTCCATGCTTATCCGCATGGATATCGATGGGATGCAGAGGCTAGTTTATTACACCAGTAAAGCACTTCATGACGCGGAGACCAGGTATTCCAAAACTGAAAAGATCTTTTTTGACCTGATCATCTCTGCTCAACATTTCAGGCCCTACTTCCAAGCCCACCCGATTATGGTGCTTACGGACCAGCCGTTCAAAGCAATCTTGTCCCATCCTGACACCTCTAGCCAGTTAGTGAAATGGACCATCAAGCTGGAAGAATTCGACCTGTCATTTCGGCCAAGGTCGGCCATGAAGTACCACGTATTGGCTGACTTCCTGGTCGAGTGCACTTGGGCAAAGGAGCAATCGAAAGAGCCACATTTGGCATCCTCAGGCATGACGCCCGAGGCAGGGAGAGAGGGTTGGATCCTCTATGTGGACGACGCATCGAATTCCTAGGGGAGTGGAGCCGGGCTCATCCTAGCGAGCCCAGAGGGAGAGGTGGTGGAGTGTCTCTGTTTTCTTTTTCCCACCACCAACAATCAAGAAAAATATGAAGCCTTGCTAGCGAGAATGAAGCTAGCCAAGGAGCTCGGAGTAAAGCATCTTAGAGCCTTCACCGACTTCCAACTTGTCTTTGGACAGGTCGCCAGAGAGTACGAGGCTCAAGATCCCATTATGTCCCGCTATCTAAGTAAGGTCCAATCATAGGCCTCCCTTTTTGCTTATTTTAGTATCAGTTACATTCCCAGGGGTGAGAATGTCAGGACCGACGGGTTGTCCCGTTTGGCCACCTCGACTGACGGGGCCCTAGGGAGGACATATGTGGAGCATCTGGAAGTCTCGAGCATCGAGGCCGCCAAGAAGGCCTTGCAGTCATCCAAGAGCCTACTTGGATGGGTGCTTACATCCGGTACCTTACCGATGGTGCCCTCTGAGGACCCAGCGGAGGCTAAACTGCTCAAACGGTGAGCTCCTAAGTTCCTGATACTGAACGGGCAGTTGAACCGAAGGTCCTTCTCGTACCCAATCCTTAAGTGAATTGGCCCTACGGATGCCGATTACATCCTTCGTGACATCCACGAAGGCATCTGTGGGAGCCACCTGGGGGGCAGAGCGCTGGCATACAAGGCTCTGCGGCAGGGGTATTATTGGCTCACAATGAAGGAAGACACCGCTGAGCTGGTTCAAAGATGGGATAGCTGTCAGCGACATGCCAACGTCCAGTGATAGCTGACCTCTCAACTGAGCCCCCTGGTGGCTCCGTGGCCCTTTGCTCAGTGGGGGATGGACATCCTGGGACCATTCTGGCCAGCGTAGGTTCCTACTAGTCACCGTCGACCACTTCACCAAATGGGTTGAAGCCAAGGCACTAGTGAAAATCACCAGAGCAAGGTGAGATCCTTCTTCTGGGAGTCCATAATCTGTCAATTCAGGTTGCCCCATATCCTCATCATTGACAATGGTCGGCAATTCGACAATGCTCTCTTCAGAGGATTTTGCACTGAGCTAGGCATCTATCAGTGGTTTACCTCCACCGGTCATCCTCAAACCAACGGGGTGGCCGAGGTGACGAACCGCACTATCCTTTAGGGGCTCAGAGCACGACTAGATGATTTCAAAGGAAGATGGGAGGAGAAACTCCCCAATGTACTATAGGCCTATCACACGATGCCATGGGCTCCCACCGAGGAGACCTCCTTTAGCCTCGTGTTCGGGTCTGAGGCTATCATCCCTGTGGAGATTGGCATCCCGAGTCCTCGGATGGAGTCATATGATGAGGAGGATAACTCGAGCCGGATGCGAGCCAACCTCGACCTCATCGAGAAGGTGCGCGATCGGGCGTGGCTTAGGATGGCTGCCTATCGCCAGCGAGCTGCTAGGTACTACAACACTCGTGTCCGCCCCAAAGCATTCCTGCCAGGAGACCTGATCCTCAGGCAGGCCGAGGTCTCGAAGCCAATGGAAGGAGGTAAGCTGTCACCGAATTGGGAAGGACCCTATCGGTCACCGAGGCCCTCCACCACGGAGCCTACCGAATCGAGGGACTTGATGGAAAGCCACTCCCTCGAACATGGAATTCTGACAACCTTCGTCAGTACGATCAGTAATGTACATCAATGTTTGATTATGAATTTGAATATTTCATTCTTTTATGAACTTGAATAACTCACCCTTTCAGCTAGTAAAGATATGCTCGAGTATCTCACCCTTTTAGCCCAAAGCCCGACTCTGGTTGGCACTGAAAGCCCGAGGCCAGCTCGGTACCAAAGCCGACTTCGGTCTGCACAGAAAGTCCAGGCCAGCTTGGCACCAAAGCCCGACTCCGATTGGCACTAAAAGCCCGAGGCCAGCTCGGCACCAAAGCCCAACTCCGATCGGCACTGAAAGCCCGAGGCCAGCTCGGCACCAAAGCTCAACTCCGGTCGGCATAGAAAGCTAGAGGCTAGCTTGGCACCAAAGCCCGACTCTGGTCGGCACTGAAAGCCCGAGGCTAGCTTGGCACCAAAGCCTGACTCTAATCGGCACTGAAGCCAGAGGCCAACTTGGCACCAAAGCCCGATTTCGGTCGGCACAGAAAGCCCAAGGCTAGCTCAGCACCAGAGCTCGACTCCGATCGACACTAAAAGCTCGAGACTAGCTTGGCACCAAAGCCCAACTCCGGTCAGCATAGAGAGCCTAACTCTGATCGGCACTAAAAGCCCGAGGCTAGCTCAGCACCAAGGCTCGACTCCAGTCGGCACAGAAAGCCTGACTCCGATCAGCACTGAAAGCCCAAGGCCAGCTCGGCACCAAAGCCCAAATCCGGTCAGCACAAAAAGCCCGAGGCCAGCTCGGCACCAAAGCACGACTCCAATCGGTACTGAAAGCCCGAGGCTAGCTCGGCACCAAAGCCCAACTCTGGTCAACATAGAAAGCCCAAGGCCAACTCTGCACCAAAGCTGACTCTGGTCGGCATAGAAAGCTCGAGGCTAGCTCGGCACCAAAGCCCAACTCCGGTCGGCATAGAAAGCTTGAGGCCAGCTCAGCACCAAATCCTAACTCCGGTCGGCATAGAAAGCCCAAGGCTAGCTCGGCACCAAAGCCTGTCTCCGGTCGACACTGAAAGCTCTCATGATCGATCAATGCTATAAACCTATTTTAATACCAACACCCCAAGGCCGACCTCGAGTTTTTGTAAAGAAAAGTTCTGGAGCCGACCTCAGCACTTTCTCAGGGATCTGGTCCCACACGGCAACAAAGTCCGGACTTACTCATGATGAGAGATGAATACTATGACCCCATCGGAGCCAGTGCAGCCCTATCAGGGATCCTACAAAGGCAGACTAAGTAGAAAACACACTACTTTGAGCTAAGTACTTGGAGAGTCTTTAAGATGCAAATTTCAAGAAAAGACAATCGTTTTCATTGCTTAGTGAATGTTTACAAAATTCCAACTCAAGTCGAACTTTAATACAATAACAAAATAAAAAAAAAGGTGCAGGAGTGGGCCCTTAGGCATCGGCCGGCACAGGTTCACCATCAGTCGACTCCTTCGGCTCCTCAAAGGCATCGGGCACAAGGTTGTTAAGGCTGGTGACCTCGGAGACCCGCACGACCTTCTCCTTCCCATGGCAAAAACCCTAGAGGTAGGCATTGGCGAAGCCCTCTGCCACCTCTTAGGCAAAAGTGGTGGAGCCCCGAAAGTGCTCCACAGCCTCTGTAGCCTCCATCTCTGCCATCGTGGCCCTTTCCTCAGTGGCTCGTGCTCTCAGAAGGGCATCGTTCGTTTGGACAGTGGCATCGGCGGCCTGGGCATCGGCCATCCGGGCTATCTCTTCGGCATTTTCAGCCCGGCCCTTGAACTCCTTCGCCTCCTGGATTGCTATATGCAGTCGGAGTTGGCAAGCCCCCAGTTCGGCCTCAGTGGGCACGCCCCAGGTCGGCGCTCCTTGCCGCCTGGTCTCTTCGACCTCCACTTGGAATAGCTCCAGGGTCTTCTTGGCCTCCTCACCTCCCTCAGGGCCTCCCTCAGTGCCCTCTTAATTTCCTCGGCCTCCCTCTAGGCCCCTCTAGTGCACCCTCGGCCTCCCTTCGGGCTGCATCTAGTGCACCCTCGGCCTCCTCGGCCCTGGCCATGGCGGCCAAGGTCGCCTGGCGGGAGCGGTGGCTCCGAAGGGTGTTGTCCCTCAATGTCGATAAAGAGTTCACCGCCTGCACAAGAAAAGCCTTTGTTAGTACATAGTGAAGCAAAAAAATTCAAAGAGGGCAGAGGAGACACTTACCCATAATTACATTGCGAAGGCATCCCAAAGGATGACGGGGGCGTCTAGTTGGCTGAACTCCGCTGGAGCTCCGGCAAACAGACCTTGGCCATCAGTCGCTCGGCGTTGCGACGTTATATGCGAGGGACACCCAATGGGGGTCCACCTCGATCCTCCCC
Organism: Calamus simplicifolius; assembly: GCA_900491605.1. NCBI lineage: Eukaryota > Viridiplantae > Streptophyta > Magnoliopsida > Arecales > Arecaceae > Calamus > Calamus simplicifolius. The sequence goes on from UESW01001457.1 coordinate 376,343, forward strand.
CCATGGGATCAGCCGAGGCCAAGGGTGCGTGTTGACCCATTTATTGATTTTGATGATTAACAAAAGCATAAGTATATTCCCTATGATACTAATAAGATTGACAAAGTGTTTCAGGAATTTAGAAAGATTAAATATTTAAAATTCATACAAAAATGGGCTTGAATCAATTTTTAGTGGTATGTATCAAAGTTCAGAGTTTAGAGCCGACTCTAGAAGCATTAGAGCCGACTCTTGAGTGTATCAAAACTATTTGGCACACTCGGCACGGTTTAGAGCCGGCTCCAAAAAATTAGAGCCTACTCTAACCTGAGTTACAATGAACTGTCTTTCTGCTTCAGATTTTAGAGCCGACTCCAGCAGAGTTAGAGCCGACTCTAACATGAGAACAGAGACTACATTTTTTGGGACACTATTAGAGTCAACCTCAAGGAAATTAGAGCCGACTCCAGCTCACGTTGTATCGACCCCACAGAATTCTAGAGCCGACTTCACGACGAACATTTTCTTTCTATTTTGGGAAACCCGACTTATAGCCGACACCAGGCAAGATTAGAGCCGACTCTAATCTGTCAGAGGCGACTTTCAGATTTATCAGAAACAGTTCCAACGGTAATATTTCTTCAATTACTCTTCAACGGCTCTTTGCCTTTGCATGTTAAACTCATCCACAAGTACTCTCAATGGCTACTTTGCATCAAAAACATGGATTAAGAGATTATAAAAGGGCATTCCGACCGTTCAAAAAAGAGAAGAAAGAAAAATAGAGAAAAATAGAGAAATCAAAGAGGAAAAACTCTGATTCAAAGCCTAACTGTGCAAAAGAATAGAAGAGAAATCCAAAAGCTTTTAAAAATTAAATCCGAAGGATTTCCATCAATTAGAAGAAGAAAAGCAAGAGCCTAGTTTCTTCATCCTTCTCTACACCAATATTTCTTCAAGAGCTAAGTTTAATATTGAAAAGATCATTCAGAAGAGAAGAGAAAAAGAAGAAAAGCTCAACATCAAACATCTTCTAAGCAGGCTTTTCTATTCCATTTTTATTTATATTGATTATCTGCTCATTTGAGGAGCTTTCTTATTGTTGTAATCATTTGCTTGATTTATTTGTTTTTTCAATCAGGGGATTGAATCAGGTGAGGTAGTTATCCTTGGGCAAGCTAAGATTAGCTTGCGTTAGGTTGTGTGCTGGTGAACTGTGAAAAACTGGGTTCATTGTGATCGTTGTAAACAACAAGTTCAAGTTGTGATCTTGCAAAACAACTCTGTTGTAATCAGGGTAATTATAGTGCATACCCAGAATTGCTTGGGAGTAGATGTAGATGTAGCTAACACCGAACCACTATAATCCTTTGTGTTTATCGTGCTTATCTCTTCTCTCTTTCTCTTTTTATATTATGCTCAGCATTCATAGCATCATACTCTCTACACTTTACTTATGCACATTCATTTTGAGATTAATTTTAATTGTAAAATTTTTAAAGAGCCCAATTCATCCCCCCTCTTGGGTTGCCATCTGGGGCCAACAATTGTATCAGAGCTAGTGGCATCTCCGCTTGATCTAACAATCAAGAGCTAAAGATTTAAATGGCAGCTCAGCCAGTTTCTCTTTTTCTGAGGGACAATCCACAAACCGACCACCTTTGTTTAATGGCACAAACTATTCATATTGGAACGCTAGAATGAGGATTTTCATTCAAGCTTTAGACTATAAGTTATGGAGTGTCATTATCAATGGTCCTAGCACTCCCACACACTTAGTAGATGGATCCATTGTTCCTAAGCCCGAAGGGATTAGAATGAAAATGATAAAAAATGGCTCAGCTCAATGCCAAGGCCATGAATGTCCTATACTGCTCTTTGGATGCAAATGAATTCAATAGAATATCCACTTGCATCTTAGCCAAGGAGATATGGGATAGGTTGGAAGTTACTCATGAGGGTACCAACCAAGTTTAAGGAATCTAAGATTAATATTTTGGTGTACAAATATAAACTCTTTAGCATGGACCAAAATGAATCTATTACATGCATGCATACTAGATTTACTGATAAATGGATAAAAGTCTTGGTAAGACCTATACTAACTCTGAATTGATGCAAAAAATTCTTAGGTCTCTTCCAAGAATATGGAAAGCTAAAGTGATAGCTATCCAAGAAGCCAAAGATCTGAACAATCTACCTTTGGAGGAGCTACTTGGATCTCTTATGACCCATGAGCTTACAATAAAGCAGTATCAAGAAGGGATGTGAAGAAGAGGACTATTGCACTTAAAGCTGCAGAAAATGAAAAGAGCAGCAGTGAAAGATGAAGACGATGATGAGACCGCTCCTTGCGCAGAAATTTAGAAAGTTTATGCAAAAGAAGAGACCCTTCCATAAGAGAAAACTGGTATTAAGATGGAAGGAGAAAAAGAAAAGGATAAGGATAGAGAAATATCCCTTGATCTGTTATGAATGCAAAAATCGGGACATTTCAGATCCGAATGTCCTCAACTTAAAAAGGGATACAAGAATAAGAAGAAGGCAAGCGACAATGAGGAATCTTCAGCCGAAGATGATCAACAAGAGGTTGCCAACATATGTTTCATGGTAAATAATGAAAATGAGATAAATTCTAAAACCCCCAATGATGATAATAAAGCATAAATAATTATCATTAAACCTATTAATTAATAAATTAATGTACCTATTATTATTTAATATTTTAATATTTTATATAATATTTTGATAAAACCTTATCAGTTTAAAGAGCTAGATTTTAGGGATTTAATGACGCAAACGGCACTCAAATCGGAGTTAAGATGAGCTCGGAATTGATTTTATAAGGATTTAGCACGGATTTCAAAGCAAAAACGGCAAACAAGTGCCGACTTCATCGTTTTCTGCCAGTTCTCTGTTTTTTCGCCGATTCTTCTCCATTCAATTTCTAACAGTTTCCTCCACCAATTAAGGAATAGATTAGATTGGAAGTTATCAAATTGAGAGAATTAAATTCCTTTAGAAGGAATTTGAATTTTATAAAGGATTTATCTAGATTTTTTATGGCTTCCGCGTCCTCTGCTTTCGCTTGCGTTCCTTGTTTTGAAACAGGAATCTCGCCGCGTCAAACCCGCGTCTGGGCTCTATAAATAGCAGCCATCCAGGAAATCTCTTCTTCCTCAATCTCGTGTGTTTCGTGGGTCCTCTGGTTTCGTTCCAGGCGCTGCATCCGAGAGCCGTTCGTGGCTCGTTTCTCTGTTATGAGTGGAAGATCTGTTTCCATTCCGTGGGTGTTCGTGCTTGGGAGACGATCGTGGCTTGGCTCTGCTCGTGAGGCGCCCGTTCGCAATCAGTTTAGTGGCTTGGTTCATTTGTTTTTTATTGCTTTAGAAATTAAAACTCTTTTATTTTAGATTTTAATATGCACTCTTGGATTTATTGAAATAAAATTTTATTCATGTTAAATTGTTATTAAATTTATTTAAGTGAAAATAATTTAGACTGGACGGGACCGTGATCTACGGGTACGAGCCGTGCTCTAATAAGATAACCATATCTTATTATTTTGCACTATTAATTATCTAGTTATCTATTTAGTTAAATTTATAAAATTATTTCAAGATAATCGCTAAAGTCCCTGTGGAATCGATCCCTTACTCTCGCTATCCTAATAGTGAAATTAAGGTGTTTAAATCGTTGCGCTACGACACGCATCAGATTTTTGGCGCCGTTGCCGGGGACTTAAGTGTGTTATTTTAAAAAAAAAAAAAATTAAAAAAATAAAAAAATTAGATTAATTTTCTCTTAATTTTTGAATAGTTATTGCTGCTTTATTTTATTTTTAATTGTTAGAATTGCATATTTTCTTTTTAACATTAAAAAAATTATTACTTTCCTTTTTGCCACAAATCCAATTTTAACCTAATCAAATTTTCCTTTTAATTAACTTACCTAAAAAAAACCTAAAAGAAAAAGACTTCCATAAAAATAATTAATTTAAGGAAAAAAAAAATTATAAAAATAAAAATAAAATATATAAACAAAATAAATTATTTTATAGATTGACTTAGGTGAATTTATTTTCTGCAAAACTCAAAATTTTTCCATTGACATCTCATAATTTATTAGGAAATTAGAAACTTAATTACAAAAATTAAAAAAAAAAATAAATAAAAACTATTTGCTTTAGAGTCATTGGTAGGGTGTATGCTTGGTCGCCGATCGTTGCAACCCAACCTTATACCCTTAGATCCTGAGATAGAAAGAACTATTAGAGCAAACAGACTCAGAATTATGGATCCTAATAACGAAAATAATCAACCAGACAGTTGAAAGAGTATTTCACTCCTTCAAGGTATACCTACTCTCCCTGCATTCAAGTGCCTCCAGTAGAGGCTGCCCAATATGAAATTAAGTCAAGTGTAATCCAAATGTTACCATCTTTCTATGGACTTACAAATGAGGATCCCTACAAACACTTAGATGAATTCTTAGAAATTTGCTCAACTGTCAAGATTCAAAATTTCTCTGATGATGCACTTAGGCTTAAGTTATTCCCTTTTTCCCTAAAAGATAAAGCCAAGTATTGGTTAAATTCATTAGACACTGTTATAATTTCAACTTGGGATCATCTTCAGAGAGAATTTCTTAAGAAATATTTTCCTATAGGAAAAACGAATCAAATTAGAAAAGCCATAACAAGTTTTTCCCAGAGATGGAGAAATGTTCCATGAGACATGGGAGAGATTCAAAGAACTAATTAGAAAATGTCCACATCATGCTATACCCAAATGGCAACTGGTTCAGTGCTTTTATGATGGATTATCAGAAAAGCATAGGCAAATGGTTGATGCTTCATGTGGTGGGACATTTATGTTAAAAAATGAACATGAGGCTTGGCAACTCTTTGAGACATTGAGTGAGAATTCATTACATCATATGTCAGTTGCTCGTCGAGACCCTCCCGTAGAACCTAAAAGAGGTGGAATATATGAAATAGGTCATTCTACAGATATCTATACTAAGGTAGATGAATTATCCCATAAACTTGATCGGATTCTACAAGTTGGAAACATCTCTTCCCCATCTACTCAATTACATGAGGTCTGCATAATTTGTTCGAGTCCAACCCATTCTATAGGTGAATGTCCAGCTGCATACCAATTTCCTGAACTTGTTCAAGAGCAAGCCCACCAAGCCCAAACCCGATTAGCTCCTAGAACAGGAAATGATCCATTTTCAAATACTTACAATCCTGGCTGGCGAAATCACCCAAATTTTTCTTGGAAACCTCAACCTGTAACCAATTCATCGATCAGACCTAATTATCAAGAAACCAATTTTAGAAACATGCCATATTCACAATATCCAAACATCCCACAACCTCCACCGAATAATCAGCCTACTTTTGAAGACAAAGTGTTACAAGCATTGAAAGGGCTAGAAATGAATACTCAAATCCTTCACTCCCACACACAATCTATTGCAAAACTAGAAACTCAGATAGGTCAATTAGCCACAGCATTCAGTAGAAGGGAGGAGGGTAAGTTACCTAGTCAGCCTATCGATAACCCGAAAGGACAATTCATGGCTGAAGGTTCCAATAGTCCTGACAAATTCCCAGAACATGCTAAATCAGTCATGACTCTCAGAAGTGGAAAACATTGAACCCACCTGAACCAACCCAGAAATTAGAAGTGGCTAAACCAGAAGAGAGAAGAAATGAAAAAGAAAAGGAATTCAATGATCAAGCAATCATACCTAAAGCCCCATTCCCTAGTGCTTTAGAATCTCCTTTGCCTTCAGATAAGAAGAATATAAAAATGAATGAGATGCTTGAGTTATTTAAGCAAGTCCAAATAAACTTACCTCTTCTCGATGCTATCAAGCAAGTTCCAGCTTATGCCAAATTTTTGAAGGATCTATGCACACAAAAACGGAAAGCCAAGATACAAATACCAAAAAAGATACATTTGACTGAGCAAGTCAGCTCAGTTGTTCAGCAAATAACCCCACCCAAACTAAAAGATCCTGGTACCCCGATTATATCATGTGTCATAGGAAACTTCACAATCAAGAAAGCATTATTAGATTTGGGTGCGAGTGTAAACCTTCTCCCAAGTTCAGTATATGAATTATTCGGATTTGGAGAGTTGAAACCCACGACAGTAACACTACAATTGGCAGATAGATCAGTCAAAGAACCTCGTGGAATATTGGAAGATGTATTAGTAAAGGTGGATGAATTCTATTTTCCTGTCGACTTCCTTGTGTTGGATATGGAATCTAGTGGTAATCCTAACCAAATTCCCATCATCCTTGGAAGACCTTTTCTAGCTACTGCTAATGCATGCATAAATTGTAGAACAGGTGTGATGGATGTATCTTTTGGAAACAAGAAGATGAGATTAAATATTTTTAATGCTTCCCAAGGACCACCTGTGTATGATTTAAATGAAGTAAACATGATAGAGGAAGTAGTAGATAAGAAATTCCAAAGTTTGATTGATTCGGATCCTTTACAAACATGTCTTACACATTTTGGAATAGATGACTTTGATATTGATGAGTATACCAAAGAGATAAACATGTTATTAGAACCACCTAAGATCGACACCATCCCGCCATGGACTATAAAATATGAACCACTTCCAACTAAACCAAGTCCTTTAATACCATCCTTGGAAGAACCACCCCAACTAGAATTGAAACCTCTTCCAGATAACTTAAAATATTCATTCCTTGGACCCAATGATACCCTTCCAGTAATCATTGCATCTACCCTAACCTCTGAGCAAGAAGATAAATTGGTAGATGTACTTAAAGAACATAAAGAGGCGATTGGATGGACAATAGCTGATATTAAGGGAATTGACCCTTCCGTTTGCATGCACCATATTCATAGTGAAATTGAAGCCAAACCACATAGAGACATGCAACGAAGGCTAAATCCAAACATGAGGGATGTTGTTAAGAAGGAAGTAGTAAAATGGCTTGATGCTGGTATTATTTATCCAATTTCAGATAGCCAATGGGTCAGTCCAATCCAAGTAGTACCTAA
>UESW01001457.1:389270-409270 GCA_900491605.1 Calamus simplicifolius
TTGAAACCATATATAGAAGAAATTAATGATGGAGAAGTTGTTGAATCAATTGATCTTGTGAACCCAACACTATCATAATAAGTAGCACAGTCTGGCTGAAGACTTTAAACTTAGCGCTCTTGGGAGGCAACCCAGTTTATTAGTTATTTTTAACTTTCTTTCTTTTAGTGTGTTCTTTTAGTATGACCAGAGAAGAGCAACAGAAGCAGATTGAAAGAAGATGGCAACAATGAAACTTCCAACCTTCAAATACTCTACCAGGTAGTATCTTTCCTTGAATTAATTAATTTTTCTTCCATTAGGGACAATGGAAATTAAGTTGGGGGGAGGAAAAAGAATAAAATAAATCCTCGAGTAAAACTATAATCAGATGTGTTCTCGATTTGAAGTTAATCAAGCATCTATTAATGAATTAATAGTTAGATTATTTTTTTGAAATACTGAGGAATAAATTATTAAGAAAACCTAATAAAAGGTAGGGTTTAGCCCAGAAAATTTTTAGAATAATTTCAGACCCTCCTGACCACTGATCTTAATAGTACAATCTACTTAATAAGGGTATGGGTGAAAATGTTATTCAAAAAAAAAAAAAAATCTCTCTTAAAGTTAATAGATTAGGTTCTTAGCATTTTTCACTGAGTAACCGGGCCCCGTCACCTAAGAAAGTGATGTTGTTCGCGTAAAAAGGTGGGAATGTAAAAGAACCTAAATAGAGTCAGTCCTACCTAAAGCCTTTTTAACTCGAGTAAGTAAGTCTGAGGGGTGTTTTACACCTAATGCCCTAAAACCAACTGGTTTGGGAGCCATTGGCCTAAAGCTCGCTACAAGGGTTAATTAGAAAGCAAGGGGTTAGGACATTGCACTGACTTTACATATAAATAAATAAATAAAGAACCAAAGTACAAAAGACATTACACCCAACCCAAATTAAGTTAGAAGACTTAATCAGAGAAGTGGAAAGTTGGTGAAGGAAGACTTCTATAAATTCTTATGGACTACACTTTATCACTAAAAAAACTTAATAATCCAATGAAGTACTTCCCTTATGATCTTAAAAAAAAAAAAAAAAAAGAACTATAAGATAACTATCAATTCTTGGATTAGCTTGGTACATATTTCTAAATTTCTTATTTGCTCGAGGACGAGTAAGATTCAAGTTGGGGGGAGTGATAAACGCATAAATAATTATCATTAAACCTATTAATTAATAATTTAACGTACCTATTATTATTTAATATTTTAATATTTTATATAATATTTTAGATAAAATCTTATCAACTTAAAGAGCTCGATTTTAGGGATTTAACGACGCAAACGGCACTCAAATCGGATTTAAGATGAGCTCGAAATTAAAGTGAAGTCGGCAAACCAAGTGCCGACTTCATCGTTTCTCTCCAGTTCTCTGTTTCCGCCGATTCTTCTCCATTCAATTCTAACGTTTCCTCCACCAATTAAGGAATAGATTAGATTGGAAGTTATCAAATTGAGAGAATTAAATTCATTTAGAAGGAATTTGAATTTTATTGATTATTTATCTAGATTTCTTTTGTTATTTTCCTTGCTTCCGCTGCGTTCTCTGTTTTGAAACAGATTCCTCGCCGCGTCAAGGCCGCGTCCGAGGCCTCTACAAATAGCACAAAAGGGATTCCAAGGAAGCCATCCATCCAGCGCACTGCATCCGGGAGAAGAATCCGATCGTGCCGTAGCGAATTCCAGGAGATCTGTTCTTGTGTTCGTCCATCGGAATTCTGCTCTATTCCGTTCATCGTTTGAGGGAGTTCTGACCGTGGAGACTTCGTTCCAGCCATGGAGAAGGAGCTCTGTTCTTCCTTCTCAGGAGCTCTGTTCGTGCCGTTTCTGTCCGTGCCGTGGTGGAGGAGGCCATCCGTGGTTTATGGAGATCGGCTGTTCACGTCCGGCTGTTCCCAGGAGCTTTGGATTGTGGGTTTATTTTATTTCTATTTTATTGCCTTCTTCATGTTAGAAATTAAAACTCTTCTATTTTAGGTTTTAATATGCACTCTTGGATGTTATTGAAATAAAATTTCTATTCATGTTAAATTGTTATTAAATTCTATTTAAGTGAAAATAATTTAGACTGATTTATTCTTAAAAGAGACGGGCCGTGATCTACGGGTACGAGCCGTGCTCTAATAAGATAAACCATATCTTATTATTTTGCACTATTAATTATCTACTTAGTTATCTATTTAGTTAAATTTATAAAATTATTTTAAGATAATCGCTAAAGTCCCTGTGGAATCGATCCCTTACTCTCGCTATCCTAATAGTGAAATTAAGGTGTTTAAATTGTTGCGCTACGACACGCATCATATATGCTATATGATAACATGATATATTTTGCATGGTGTGTTGCTTTGCTTTGTATAGTGCATGGTATGGCCTTGTGACCAATATGATTGGCAGGTTTTTATTATTCTTTTACAAGGGTTGTAATTATCATATATATGGCATGCGTGCTATTTTATTTCATTATAATTTTTCTTTTACTTTTAGTAGTATTTGTTTATTTATTGTAATAAAGCAAGAAGACAAAGCAAACCATTTAAAATCCTGCAATCCAACCATGGTAATAGAGGAGCTAGGTGTCTATGCACATGATGATGGTCAAGTAGACATTATGGTGTTGCTCATTATTACCTAGGATTGACCATTGATCTTCATATTGGCTTATGAAGATCAGTCTTGATAAGGTCATACTATGACATGTTTATTATATACATGTATGAGATACTATGTATGATGTTTCATAAGTATGTGATGCTATGTATGATATCAATGAGTATGTGATACTAAATGCATAATGAGATCTGTTAATCTATCTAGATCCCTCATATAAAATCTTAAGTTGACATGCCATCCATATTTGAACACTTGTCAAGGCTTTTATCACCTTAATGTGGGTTCTACCAAAGTAGAAGTACAATGGGTTACATTAGTGAGGCAAGATGGGTAATGGTGCTACCCATATGTTTAAAAATGGTTTAACTTAATTAGGTTATCAAAACAGTTTTGGGCCTAATGGTATGAGATGGGATTTAAACATGCCAAGACATATGATGTCATAATCCCATAAATTTCTTAAGAGTTGCATGAGCTGCAATTGGTAAGAGTTACCTACCTAAAAAACTTAATTTTAAGCGTCATGCCAAAGCTGACTTAAAGTTGAGTATAAATATGGATCTTAGCTCACTAAATTAATATAATTTTATCATTGAGGGTTGTTAATTTAGTGGGAGTTTTTCATAATCAAAATACTTAACGAACTTTGCATTTATTGTAGATGGCCAACAATGATAACAATTCTACTATGTCACTACGATCAATCCTTGCGAAGGACAAACTTACTGGGACTAATTTCCTTGACTGGTTTCAAAATTTGAGAATTGTTCTCAAACAAGAAAGGAAGCTTTATGTCCTGGATCAACCTCACCCTGAAGAACCAACCGATAATGCTTCTAGAGCTGAAAAGAATGCTTATGAGAAGCATCATAATGACTCTATTGATGTTGCATGCTTGATGCTAGCTACCATGAGTTTGAACTTTAGAAAGATTTGGAAAATATGGAAACTTATGATATGATTGTCAATTTAAAGGAAATGTTCCAGCAACAAGCAAGGCAAGAAAGGTATGATACTACCAAGGCATTGCACTCTTGTAAAATGGCTGAGGGTGCTTCAGTTAGCGCTCATGTGTTAAAAATAAAAGGCTATATTGAGCACCTTGATAGGCTTGGATTTCCAATGAGCCAAGAGTTGGCAATAGATTTGATCCTAAATTCACTTCCTGATAGTTATGAACAGTTTATCATGAACTATAACATGAATGAAATGGACAAATCAATTTCTAAGCTGCATACGATGCTTAAAACTGCTGAACAGAATATTAAGTCCAAGCCTGGCCATATTCTGATGGTTCAAAAGGGAAAGGGCCTTATGAAGAAAAGAAAAGGAAAGGGTAAGGGAAGGGCTGGAAAGTCCAATACTCAACCCAAGCCCAATCCTAAACCCAAGGTTAAAGCCCCAAAGGAGGGTATCTGTTTCTTTTGCAATGAACCTGTCATTGGAAGAGAAACTGCAAGCTATATTTGGAGGATCTAAAGAAGAAGAAGAAGACTGGTGAGACCGGTTCTTCAGGTATTTATGTTATAGAGATTAATTTCTCTCCTTCTAGTCCTGGATATTAGATACTGGATGTGGATCTCACATTTGCACAAATGTGCAGGGGCTCAAAAGGAGTAGACAACTGAAGAAGGGCGAAGTTGATCTTCGAGTAGGCAATGGAGCAAAAGTTGCTGCTTTAGCTATAGGAAGTTATGAACTTTCTTTGCCCAGTGGGCTTTTGTTAGTTTTGAACAATTGCTATTATGTTCCTACAATGTGTAGGAATATTATTTCAGTTTCTTGTTTGGATAATGATGGTTTTTCTTTTATTATTAAGAATAATAATTTCTCCATTTATCATAAAGACATGTTCTATGCAAATGCCGAATTACTAGATGGTCTTTATGTTTTGAATCTTCAAAAATCTAACAATTCTTCTGTCTATAACATAACTACTAAGAAAGTTAAGTCCAATGACTTAAATTCAACCTATCTTTGGCATTGTCGCCTTGGCCATATAAATGAGAAACACATATCAAAACTCCATCAAGATGGACTTTTGAACTCATTTGATTTTGAATCATATGATACATGTGAATCTTGTCTATTGGGTAAGATGACAAAGGATCCCTTTACTGGACACAGTGAAAGGGCCAATGAATTATTGGGCCTAATACATATAGATGTATATGGACCATTAAGTTCAGAAGCTATAGGAGGTTACAAGTACTTCATTACATTTACTGATGACTTCAGTAGATATGGTTATGTCTACTTGATGAGACACAAATCTGAATCATTTGAAATGCTTAAATCTTTTCAAAATGAAGTACAAAACCAACTTGGCAAGACATCAAGGCACTTCGATCTGATCGAGGTAGAGAATATTTGAGCCAAGATTTTTATGACATCTTAGAAGTTGTGGAATCATTCCACAGCTAACTCCTCCTGGAACACCGCAATGGAATGGTGTGTCTGAAAGAAGGAATCGAACCTTATTAGATATGGTTCGATCTATGATGAGTCTAACAGATCTTCCACTTACCTTTTGGGGTTATGCACTTGCCACAGCTGTGTTCACACTAAATCGAGTTCCAACCAAAGCGGTTGAAAAGATGCCATATGAGATGTGGAATGGTAAAAATCCCAGTTTGTCTTTTCTTAAGATTTGGGGTTGTGAAACTTATGTAAAACGTTAAGTTTCAAATAAGCTGGAACCCAAGTCTGATAAATGTTTTTTTGTGGGATATCCTAAAGAGACTAAAGGATACTACTTTTACAATCTCATTGAGAACAAAGTGTTTGTTGCTCGGAATGGTGTCTTTCTAGAAAGGGAATTTATTTCTAAAGGAACCAGTGGGAGCAAGGTACAAATCAAAGAGATTCGAGAACCACAAGATAATATTGAACCGCCTATGGATGCTCAAAGTCAACAAACCACTGTTGACACACCACCTGTAGCACAAAAGTTACGTAGATCTGATAGGATACGTCATGAGCCCGAGAGATATGGATTTCTTGTGACTGATAATCATGATGTATTGTTAGTGGATCAAAATGAACCTACTACCTATCAAGAGGCTATGTTAGATCCAGACTCTGAGAAATGGTTAGAGGCCATGAAGTTTGAAATCCAATCCATGTATGATAATCAGGTATGGACTTTGATTGAGCCACCTGAAGGTACAAAGACTATTGGGTGCAAATGGGTTTTCAAAAAGAAAACTGACATGGATGGTAAAGTGCATACTTACAAAGCAAGGCTAGTTGCAAAAGGTTTCAAACAAACTCATGGTATAGACTATGATGAAACTTTTTCACCTGTAGCCATGCTTAAGTCTATTAGAATTCTTATTGCCATTGCTGCATATTATGACTATGAGATTTGGCAAATGGATGTTAAAACAGCGTTTCTTAATGGAAACTTACTTGAGGATGTGTATATGACACAACCTGAGGGTTTTGTACAACCTGAGAATTCTAGTAAAGTATGCAAGCTTCAAAGATCCATTTATGGTTTGAAGCAGGCTTCTCGGAGTTGGAATCTTCATTTTGATGAATTAGTCAAAGAGTTTGGATTTATCAAAAATGAAGATGAACCTTGTGTTTACAAGAAAGTTAGTGGGAGCGCCATTGTATTTCTGGTCCTATATGTTGATGACATTTTACTCATTGGGAATGATATCCCTACCTTGCAGAGTGTCAAGTTTTGGTTAGTGAAATGTTTCTCAATGAAAGACTTAGGTGAAGCTGCCTATATCCTAAGGATAAAGATCTATAGAGATAGATCTAAGAGGCTGATTGGTCTAAGTCAAAGTACTTACATAGACAAAGTACTTAAAAGGTTCAGTATGCAAGATTCCAAGAGAGGATACTTGCCTATGTCTCATGGTATTACACTCAGCAAATCTCAGTGTCCTAATACAAAAGATGAGCGAGTGCGCATGAGTAAGATTCCTTATGCTTCAGCAATAGGATCTATCATGTATGCTATGTTGTGCACTAGACCAGATGTCTCTTATGCTTTAAGCATAACGAGTAGATACCAGTCAGATCCCGGTGAGAGTCACTGGACGGCGGTCAAGAACATTCTTAAGTATCTGAGAAGATCTAAAGATATGTTCTTGGTGTATGGCGGATTGGAAGATGATCTAGTTGTAAGTGGTTACACAGATGCAAGCTTTCGATCTGACAAAGATGATTTTTGATCGCAGTTAGGATATGTGTTTTGTTTAAATGGTGGTGTTGTTAGCTGGAAGAGTTCAAAGCAAAGCACTATTGCTGATTCTACAACTGAAGCTGAATACATAGCAGCATCTGATGCAGCAAAGGAAGCAGTTTGGATCAAGAAATTCATTACTAACCTTGGAGTGGTTCCTAGCATCACAAATCCTGTTGATGTTTATTGTGACAATAATGGTGCTATCGCACAAGCAAAAGAACCTAGGTCACATCAGCGATCCAAACATATTCTTAGGCGTTATCATCTCATTCAAGAAATCATTGAGAGAGGTGACGTAAAAATATGCAGAGTTCCAACAGATGACAATGTTGCTGATCCATTGACTAAGCCTCTACCACAAGCAAAGCATGATCATCATGCTAGGTTTATAGGTATTAGATACATTGATGAGTGGACCTAGTGCAAGTGGGAGATTGTTAGTAATAGTGCCCTAGGCCTATTGTATGGACATGGTATTTTGAATATTTATGAACATTTACTATTATCATAATTTGCATGTTTATTATATAATAATATCCTTGAATAATATTATGAATTATTCTAAATGTCCCTAATCGGTTATTGTTGTAGGAATAACAATAAATTAAGATTAGTATGAAATTTGATTGATATTCATGGGATGAATATGTGTATGAGATACAAATCAAATTTATATGTATTTGTTGAGAACAAATATTGGACAAGACCCACCTTGAGATTAATACATGGATCAAAGTCATAAGTTAATCTCTAGTAGTTGTGTCATTAAATCCTTAGACCTGAGATTACCATAATTCTCAACATGAGGAATATTATGTTTTGACATAATCAAATGTTGTCTTTAACCGGATGATTATAAAGATTATGATTGAACATAATAAGAATCATGTAGTGAGATGTGAGTGATTAAGATGGAATTTGTCCCTCTTATTATAAGAGAGATATCTCTGGGCCCCTCGATGATTGAGACTGAGAAATGCATGGCCATGCTCAAATGAATTGATGGAGATCAATATCATTTGTTTAGTCAGTCTAATTGGGTTACGAGAAATTAAAGATAGAGAGATATAAGGTTGACTTTATCCATGCCTTATATTCTATCAAGATATCATGTGACAAAAGGATTATATTAATAGCTACTTTAAGGTTGTCTTGGAACATGAGCTTTTCATTTAACTTGGGTAGTCATAATGTCTTGCTAGAGGCTGCTTATGACTTGTAGGTTCAAAATATGATTTAGGCCTACTGCCAACATTAATTGAACCTATAGGGTCGCATACTAAGAATGGACAATAATGGTTACGATTTGTTACTCTCTATATAATTTAAAATGATGAGATTATTTTAAATTATAAATAATAATTAGTTGTCATTTAGATTCGAGTTTAATTTTGAAAAAATTAAATTCATAATTTAAATTATGACAAGTAATTAAATTGTTGCATTTTCGTATTGGATAAGGAAATAATCCATAAAGTTTTCTTTGGTTAAAATATATATTCCTTATTTGGTAAGGAAAGGATTTAAATTGTTATTATTTAAAAGGAGTTTTAAATAAATATCAATTAAAATCTTAGTTAACCAAAATTCATAGCAGGCTTGTATATATGTTCGATATATACGTTTTAGAGTCTGTGGGGCATTTGAAAGGTAACGTCGATTGGGGCATTTGAAAGGTCACGTCGATTGGGGCATTTAAACGTCACGTCGATTGGGGCTTTCAAAGCGTCATATCTTTTGCCTTAAAGATGGAAAAATAGAGAGTTGAAGATATGGGTTCATTTTTGTGAAAAAATGGAATGGTTGAACTAGCATTCAAAACCATTTTGATGTCCGTTCGTATGTGGATACTTGTAGAGGGTAATCGTCTTTCTAAAAGGCAGCACCTTTGAAGATCTGAGAAAACCCAACACAATAACAGAAGGATTACATACTGATTAAAAAGGTAATAACAAAAGGTAATATTTTTGTTTATCCTTCTTTCGATTTTTATGAAACGTATGTGATTCTTGGTGGGTTATAAATTTATTTTGTTTTCGCTGTAATTTTATTCCAATTAGATTGGGATTTTTCATTCCGTAACCCAACACACCTTCCCCTCGGCCTCTTGGAATCAAGCCTTCCA
Organism: Calamus simplicifolius; assembly: GCA_900491605.1. Classification (NCBI taxonomy): domain Eukaryota; kingdom Viridiplantae; phylum Streptophyta; class Magnoliopsida; order Arecales; family Arecaceae; genus Calamus; species Calamus simplicifolius. The sequence continues at coordinate 398,243 of UESW01001457.1, forward strand.
GTCATTGCAGGCCGCATTGGCCATGAGAAACTTGATGTCCATCTTCATTTCTCAGGCCTGGGCCTTGGCTAGCTTCCCAGCTAGCTCATCGCACTGACCCCAGCACCTGGCCAACCGCGCCTGGGTGCGCTCGATGGCATCACCGGTCCGGATTAGGGCATCCCGAAGGGTGAGAACTTCATTGGCCATCTGCAAAAGCCAAGGAGTTAATCGAAGCTTAGTTACAAGTGACAAAAAGAAGAATGAGGCGAGAAGAACTACCTGGAGCACCGACACATACATCACATCGAGGATTCTGGTGACGAGTTCGTAATCGAGCTGCTCGTGAAAGCGTGACAGATGGATCCTCTCCAGTAGGCGCTCCACCAGATGCCCACTGTCCATAGCCGAGAACCTCAGCGGCCGTTGTGGCTCCTGCCAAGGATCCTGACTAGGCGGTGAGTGCGGGGTTGTCGGCTCCGCCTCACTGTTGTTCACCAGCTCCTCTCCGTCTTTGGCTTCCAGAGTTTCTGCCTCTGCCTTCGGCTCGGGAGCAGCTGAGTGTTCGCCCTTGGCCCTCGAGTCAACCGCCCCCGTCGGTTCTGTGGGAACTGAAAGCTCATCTCCGGCCTCCAAGTTGATGACATCCATCGGCTCGGCAAAAGCCGGAGGCCCATCCACAGCCTCTTCTACCTGGGCCGGTTGGCCCCTCCTCTCTAGTCCTGCCTCAGCCATGACGGGGGCATCCCCCTCCATTGGTGCCTTGGCCGAGATGCTCTCTATCGGCTCCTCCATGGGAGCTGCCTCCATAGGAGCCGCGGAGGCCTGGGCTGGCTCGCCCTAGGCTGTTCGTCAAACTTTCTTGGCCGGCCTCACTATCTCATTGGCCTTCTCTCTCCTCTTCCGAGCTGTAGCCTTCAATCACTCGACGGGCAACTTCATTGCTGCACAAGAAACCGACAGTTAGAAAAAAGAAAACTAAACAGAAAAGATGAAAAGGACAAGATCTTGCGCTCACCGACTGCCAGGGCCAAACCAGCCTCATAAAGGTTGGCCTCGGCCAACAACTCTCTGCAGGATGGAGTCTCAGAGGACGTCAAGTGGTGGAAGAGCTCTTGGTCCCTCTCATCCACAGCGGAGTTTTTGTTGGGGCCGACGTCGAGATTCCCCCAACTCATCCTCACCCCCTCTACGTGGGCATACAGGAAACAAAATTTTCATCCCTTGACTTTGAAAGGAAGGTTAAGCAGTAGGGTCCTACCATGTCTAGACATAAAGATCTACCACCCATCTTCACTATGGTGGCGGAGTTTGTAAAAGGCCCAGAACAAGGAAATTCTGGCTTCCGAACCATGGAAGAAACAAAGAACGACAAAGGCACAGATGATCCAAACCGAGTTCGGAGTCAACTGTGCCAGGACAAGCCCATACCTGTCCAGCAGGTTAAGGATGAATGGATGGAAGGAAAGATGGAGTCCACTCTTGAAGAACTCCTCGTACAGGGCTATCTGGCCGGGCTGGTCCGAGGTCACCCTATCCTCGAGTCCAGGAGCGAACAGATGGATGAAACTAAGAACCTTATACCTAACCCTAAGGTCTTCTACCTCCTTAGGGTCATGACGGAGACCGTTCCATCCGGCCCTGCCGAATCAGAAATGGTAGCCAGAGGGTGGGTCGGACGGACCGGGGGCGGTGGAGCTGCCCTAGATGGAGCCACCCTGGGTGGAGGTGCACTGGGTGGAGACACTCGAGAAGGGGGCTGGACAACTATCGCCGGATGGTCACAGATGGTGACACCGCCGACCGGCCGACGACGACGGTGGACCAAAGTGACCTCATCCTCCTCTTTCGAGGCTGGAGGGGGACTTACCACGGGCCTTTACCCTCCCTAATGGCATGACAGTCCATGAGCTAAAGAAAGAAACAAAGAAGAAAGATGACAAAAGGAGATTGACCTGGTGTCAAAAGGAAGAGCGAAAGTTTTGAACTCTGAAAGCTCAAGACTCTGGGAGGAAGATGACAAGAAGGACGATGAAAGCGTAAAGGGCGCGCTCGGGCGAGTGAGGCAATTTTATATAGAATTTTCGAATCGTCCCACCCGAGGCACTACCACGTGGCTATCCACGATTGAAGACAACCTCCAGCTATCAATAACTCCTCCTTCGCCCGAGATATGGCGTCTCGGTTCCACATAGGGAACGAGATCTGTGGCCAATGATAGGACATGGGGAGTGGTGGCTTAATGATGGCACTCGACTTTTTCATCCCTCGAGAGATATTCCCTCGATGCGCCCGAAATTGGCTTCACTTTTCACACTTTTCCTTAAATACGGGAGGACTTCGAAGCGACATCGCCTCGGGGAGGTGCGCCCCGCCCCCGACAATTAATGGTGCGCGAAACCAGCAATTATGATAAATTTTTGCGCTCCTTTTGCTCAAGGGCCAGCGGATGCATGGCCAGTTAAGCTTAGAAGCGGGGGGCATCTGATGTGGCCAATGACGCCACGTAAGCGCTAAAGGTAGGGCTAATTGACGGCAGAAATCAAGATGGCCCCATTTCTCCAAAGCAGCTCTCGGCGGCCCGGCTTCTATAAGACGGCCCTCGACGGCCCCGCTTCTCCAAGGCAGCCCTCGGTGGTCCCGCTTCTCCAAGGTAGCCCTCGGCGGCCCCACTTCTCCAAAGCAGCCCTCTGCGGCCTCATTTCTCCAAGGCGACCGCAGCAGCCCCTCCTCTCCAAAGCGGCCCCACTCTTCAGCGGTCCACGTTTCTCCAAGGCGGCCTTTGGCGGCCCGTCCTCTCTGAAATACTCACGTGGCTCTCCACATGAGCCGTGCACACCAACCACTTGACTCATGCACCCGATGGGACCAGCCGACCAACCACCTGGCCCATGCACCCGATGGGACCAGGCCCACCAACCATTTGACCCACGTGCCCGATGAGACCAAGCCCACCAACCACCTGACCCACACGTCTGATGGAACCAAGCCCACCAACCACCTGACTCACATGCCCGATAGGACCAGGCCCACTAACTATCTCCGAACTCACGTAATCATTATGAGTTTAGCAGATATTCTTCTCTACGGAATCCTACGTGGCTGATCCCCAGATGGAAACCAAGGGTCCTTAAAAGGGTAAGAGGGATCCTGAGCAAGGTAAGACACACTAAACACACTCAAAGCACTCAGTGAACACCCCAATCTCTGAGCCTTTCTTTACGAGCTTTCTTAAGCTTACGGCTGTGACTTCGATCACTGACTTGCCCATCGAAGGGTTCTCACCAGAGCAACCTCCGGCCCTGGGACTTTTTGCATGTCTCTATTCAAGGGAGAGCTTCATCAACAACTTCACGGAGCCCTTGGCGTTTGTTACCAATGACCGGGCGTCATCAGCTGCTATTGTTTCTGACTTGGATTGGGAGGAAGATGATTCTGGAAGTTCATGGAGACTATGTACCGTTAATCAAGTAGAGGAGTTGAAGATACTACTGCGCATGCTTCCTATATGGGCAACTGGTGTCATCTATTCAGCTGCATGTGTTCAATTGTTCACAACATTCATCCAACAAGGGAGTGCAATGGACACCAGGGTTGGATCCTTCTCCATCCCTCCAGCATCCTTGGCTTCTGCTCAAGTGATCTGTGTCATGGTTTGGGTCATTATCTATGATAAAATCATAGTCCCAGCTGCTAGAAGTTGCTTTGGAAATGGAACTGGACTTTCCCTGCTGCAGCGTATGGGAATTGGCCGTTTTCTTGTAATCCTAACAATGGCAACAGCTGCATTTGTGGAGGCAAGGAGATTGGAGAGTGTCGGGGCCGGCAAACCCATAAGCATTATGTGGCAACTTCCTCAGGTATTTATTCAAGCCGGCTCGGATGTCTTCAGTAATATTACACAGCTTGAGTTCTTCTTGATAGACTGAAATTTAAATATATTGATCCCTATCATATATGCGGATAAATATGGGACCAATATATTTATTCTAATTAATTAAACAAAGATCGATAAATACCTCCAGCCATTGCTGTTGATTTTCTTCTGGATGAGGGTAAGGATCTTCCACGCCTTGCGGTCTTTCTTAGCGATGGTGTAAACTTTCTCTCGATCTTGATGAAAAACCAGGCGCAGGGACCTACCCGTTTTATAAACCTGTATGCCTTATCTGTCCATCACAGAGGGCGCCGCTTTAAACGGATATGGTTGAGGGATTCTTATCTCAATCGTGAATTCAAAATTTGAATTCACGCAATCCCTCAAAATCAGAATATAGGACCACCTTAATCGTATCTAACCGATACGCCTTAATCGTATCTAACCGATACGCTTAATGGAGAAAAAACTAACATTCTCCCACTTGGTCCGTATATTCTATTACTATAGTAAGAAACAGAATACATGAATCATGGCAATAGGTCCTCTTAAAATCGAGTATTATTTACCATGTATCACTATGTATTATATTTCCCAAACATAAACCCATATAACTTAATGAATAAACCCCATGTTTATTCTAGGTCCAACTTAATGATGCTCATCACAAATAAATGTGTACACTAAATAACTGAATGTGAAAAACATCACAATCATAAAAGAGTTTCATTAATTATAAAATTCATCATTACAATGAATTAAATAAATTGACCAAGACCCATACGGTCTACATGATCCCTAAACTTCTGTAGTGGCATGCCTTTAGTCAAGGGATCAGCTATCATCAACTCAGTGCTCACGTGCTCTATAACCACTGTCTTTTCTTTAACACGTTCTCGTATGGCTAAATATTTGATGTCGATGTGCTTGCTTCGACTACCACTCTTATTATTTTTAGCCATAAACACTGCAGCTGAATTGTCACAAAAAATCTTCAATGGCTTAGATATAGAATCAACAATTCTAAGCCCAGAAATGAAACTCTTCAACCATACACCATGCGAGGTAGCCTCAAAACATGATACGAACTCGGCTTCCATGGTGGAAGTAGCAGTCAAAGTCTGCTTGGCGCTCCTCCAAGATACAGCTCCACCAGCAAACATAAATATGTATCCAGATGTTGACTTCCGAGAATCAACACAGCCAGCAAAGTCAGCATCAGAGTAGCCAATTACTTCCAAATTTTCAGTCCGTCTGAACATAAGCATATAGTCCTTGGTACCCTGAAGATACCTCATCACCTTCTTAGCAGCTCTCCAGTGGTCTAAACCTGGATTACTCTGATATCTCCCCAACATCCCAACTGCAAATGCTATGTCAGGCCTTGTACAGACCTGAGCATACATCAAGCTACCAACAGCTGAGGCATATGGAGTGTTTTTCATTTCCTCCCTCTCAAAGTCATTCCTTGGGCACTGACTCATATTGAATCTGTCACCCTTGACTATGGGAGCTATACTCGGTGAACAATTTTTCATCCGAAATCTCTCTAAAATTTTATTGATATAGGTTTCTTGAGATAGACCTAAAACACCTCGAAGTCTGTCTCTTTGAATTTTAATGCCAATGACATAAGAGGCATCACCCATATCTTTCATGTCAAAATTCTTAGAGAGAAATTGTTTCACCTCATGTAACATACCTTTATTATTGGTTGCAAGTAAAATATCATCTACATATAGGATTAGAAAACAAATTTTACTCCCACTGACCTTCTGGTATATACATTGATCCATGATGTTCTCTACAAATCCAAATGAAGAAATCACATCATGAAATTTTAAGTACCATTGCCGAGAGGCTTGTTTCAATCCATATATAGATCTCTTGAGCTTGCATACTAATTGCTCATTATTACTAGAGGAAAAACCTTCAGGTTGTTTCATATAAACCTCTTCCTCTAGATCTCCATTGAGAAATGCAGTTTTCACATCCATTTGTTGCAACTCTAAATCAAAATGTGCAACAAGTGCCATGATAATGCGGAAGGAATCTTTCTTAGATACAGGAGAAAATGTCTCCTTGTAATCAATTCCCTCCCTTTGAGTGAATCCCTTAGCAACGAGTCTTGCCTTATATCGTTCAATGTTGCCTAACGAGTCTTTCTTGGTCTTAAAGACCCATTTGCAGCCAATGGCTTTTGCTCCATCAGGCAACTCAACAAGATCCCAGACTCCATTAACTGCCATAGAATTCATCTCATCTTTCATAGCATCATACCATAAATTAGATTCCTTACAATTCATGGCTTGTGAAAACGTTTCAGGATCATTTTCAGCTCCAATGTTATAGTCCGACTCTTGAAGATACACAATATAGTCACTAGAAATTGCTGATTTCCTTTCTCTTGTAGATCTTCTTAATGTTGTAACAACCTCCTCTGGAGGAGTTGATTGTTCAACTATCTCTGGTAACTCATGAGAGACTGGATCTACTAGTTCATTATCAGCAAATTATGGAATTTCAATGACTGGCTGTATAATGCCCGTTTGGTCTTGAGGGGCACTATGAACGATAATCAGTCTGTCACTTGAAGTGGAAGGTTGAGCATCAGAATGTTCCCTTTCAGGAATCATGCTCTGCAATTGGTCACTCCCACTGATCAAGTCATTCTCAAGAAATTTGGCATTTCTTGATTCCACAATCCTAGTTGTATTAGATGGACAGTAAAATCTATATCCCTTGGACCTCTCGGCATATCCAACAAAATACCCACTAATGGTCCTAGGGTCCAGCTTTTTCTCTTGTGGATTGTATACTCTCACTTCACATGGGCATCCCCATACGCGTACATGTCGCAAACTTGGCTTCCAACCTTTAAATAACTCAAATGGCGTTTTAGAAACAGCCTTGGTTGGAACTCGATTTAATATGTACACAGCTGTCTTTAGAGCTTCTGTCCACAAGGACTTAGGTAGTTTGGAGCTGCTAATCATGCTCCTCACCATGTCCATCAATGTTCGGTTCCTTCTTTCTGCTACACCATTCTGATCAGGTGAGCCAGGTAAACTGTATTGGGCAACAATCCCATGTTCTTGAAGGAACTTCGCAAATGGACCAGGCATTTGTCCATCTTCTGTGTATCTCCCATAATACTCACCTCCTCTATCAGATCTCACAATTTTGATTTGCTTTCCACATTGTGTCTCTACTTCTGCCTTGAATACCTTAAAGGCATCTAATGCTTCGTTCTTATTATGAAGCAAGTAGAGATACATAAATCGTGAGTAATCATCAATAAAGCAGATAAAGTATTTTGAACCATGTAAATCCATATCCGGACAACAAATGTCCGTGTGTATGATCTCTAATAGGTCTGAACTCCTCTTGGCACCTTTCTTTGACTTATTGGTCTGCTTGCCTTTAATGCAGTCCACACAAGTATCAAAGTCAGTGAAGTCCAAAGTATTGAGTACCCCTTCATTCACTAACCTCTTGATTCTATCTATGGAGATATGTCCCAATCTCCGATGCCACAACATAGAAGAGTTATCATTTACAACACATCTTTTTATGCCAGCCCTAACATGCATTACATCATGAGTGGTATTATTTTGCAAATTAATATAGAAAAGACCATCAGACAAAGTACCATTCCCAACAAGTTCAGATTTATAATATAAACTGGAAGAAGTATCTGAAAAGTTGAAAGAATAACCAAAAGGTACAAGTCTTGAAACTGAAATTAAATTCCTAGAAAAACTAGGTACATAAAAGGTCCTTTCCAAATTTAAAACAAAACCACTACTAAGAACTAAGGTGCATGTTCCTATAGCTTCCACATGTGAGCGCATCTTATTTCCTGAAGAGATATACTGCTCACTTCCCACTGGCTTCCTTAAGTTTTGCATACCTTGCAAAGTATTGCAAATATGGATTGTAGAACCAGAATCAATCCACCATGTGTTATAAATAACATCAGCCATATTAGATTCATAACTGACAAGAGCTTTAACTGAAGTACTGAATTGTTCATCAATGGCCTTTAGTAGCTTCCTGACATTCTCATGCTTATCGACTGAACCACGTATACCAACAGAGATTTTTGTCTTTATGAACATTGTACTCAAGCGATTGGATCGCTCCCAACGTTCATAAATCGCAATCTCATTAGGAGTGCTGGTCTGAGTTACTGAAGGTGGTTCATCCTTCCTTATAGCATAATCAATGTCCATCCAACCCAGATGAAGGAGAATTCTCTCCTTCCAAACCTTATAGTTATCACCTCTTAATTCAGGTATGTCACATTTTATTTCAGAGAAATTTACAGGTTGCATAACTGCAAAATTTAAACATGCTTATTATCAAAAAAATTGAGGCTAATAAAATGCTTTACCAATGTAAATTATGCATTTAGAAACCAGTGAATCTACTGACATAAAACTTGCCTGTGGGCTAAAGCTCTAATTCAATTAGATTCACTTAAGTCTGTATGATAAAACTATCAAATTATGTTCCTTCTTTCTAATTCCTGTGGGTAGATTAGAAAAATATAATTTGATATTTTATCTTAATTAATTATATAAAACAGTGAATCTACTGACATAAAACTTGCCTGTGGGCTAAAGCTTTAATTCAATTAGATTCACTTAAGTCTGTATGATAAAACTATCAAATTATGTTCCTTCTTTCTAATTCCTGTGGGTAGATTAGAAAAATATAATTTGATATCTTATCCTAATTAATTATATAAATATAACAAAAATTCCTGTGGAATAAATTTTATTATATTTATATAATTAATTACAATTAATGTCTATTATTTATGTGATTTACTAACTTTATTATACAATTTTATAATTAAGGATGCTGTGGCTACTCCTCAATTATTCAATTGTATTTATCACTTAGACATTATTTAATTTTTATGTTCAATTATGTCACTTAAGATGCATGCATAATTCACAAAATTTATACACACAAATTCTAAATATAATTGAACATAAATAGGCCAGACTAATGGTCCAACCACTTAATGAACGAGCCAACAGCCCGTCATCCTCACCCAATTCTAATAGTTTAATTTAACCAAAATCTCTCAATCACCTCAAAAAAAAAAAAAATTTGGATCAGATATGCTTGGACTGCTGCAATCCAGCCTGCTGCAATTCAAGCTGGGCACACAGTCCAACCTGATTGCTGGTCCAGATGGCTAAGCTAGCCAGACGGTGGGCCAGCCCTGATCACTGGGCCATACAGTGGGCCAGTCTGGTCACTGAGCCATACAGTGGGCCAGTCTGGCCAGGCGCTGGACCCAGGCCTGGCCAGCGGTTGGCCCAGGCGCTGGGCCAGCCAGCGCCTGGCCCAAGCGTTGGGCCAGCCAGCTGCTGGCCTGGCCCAGGCCGCTGGGCCAGCCAGCGGGCAGCTGGCTGGGCCAGCCAGCTGCTGGCCTGGGCCAGCCAGCTGCTGGCCTGGGCCAGCCAGCTGCTGGCCTGAGCTTGGCCCAGGCGCTATCAGCGCCTGGGCGCTGGCCCAAGCCGCTGGGCCAGCCAGCGGCTGGCCCAAGCGCTGCCCTCCTCTTTTTTTTTTTTTTTTTTTTTAAATATTCTAAATGGCCAGCCAGCGGCTGGCCAGCGCTTGCCTTCTTTTTTTTTATTATTATTCTAAATGGCCAGCCAGCGGCTGGCCAGCGCTGGCTGGCTCAAGCGCTGGGCCAGCCAGCGCTTGAATTTTTTTTTTTTTTTTTTAAATGTTCTGCACGTTTTTCTAGGAGGCGATTTTCATCTGTCCTCGTTCCGTGCATATATCCAAAGTAAGAAAACCGATGCTTCCTTATCTTATGGTGATTTAATCATGAGATATTTGGATTTATCTTTTACTTAAACTATATCCAAAAGGGTGAGCGAATAGATAAGAATGACATAAATCTGATCATTTTCTTAAATAAAATGAATAGATAAGAATGACATAAATCTGATCAATCTCTTAAATAAAACTGAATTAGATAAACTGAATATTAAGAGTTTATCAGATCTAATGTATTCTTGATGACCTATTAACTCTCCCGGTACGTAGGTAGTTGGGTCAAACGCACCAAGGTACTACCAGTAGCCTCCCTTATTGGTACGTCCCTAATATCCCTACCGTACGCCCGTTGGGTAAAATAATCCAGGGTACTACCAGTAGCCTCCCCTTTGGACTATCCCTTAGCGAGAGAAATAGAGATCAAGAATATCTTATCCCTCTTTATCAAATAAATCATATAAAGATTGTTTCATAGGATTTTATCAGATCCATATATCAATAGAAACAATCCTATCCTAATAATCAAGGCAGAGGTATTATTTTATACGCTCTGATACCAAATGATAGACTGAAATTTAAATATATTGATCCCTATCATATATGCGGATAAATATGGGACCAATATATTTATTCTAATTAATTAAACAAAGATCGATAAATACCTCCAGCCATTGCTGTTGATTTTCTTCTGGATGAGGGTAAGGATCTTCCACGCCTTGCGGTCTTTCTTAGCGATGGTGTAAACTTTCTCTCGATCTTGATGAAAAACCAGGCGCAGGGACCTACCCGTTTTATAAACCTGTATGCCTTATCTGTCCATCACAGAGGACGCCGCTTTAAACGGATATGGTTGAGGGATTCTTATCTCAATCGTGAATTCAAAATTTGAATTCACGCAATCCCTCAAAATCAGAATATAGGACCACCTTAATCGTATCTAACCGATACGCCTTAATCGTATCTAACCGATACGCTTAATGGAGAAAAAACTAACACTTCTATGGTCAGGCACCTGAAAGAATGAAGAGCATTTGCTCTGCACTCGCGATGCTCTCAACCTCACTTGGAAGTTACTTGAGCTCTCTCATCGTCACACTTGTTCAAGCTATAACAACCGGAGGAGGGGGACCAGGGTGGATACCGGATGATGTGAATCAAGGGCACCTAGACTACTATTTCTTGGTGTGGGCAGCCCTGTGTGCATTGAATTTTTCTGTCTATCTTGCTTTTGCAAGGAAGTGCACACTGAAGAAAGTCATCATGGAGGGCTGAAGAAGGTTTTTTGCTGCAAAGATGTAGTTGCAAAGATAAGTTGCAACAAAATTTTACTTTGTGCATTATGACGCATAGAAGGCTCCTCTTACTTC